>CM062848.1:26733067-27333067 GCA_031772225.1 Eubasilissa splendida
AATCACGCATATTTTAACCACGTCAAAAAATAAAACACATGTCGTTAGAAAAAAAATTCATACATATTTATGCCAGCGTTTCCCAACTCTTTAGGTGTTGGCACATTTTAAAATTATCGCGACGCACTAAATAATACTTAATAGTTACGTAGGTATCTATAGTTTTTTTTATCAAACTATTAAATTATATATTGGGTATTTTACTTTAAAAAATAACCACATCCTTTGAAATAAAGGTTTTAGGATAACCAGATTTTTTTGTTTTTCGTAAATTCGTAATTTCGTAATACATTTTATAAAATAATAAAAAAAATACAAAAACATATTAAAAATACATGTAGATAGGCATGTACCATAACATTAAATAGTGATAAGAGTGCTTATTATTAGTTTATTTTAAAAGTAAAGATAAACATATTTTAAATCGCGCATAATAGAATCTACTTAGTGTTGCGGCACACTTCCCAATCGCTCGCGACACACCAATGTGCCGTAGCACACCGGTTGGGAACCACTGATCAATACTATAGTACAAGAAGTAGTAAAATTCTTAATTGTTAAAAAATATGTCAAAAGAATGACGAAACAAAAATATATTTTATAATGTACGCGAGACGTCATCTGTCAAACGTCAACTAATAAAGAGCAAAAATTATAAATGTAAATATTTTTTGCATTTATTAAATGCGATACAGCTAATCAATTTAATTATTAAATTTTAAAAAAGCGTACACGCCCATGTCTAAAAATATATTAATCGTGCAACTAATCTCTCCATTCCAAAATATCTTTAACTATAGTAATTATGTAATAACCTGGCGTAAAAGCTAGTAAATGCTCACACCTATATGTATTATACTCGTATACCTGTCTAAGTATCTTTCTTGTATATAATATCCCGATGTGCTTCTGTGTGTGACGCGTAGAGAGATTTGAAAGGAAACTGATGTATTATAATCGGCGTCGTAACCATGCCAATGCGGTGCACTGGGTACCATATCAGATAGGGGCCCAAAAAGTTCACACCTAAAAACCATTTAGCATTATTATTTTTACGAATATTGATACCTTCCCCAGCGTTAATAATAATCCACAGCAAGAGATTGAATTTAAAAAAACTGTTTTTCATGTGTATTGAAAAATATGTGAAAACTTTATCTATGTATATAGTAGCAGTACCCTGCTAATACATTGGGTTAAGGACCAGACCATTGCTGTAAAGTGAAAACAGCCTTAAAGTGATATAAGCTAGTATTTTTTAAATTGCAAGTACTTTTAAATATCTAAGAACCCTTGGGTTTTTTCATGAAACTGTGAATGTGATAATAGACTAATTTTGTTCTTACTAAGTAAATAATGGGTAAATCACGCAGTACTACTGTTGCGAATTCGTAAAACACACTTTTGGCGCGACTTTCGATTCGGCCGCGACCACTATTATTGACACATTTCCGCGTCCAAAAATCCATATATTTCCTAATGCTAGTCTTTTCGGGGTGAAATGTGACCTTAACGCCAGCAGACGTCCACTTGACCGATATTTATTCGATCTCGGCATCGCGATAGCATTCGCGGTGTGGACTTTTCAGCTCCCTTGCAAAAGCACTGTATTTTGTGATATTGTGTTTTGATCACGTATTGTGAACTTAGGACATCGCCGTATTCAATTGGGATCGGAGATCGGCTCATCCGCGTGTCATTGTGTGATCTCGGCGACGACTGCAGAGATTACGGAGGCGTCATATACAAAGTAAGGCGAACAGTCCTTTCGAATCCCGATTCCTCAAAATTCACTGGTCCTTCGACAAGAACCCTTATCCCCTCACAGACCTCATCATGTACCGAGGTTTCCCTACTTCCCTCCCAAACCTTGCGGTGATTCCGATTTACGACCGGAATTGTCGTATTCTATTTCGCGGGACGCGTGACTCGGAGATTGCGTAATTCGTTAATTTGGATCCTATCGATCCGGATTTATACTTCGAATTCAACTACTAATATTCGTATACCTATCTTATATACAATATTTATTTAGACGCTCTTTTTTCCATTCCGCATTGAGGCTCAATTTTTGTGGTTACGTTACTGATTATAATGGAATAAAGCATCAATTTCCTTTGAAATGTGCATATAAGTATATGGTACACATAGGCATATGTGATATTTTTGTTCTGAAGATACAAATTTCAAATAAAAAATAGTCCATTTTTATTATCATAAATTTTAAAGTTTGAACAATATAATAGTGCTGTTCTATTGGTAGGTAATTATTTAAATTATTACATTTCAACAATGTAACCAATGGCATATGCAGACGACAAAAATCATCGTCGAGCTAAAGATACCGTTGTAGAAGCTTTTATAGCTCTCCGCTGTGCAGTGGACCAGATGGGTTTCAAGGTCAATATGCAGAAAATCAAGTTTATGCATGTGTGTGATAGTGGTATCTCAACCGAAGCCGCATATTACTGATACTCGATATATATATATGGTGTTTGTATATCTTCGGTCTATGTATGGTATAAAACAACAAGACGGTTTCTATCAGCAAGCAGATGTTAATTTAGTTTCCAAAAGCTACTAAAACCCACCTGTATTTTAGGTAAAACTGAAATTCATCTATACAAGACCATTATTGGGCCAGTGTTAATGTATGTAGCAGAAAGCTAGATTGTGAGCGTGAAATTGTAGGTGACCGAGCCGCAAAATCACGAGAAAGTTCTCGAAGTTACGAAAATAATTACAATCGCCATAATTTCGAGGTTTGTGACCGATGAGCATGACGTCATCAAGTTTATTAAAGTACAACGAAGCCGATGGGGGAGATATCTGGCTCGAATGGAAAGTTTTCATAAACTGGTGGGGAGACGTAGAATCGGTAGACCGCGATTCCGTTGGCTGAATGGGATCCGGAGAAACCTGCAAGATCCACTCCGAGCTGTAATGCTAGCAGCCCACTCTCGCCGAGGTATGGCGAGAGGAGCCGAGCATGAGAATGCACTGCAGCTCTCGGCTTGCACGAGTCGCCAAGCCTCGTTCACGCTCCGTTCCGGTCGGAGAGGTGACGAGCCTCGGCGAGAGTGGAATGCTGGCATAAAGCCATTAGGAATAGACGAATTACATTTTGAGTGACCGTAATTGGGATTCGAAGCCCCAAGTGTTGTGTCAAAGGCGTATAAGTATCGATCATTCAATTTCTATATACAAGCTGTACTATTTACCGAGATACAAAGAAACTTGATACTGTTAGCGAAGCGCGGACGCCAATTGAATACTTTATACAAATATATATATAAAGTATATATTAAAACCTATTTAGAGGTTATTTGTGAGATTTTAAACTGTTCTTAAGCAAATTTCTCTTAACTAGCATCGGTTTGTATAGTCTATTAAGCAATATTGAAATATTTTCAGAATTAGGTCGAAATGCAAAACCATACAAATATTGTCACTTTGTGTATTGAAAATACATGAAAAATGCATCGTATGCAGAACTCGCATAAACAGTTGTATCTGTGAATCATATCACGATTATTAGGTACCCTGTATTACAAAACTAGTACCAGATAAGGTGTGCGTGCTGAGTACGCTTTTTTTGATTGACTAACGTAGTTTTGATTCTGACTGCTGAAGGATAGAATTTTACAGTTTATTTTTTAGTGTAAATTTTGTTCGGTTTGACAAAAGAAAAATAATGCAGTTTACATTTAAATATTTAAAATCGATTGACAAGAATTCCAAATACTGAACTGCAGACGATAAAGCGCTCCAGCCGCTACCGCTCGGAACGGCCGAGATGACGTAATAACTCCAGTAGAGCATTATGCATAGGTGTCGGCAAAAATAGAACGGCAATAGACGACAGCTATTTCAGATGTTCTTTTAATATAAATAATATCACATGGCACTGGAACTCAGAAATTAATAATAAATTGGCAAAAGGACAAAAAAAGTTCGTTTTATTTGATGTGTTAATTTTAAATATGAATTAAATATATTAATTATAAAAATATACATATAAAATCAATTTTATCGAAAAATATTGTTGTTGCGCCACCGGGATTCGAACCTGGATCTCTTTCCTAACCGGGGAAGGTGCTTTATCCAACTAAGCTACAGCGACACTATTTTTAGCGACAATTTTCGACCCTATATGTTACCTTTTTGATATTAATACATTTAATCGTTCCATCATTGGACAGAGACATCTACCATATTTTTACAGAATCTCAAATACCTTTGAGTAAACTGATAGCAGACGCCAGAATTATCAATTCAATTTTATTAAATTTGTTATATTGTAGATGTGTTAATTAATTAGAGAGTAAACAAAAAAGACGCGGCAGCCCTCGATAGTGTTTGTACAAAAACAATGACAATTAATTTTGTTAGTATTGTCGTGGCATATAATACTTTTTCTGCTCCACTTACAGACAACATCTGAATACATTTAGGGCGTCTCATATATCAGTGTCTCTAAGCGAAAGATACAAGAGAGCCATGGCGGAATATGAGAAGCCACTTTCCCTTTTTTATTTGTATTTATTTTACAATAATATTTAGGCTTGCTACGCTCTATTCGGTGTTAAGCGCTTCGCCAACCCCAAGTTACCAAGTAGAGCCATGGGGTAGGTTTATTTTTACAAGCCTTTATTATCTTTTTATTATAACTCCACGCACATAGAGCCCTAACATGGTTATAAACAGTTATCTCTTTAACAAATATTACATAAGAATAGACAGAGCTGGCAGAAGAGGAGCGAAAGTAGACTGAATGCAGTGGAGATGAGATCACTTAGGCGTATATGTGGCAGATCCACTTACAACAGAGTAAAGAATTAAGAAATTAGGAGAGAATTTAAAACTGTAGTGAATACAATTAAAAAAGGATGGCTTATGTTGTTTGACCATATGGAACGGATGAATGTAGAGAGTAAAAAAAATATATTACACAAATACTGATGGCACCGGGGACGGTGGCGTAGGGGACGTCCGCAGAAGATGACGAAAATGAAAAAAAATGACAATTTTTTCAATTGGAAAATAACGAATTAACGCATAGTTCTTACTGAATTTCGATTAAATTTTTCTGAAATAATGAATGACCTGCTAAATATTTTGAATACTTTTTTGTTAATCAGCCTAATTCTTCATTCTGTTTCAAAATGGCGAATGTTCAAAATATACATACGAAATATACAATGTATTTGAATTTTGCTGCCAATGCTGGAAGCGATTTTTTTACGTTGGTGAGAGTTGCTCACCCAATCTCCATCTTAAAACATTTCATTTTAGAATTAAAATTTTTCATTTTTAAGTCAATAACTCATCGAAGCATATGATATGCTGTGGAGTGCGTATTATTTAATGTATCTGTAATATTTTGTGACTGTTAATTTGTTGAACAAACTTGCTTATTCACTTTTAAACGCGTACGTTATTTTTCAACGCCAGCTATTTCAATATTATAGAGTAAGCTGATGATTAACGCTTATTTAAAACGCATTATAGTAATGCATTATATAACATACATGCAAGTATGGAAAAGGTCTTTAAAAAAATTCGAGTTGTTCCTAATAAAAAAAAAGGTGACCTCGAGGTGACATCCGACAATAATGTGAAACCTTCATAATTTCCTCATGTCCGTCCGCCCATCACGTGGCACCACATCCGTGCTACACAGCAAGATAAAACAAACAAATGCTAGAGCTCTCTGCGTTGCATGGCAACAAGATCAATTCCGTTATCGCCTTAAAGAAAATAAATAATCTTGCTATTGTGTATTAGTTGATTTTTCAAATTGAGGTTGTAAATTTTTTTAATTCCCTCTCATTATTAATGGGTTATTTCAACGAAAAACAACGAAAAAATATCACTTTTTGATATTTTGGTGGTAATATCAGAATAATGGTCAATACCATAGTCAAATAGCAGACTTTATAATATTAGATAACTTTTTATTAATGTATTGGTTACAGCGATTACCTTTAAATTTGTTTTCGGTATCCAACATTAATAACAACTACAATATCAACTACATCAATATGATGCAAACCTTGTTCCTTTCCCTTTTGAACTGATATTGTACGTTTCACCCCTGTGGAGTATTCTGCCATTATTCACGTTTATATAATACGTTTGTATTGTTATTAAAGGTCGAAATTACAATATTATATTACTTTGTCAACTCGCGTACGATTGTGGGCATTTTTTTTTCTATTTATAGTTTATTTTATATTAATACCATGTTATTACCAGTGCAACCTCAGTCTGTCGTTTTTGAAGGAATCTATTGAAATAAACTGTGAATGCGGGGCAACAATGAATGCGGAAATATATAAAAAAGTTACATTTTTCATACTTTAACGTTTAATAAATATTTCATATGTAAATGAATGTACAGAAACAATTTTTTTATAATGTCAAGCGGCAATCAGCAGCAGCATTCTCCTCTCTCTCTCTCTCTCTCTCTCTCTCGAATGTTCCGTTCATTAAACGAAGCGTTTAGCTACGAAATATGCTGCGTAATTTAAACGATAAATGCTGTAAAATGATGCATATTTTGGATGAAATTAATTCGGAACTGGAAGAAATAAACGATACATGCGGGAAAAACGATTATTCGAGGAACGATCGATCGAGGTTTCACTGTATATACATTATTACTGCGCAAATTATAGAATGTTTAATTAATCTCCTGATTATCAGCCCACGTTTGAAGCGAATTACACAAACTGGCAGATACAAGAACAAGTTGGCTTTATAAAGGGCAAAGGAACTGAAGAACAAACATTTATTTCTTGCCAACTTATAAAGAGAAGCAGAGAATTCCAATCGTCAATCGTGTGCATTATGTTTCATTGGCTACAGGTAAACACTTTCATTGCATGAGATGAAAATGCACGTGGAAAATACTTTGCGAGATGAGAGTTACAGAACATCTTATGCGTTTTCATTAGCAATTATAGATAATTCCACCTTAGTTAAATTCAACTCCATTTTCTATAAAATGTTTGAAGGGCGAAAAAGAGTTAGACAGGGGTGTTTAGGACACATTTATTCGGTATATAAATATTAATTATTGAACGAAAATAATGCGCTGTGCTTCCCCCTCCCCCCTTCCCTTGCCCATCCGGCCTTGCCGCCGATCAGTCGATTGGCGACATTGAACCAGTACGGTTATACGTATATGGTGTAGTTTACAATATTATACAATCTCGAGACTTCGCGTCTATACTGTGTCGGAACCTTTTACGAAATAGTGAGTTAAAATATACAGTCCACATTTTGGAGATGTCTACAGAATCCAGATTGTGGTGAGTGCCAGTTTTCTTCTTGTCCTGAGATTCTTCCGGCGTCTATGCTTTGTACGCAATAAGGGGTGTACATTGTTTCCAGACCATTTATACATATACGGAAAGTACTTCACGAGAAAGGCGCTCAAAAACTGGAATAGTGGAGTAAAAATTGAAGGCAAAAGTATTTATAATCTCAGGTTTGCTTAAGAAATAATTTGAATAGATACATTAGCCGTCAGATTAAATAATAATAAATCAGAAAACTGGATCTTGAGATTAATAAAGCAAATCAAAGCTAATGATCATTGACTGACGTATCCAGATGAATTTCCATTCAGATCTTGAAATTATTAGAGTCGGGTCTCGGGTCCACGATTACTGACGACAGTAGCTGCAAACCAGAAATCAAACGACAAACATAGATACAGCAAATGGAGCTATGCCCAGACTACGGAAGGGCCGTGGTATATCTAAATCAATTAGTCAGCATTGAGTTGATATTCAATATTTCTCTATGGTATGGATTTATGGACTCTGAAGGTAAGAGGATGAAGGTGGAATAATGCCATTAGTATGAAGGCACATACAAGATGCAAGAACTACACATCAGCGGTTGACTATCAACCATTTGCTTGAGGTAAATTCTCAAAGATTTTGGTCATCTTGCATGAAAGGAAAATAGCCTGAAAACGCTAATTGTGTTGGACCATGTTGGAGCAAAGAATGATAGAGAAAGAGAAAAACCTCCGGACATAGAGTGACAACTTTCAGTTCTGCGGTATGCTGAAAAAAGTGCAGGTGTATAGTCAAAAGGGTCTGAGTTTATGAGAGACCGACGGACAATATTTAATGTATATGTAGCAAGATCTAGACAGATCAGTTTGAATCATTCAGGTTTTTGCAAAAATATTAGTTAAACATATAAATAATTTTTAAAATGTACCATATTAGAAACCAAAAACGTGTTACTATTCAGAAAAGAATTTGAAGAAATACGTTAAGACTAATTTACAACAATCAAAATTTTTATATTAAAAATAAGATATACCTAATCGACAAACAATTTATTATTAACCGCTGTTAGACTGAGCGACTCATTCAAATTTGTCAAAAATGACTATTTACGCGCGTGGACATTTATATAGAAGTATTTTGTTCGCCCATTTATCAGAACATAAATAAATATATAAATGGATAATCAAACCTGATTTCACAACACAACAAGAAAAAAACTAATATTGATATTTTTATGATAAATATATTTCTGAAAAATACCTAATCTATAAATGTAATACATAATCTAATACTATTATTATTAATTAACGAGTACACGCAATGGAAATGAATCTACTAATAAACTGGCAAAGGAGGCCACTCTTTCCGGAGTTTTCCCTCATCAATTCCATATCCCGATGTATGACAAATTAAATATGGTAAAAAAATGTACGAATTCCACAATGGATGGATTCAAATAATCATAAGGGTAATCGGCTTAAAATAATTCAAAGATCTATTCTACGCACCCTCTGGTTCTCCAAAAGGAAAGTCTCCAAAATAACAATATCAAATATCTCTAGAATGAGAATTGGGCATTGCCAGGTAGCCTCACATTTGTTCAGATTGAACTTGATAGATTCCCCAATATGTGAGTGTGGTGCTGAGGAGGAAAGCCTTGACCATATATTTTTTGCCTGTCCATTGAGGATTACAGGTTTTTTTATAGTAATCTCGTCCATGATAATTTTCAACTCCCGGTTAACTTGTGCCATCTTCTTTCCCTTAACTCGCCACATTTAATCTATATAATAGCAAATTTGTTGAACAACAATGGTATCGACTTGTAATGTAATATTTTCTATTCTATAATATTTTGGTAATTTTTTCTATAAATTGGAGTTTTAACTTGATAAATGGCACATATAATAACTCTTGAAGGGTGGATTGCCTATTTAAAAGAAGAATAGTATACGCAAAATACATTATATTATTTTCTATATTAATATTCAACAACCTTATAATATATACATACATTTTAATGATGTGATTTAATTTTTAAAATGATTTAAAAATATTATTTAGTATAATATAATGTATGCAATAAGAATTAAAACAAACGACACATTATATTATAACTAGTGTTCAAAGTTATTTGCAGCCTATGTGCAATACATTGACGCTTCATGTAACTACACCCCTGACATCCTTATCTGCTGTTAAAACTAGAATGCTAGTGAATTGTTTACTGTAATAAAATTCGCTGTTAAATCAAATTGTTTCAAATCGATTGAAAAATCTATTTCCACGCGATATGGAAATAGAATTCTTTTTTAAATATTCATGACATTAAAGTAAGTATATGATAATAACACTACAATTTTTCAAAATGACAATCTGTCATATTTGGTTAATAAAAAGCTGTCGTTCTTCAAATGTTTGCAGAGACACACACTTGTCCCTGTCTCCCTTATATTTATAGTCGAGTACGTGTGCCTAGTGTTTGACACCCGAGTCACGTGTTTACCCTTAACATTTCCGCGACGGACGGTGATAGAACCACGGCGAAAAATGTTCAATGCATACTAATTACACTATTTTGCAATTTATAACGATTTATTAAATACATTAATTTCGGTTTCAATATATAAATTATGGTAATCATGCCGCCAAATACTGTTTAAATTCACCCACATTGTTAATTATTCATTAATTTTTACTCGTCTGCGCTCATGAAAACGTCATGTAAATTATTGGACAAAGTCGGAAGCAAAACGTAAGAGAAAAAGAGCTGTGGAAAGCAAAAAAGTGAAGCCTAATTTCAACACAAGACGTAGATCGACAGAAGAAGGAGATTAAAAAGTGAAAAGGAAATTTAAGAATGATTTTAAATGCACAGTAACAAAACTTTTGTAATATTTGAATATGTATACCTAGGTGAAAATGCAGTAATTGTGTGCTCTTGGACATATTCAAATATTGCTAATAATATACTGGTCAAAATAAGAAAATATATAAAATTTAAAAATATTGACGTTTCGGACGCATTCTAGTATAATGTGTTAAATACATTTTACAGATAAATAATATTTCTTTAAATAATTAAAAAAAAAAAAAAAATATGATTATCACTGTGACAAATATGCTGTTTCAGGGAAATGAATTATCTAATTTAGTCCATATATGGCGATAGTATAGTGGTACTTGAAGTGTTTCCACATATTAACATGTACCTATACCACTTTCAAAAATTAGATAGATATGTGAGATTAATTAATGGGTGAGAATGGTGAACGTTATATTTATATAAAGTGATCACTTAAGCCAGCCGAAGATAGGTCGTTAGCCCTGTAATTATCCATACTTTCTTATATTTCCATTAAATATAATAAAAAATAGCTTCGTCTCATTGAGATATACATTATTTTGTTTAAAATTTTTGTAGCTTAAATCGGTATTACCGGTGTTCGCCCGTCTTAGGAAAGGTAAAATACTAAATCTTGATATTAAGTCAATTTAATTGAGAAATTACATTCATAAAACAAAAATAAATAAATTAAAAAGCAGGTGTCCGTTATTATCAATTTTTTTTTCGTTACTATTTACATTGTCAGACAAACTGGAATTATTCGTTTATAATATGTATATATTTATTACACATCATTTATATATTTCTTAGTAAAACTAACCAACCTACATAATAATATGAAGGTAACAATTCATATTGTTACCGATATAATATAATAATACATAATAAATATAATAATATGAAAGTAACAATTTTAATTTTTAAATTGTTACCAGTAGAAATGAACTTGTTTGTTTTCATATAAGAAAAATGTATCTTCAGAACGAAAAGTTAACATATCAGTCTTAATCGTTAGATCTGAACCTTTATTTATATAAAATATTTTTTGTAACCGTTTATTTGGTGAATTTTTTTATATCTCAACGTAAATTGTACGTAAATTATGTCATAAAAAGGTAATAGTTATTGTCAACACGAGGTTATCTATCTACTTATAGTCAATTTAATGGTTAAACCCCATTATCTACAGCACGGATAGTTTTTAATACTTTAATGAGAATGAAACGCATTTTAATACATATAATAAAGATGTAGTTATCTACTGATGCATTCTGATAGTGATTCTATTTTTGCTGATAGCAAGATCAGCCGATTATGATAAAGATATAGTTATCTACTGATGCATTCTGATAGTTATTCTGATAGCAAGATCGGCAGATTATAATGCTGATATTGATTTTACGATTACGTTACAGTGTTGCTGAATAATATGAATAATTTCACGTAAAACTCCAAGTGATCTTGATCTGACTCGTAAGTTAATCAAAATGAAATTCTAAATGATAGTAAAATAGTTAACAATATAACCCATAACTTTTTTTATGTTGAACAGTTTTTGCAGCTTAACATCGGTAGTAAAAACTCATTTTCAGTCTCAGATCTGCTGAAAAAGTTAGAAACAGTTAAATCAATTACAAAAATAATTGTTTCTCTGCTTTTTAAATTGTGATTTGAAGTAACATGTTGGTTGTGCTGTTTTGTACCAAGAGCAAGTTTTTAATTTTACAAATTTGGTTTCACGCGAAGAAAACAATTTGTACCTGTACGTGAGATAGGAATTCCAAAATACGCATTTTGAAGCAAGCTCACTGAAAAAGTTTTATTCAATGATGAGGACGGGTTGATATGAAGGCCAATATTTAATGGCCTACTGAACAGATAACATACCTCGCATACAGGACCTTGTGAAAAATAAGCAACAATTAAAGGATTAAAATCAGTTATTGATATGAAATACGCCCAAATAAATACAACTTGCAAATGATTTGCGATATTTGTAATTCAATTGATTCACGTAGACCAAAATGGTCATTCGTTTGAATATTTGGGATAACTAAAAAAAATGTACATTTAAATTATAAAATTTAATTTCAGTTAAATAAACATTGAATTTATAAACCTTTACAGCGTATACACATTTTTTCGGGACACCTTGTATACGATTTGACTATACGCGTATTTATTTTATTTTTAATACACAGTGAAAGGTATGCAATAAAACTAAACGTGCGTCACGACCGGAGTGACTGATAAATTGGGTTTTTTTTTACAAGTATCCTGGAACTCCGTGAAGCTTTTATCAGTTGCGTGATGAAGCTAATGTTTTATTTCGGTGGCCAATCTTCGATCCAACGAGCACCAATTTAATGAAGAATTTGCCAATCGCTGATCTCCGCAGTCTTCTGGTAAATCGCAATTAGATCATCATCAGACGTTATATTAAGTTATATTAATTTATATATATATATTATATTAATTAGAATTAACGCCTTCCTTATTTTTGTTTTCATACTAATAATGTGAAACTAAAATGTTTTTTTTTTACAGTCAATGGAATTCTAGAGAAACATGAAGAAACAACGCGCGGACATTGAAAAATTGGCTACTCATATATACATCATTTGAGTTGACGTATCGGTTTACATTTCGGTGGCCACTGAAATATGGCCAGAAACATCGCGTCGGCCACGACAAAATCCAACCGACGGCAGAATAAACTAAGATTATATTATATTATCCACAAATCTATCTCAATGCTTAAAACGTTTTATGTTTAGTCTCGTATATGTTAATGTATCACTTTAATTAAAGGCGTTTATTACATATTAAAAAATTAAACATGACAAAGAAATCGTTAGGCCTAATTTTATAGCTCAATATCGTCATCTATTCCTGACCTTCTGTAACGATTTGTGTTTAATTAAAATCAAACTTCTTAACCGCCGTGATAAATACCCACTTGTTACATATAATAATTTAACAATAAATTGATTTCTCTTAACATACCTACTGATAGCCTTAATAAAGCGTCACGACTGTCTGACATTGCTAAAAACCCGAGTCAGCAAATGTAAATAAAGCGAGTAGCGTCATCTAGAGTCGCCGATAACTCTATATCACAAACCATAATATTATTACAATTGTATAAACACATGTGTCATGAATTAACCAACTTCTTTCAACCAACTGACGCGTGTCGAGTGTTAAAACCGCGAAACGGCAGAGAACAACCGCAATTTAAATTAAATTTAATATAATGAATGAAATTACACAAATGAGTGATGTTTTCAAATGCATAATCGCTAGTGCAGTTTACGGAAGCGCATTGTTTTTCATGGACAAGTAGTTCATTAATAATTTGAATATAATAAATAATTAAACTTATCAAACTTTTAATATATTGCCCTCTCACCTGGTTCACTGATCATCGGTGTCCGGTTGTGTTCTGGAAACTTTAAAATTCTGACATACAATCACTATCAAAAAACACCCGGCAATATTGTGACTCAAAATACGAAGAACATCATGAAATTTGAAATTTTCTTCGGCAAAACCTTGATGAGATGTTTCTCTCGCTGTTTCTGACCTTTTTCGAGTGAGTTTAATTCATTATAGAGGAAGAAAACCGAATTAGTTCGTACTCGATAGTAGGAAGCGTCGCCATGCGCCCTCAACTTGACGTGCCGGAATGAAATGTCATGTTTTTCGCCGTGTGCAATCGGCGGAGGCGCTGTTGTCTATGGATTTATATTGCGCATGCTCAGTCTGCGTAAACTGACAGCACTGTCCTTGAATTACGCGCCACTCGAAGGGAATCTCTATGTGGCGCCATTAGAATTTTCATTTTCCATATCAAAGCTATTCATAGAATAGAAAGGGATGTAATGGTGAAAGAGGAGATGTTGACGATAGAAATCGAGAAAAATAATTTAATATGATAATATCTAAGCTCTTTCAAGGAAAAAAAACATTTTAAAAGAATACGAAACTTCATGATTCTCAAGCGATGCAAAAACATTACGGAGAAATTTTACATTGCATGATACGAAAGGTCTAAATTTCGGTATACTGCGGCATGATTTTAACACGTGTGTAAATTTCACATTCCATTAATTAATATTTTGGTTATTATCTGAAAAGTATCTAGTTATTTTACACTAAATCGTACAGAAGTTTGTTAAAATTACAAAAATGTTATACAAAACAGACAATTTATTATTTTTCAAATGCCTCAACTTCGACGAATATGAATTTAAAAAGACCTAGCTCTTCGTATGAGTAAAGATCTGTGTTATAAGAATGTACGCATTTGAAATATAGAACTCCTCGCTTTCGCGTAAAGCGATGGTTTGAGTATCCACTACATTCATTTCGAAACCCACCACGACTCCCGCGTTTCGCGACGACGCTGGCGCCTGCGTCGATTCTAGAGATCCTCTCTGGACATTAGTAATACTTAAAAACAGATCAGTTCAGTAGAAATACGTTCATAAAAACCGAAAGTGGAGAATGTATGTATATCTGTGTGATTGAGTTAAAAAAAACAATAAAAAATTGAGATGAGATCACCCGTGATGTGACCGTATTTGTGTGATTGGTAGGACGGATGAGAACTATGTAAATTCATAATTCGGCGAGAAATCACCGTTACACTACAAACTAAACCTCAAACCTTTAAATCACACTTATAAATCATGGAACACCAATCACACAGTTTACTTCATCACCAATGATAAACTTTGTTGTTTAATCTGGTAATCCAATACGCATACAAACGTAGATTATAAAATGATAAATGACATCACAGATAATATAAAATATGAGTCCAGTTATAAGATTTACATAGAATATATATAGTTTATTAATACGTGTACATTTTATATTAGATATTTTTAGGATGTTTTGATGCATATACTTCATTCATTATTTAAAATAAAATTAACGTATACATTGACAGTAAAAATGCTGCAATTTTGCAACTTTTCTTTTGGTTCTGAAATTAACAAACGATTGTTATAGTGTAGATAACTATATTCTATACATATCTAGTATATATACATAACTATAAATAATATATTATTAAAGATAATCATTCTCCGGATTGGAAGAGATCCAGGTTCGAATCTTATATATTCGTGTATCTTTCTAATTAATACATTTAATTTGTATTAGAAATATCACATATCTATGTTATGAATAATTACAACTTCACGATAAGAATGTGTTCTCCTTAATAATATATAAGTTGTATCAATGTATCTAAAATTTAATAAAAATGGATTGTTAATTCTGCCGTCTCCTATTGGACTACTCAAAGGTATTTGAGGTTCCGTAAAAATAAAATAGATGGCTTTCAAATAATGGAACGATAGATGTATTAATTTTAGAAGTGTTATATATGTTTGAAAATTTGTCGTCAAAGCACTGTGTTAGTATAGCATAATCGGTTAATGCACGTTCCCCGGATTGGAAGAGATCCAGGTTCGAATCCCGGTGGCGCAACAATAATATTTTTCGATAAAATTGATTTCATATGTATATCTTTCTAATTAATACATTTAATTAGTATAAAATGTATCGATCTTTTTTAAGCTCGTTCTAATTGAAATTTTAATATTACTTTTATGTTTCTTATATATAAGGCTTACTTGTTCCATGTATAATCAGCAGATAAAGCGACCATGCAGATTTATGCTTGACCTAACTGGGGCTGTTTTTATTTTTGGTACCAAATACTTCTTAGTATCATACGTTCAAAAGCCAGTAGTGAATTTACTGAATACCCAGAATTAGATACATATATGAGAACTAACCTTAAGAGTATTTTGTAAATTTGAACCTTAATTTTCCAGTACAGCAAGTAGGCCTTCAGAAACATTTGGATGCCAAAATAATATTTGTTGATCGTCTTTTCTAATATCTGTGCTTATATCATTATTGGAAGTGGCAATTGAACTCAGATACGTGTAATTACTTACAAAAATGAAAACGAATGAATTAGACGTAGAATATAATATCGTCCAAGTTATCAAAATGGCACGGGTTGGTCATGTTTAACGAATGCGCTCAGAACGTTCAGCGAAGAAATTATTTTATGCAAAACATATTGCCGATGGAGTGTTGGAAGAGCCAAGGTGTGAGGGTTGGGCGGTGTTACTCAGTGCGCTCAGGCAGTCGGTATGGTGAACAGGAAAAGAACAGCGGAAGGCAGATCAGTGTGATGTCAGAACTCACACCGCGCTGTTGCGCAATTAATGATGATCTATCTGAGCCTGGAAAATAAATGAATAAAAACTTTATTTAATACAATTCGCACATAATCAGGCCTATTCTCAAAATTGCAATATTGAAATGAAGGTGATTGTTACACCAACCCTCAAAAATAAACAGATAGTTTTGACAGATTATGGTACGTTTATCTCCCTCACTCCCTCACTCTCTCTCCCTCTCTCTCATTCAAATATAACACTATTTTTGAGGGTTGGTGTAACAATCACCTTCATTTCAATATTGCAATTTTGAGAATAGGCCTGATTATTTAAAAAAATAAATTTTTAATAACGTAGCCCGTTAAATTAGAAAAACTTTACGTAAAATATCTGTCTGTGTCACTTGATGAATATCACATAGTTAATACTGAAATATATTTACAAGCGTGAAAACTGAGTACAAAAAATTGTAAAACAAATTATCATATAAAAACTTTACTGAAACAGTTCAAAATATATATTTTTCGCCTCGGGTCCTTTTATGATAAATGAATAAGGATTGTAAATGAACACGGAGCGTTTTTAAATTCTGTCACCATATTTTCTGAACTTCTAGATATTTTGTTAGTTTTTTGCAGTACGAGACTGAATATGTTAAAAATATTTCCAAACTCTCCGAGGAGAGCCATATACAAAACAGATGCAACATTTATGCAAAAGATTTAACAAATAATTTTACAGTTAACCTTATACAACAAATAATCTTAATGTGATGTTAAAATAATATTGTGAAAGACATGACTTACGTCACTATTAATTATAATGAATAACATGATTGAAACATATATTTGAGAAAAACAGATAAAAAAGCATCCTAATGAAGTATGTAGTGTTGTACTATTTTATATGAATATCTCAATCACCAGTCACTAAATGATTTATTAACGGAAAAATCCCTACGATAAGTAATTTTGAAAGGCGGTGATTGATGCTAGTCTGCTAATGGATAGTGATGAGAAAAAATGCTGGTGTGATTGTGATTGGTATTCGATAATATCAGTGATTGAAAACTGTGACTGTGATCACAGTTTCATTACTAATACGCGTGCGCCGCACGATTAAAAACATAATTTCGAGCCTTACTTACATTATTCAAACTTTATTTGCGTATAAAATATATTCTAGCATACATGATTGTTACGTACTTGCCTTCTAAGTACGTCTTCAGTTTACACCTCGTAATGTGAAGGTTAAAAAAATAGACTTTGTAACAATTAGATATTTATTACAATTTGATACAATTTAGTACAAGGTATAAGTCAACGATAAAGTCAATGGACGCGCAGAGAGAGAGACCGCGCCCTGCCTCGCGCCGCCCTTTATAGCATTCATACACACACACACAACTATACAATCCCAAGGACATCAACATAATTATTATATATCTAATTTAATGTCATCACAAAGAGAATGAAAACCTTTAAAAATGTGAGTTTATTTTTTGGGTAAAATACGTGAAACGTTTTGACTGATTCTACTAAATGGCGCTTATCTTATTTTCGTTTCATATGCACATGCGCCGAATCACGGTTCACAACCAAATATAAATAAATATATAAAAATTAATCACGAATCACGATATTCCCAGATATTCAATCACTGATAGCGAGTGTGACTCAAAGATATCAGTGATTGACTCCCGGTTTGTGATATTGAGCTTATCACTACTAATAGGTACATAAGAAATAAGAGCCCAAGATCAATCACTTTCGGTTCTTTCTGCGAACTCCGCCCCTATAGACAGCGTGATGGAATATATATTTTCTATTCTGTTTTTATTTCTCTCACTCATTGTGATACGGACTCATATCTCCATAATCCATCCACACTCTAGTTAGTATGGATATTATAATAAAATATATTAAATAATGTATTATTATAAATATAAATTATGAATTGTAACAATGTACATATATTATAATAATGAATTTAAAAAAAAAGTTTTTTTTAAATTTTATTTTAAAGAGAACACATTATATTTTGTGAAGTTGTAATTTTTTTCAGAACATAGTTCTGTGATATTTTAATACAAATTAAATACATCAATTAGAAAGATAAACATACAGATTTTTTTTTTTAAACATTTATTATCATTCTACTAATATTTAAACTTATCATTGATCATATATTAGATTTAATCTGGATCAATCTAATTAAATATATTTTAGTACTACAAAACATCAGATTTTAAAAAAAACATACAGGTAAATTTCTTAATATTATTTTTGTATTTTTTCCAAGCTATTAAAATGTAGAAAGTGTTAGAATCGTGAGAAGGCATTCATCCTACAGTGGATGGATAATGGCCGAAAATGATGGTGAAAAACAATGAACAAAACCATTTATTAAAAAAATATCAATTCAAAATCATTTTCGAACATTTCATTTCTGTAATAACTGTATCTGTAACTATAGCTGAAACATATCGACTTACACAAAAAGTGAAAATAATTAAAATTTAACTTTATCTTATTCTCTGGACAATACCGATATTTGTAGGTCTATGATATTTACTATACTAAGTAATATTTAACACATTAGGCAGAAAAGGGGATTTCTAAAGTTATGGAATTTAATTAATTCATAATTTACTAATATTTTTATATATATAGGGGACTTTGTTGTAGGCTGTAAGAGACTTGTGATGGCTGTCAATATAATAACAAAGGGCTCGCGTCGTCTCAATTTTATGGAGGAGGGAGGGTTTACTTGTGGCTCTTTACATACTGAATATAATATTCAGTATATAACGAGGAATTTCAAAATACCAACAAACGAAATAGTTCAATGATAATATATTTTTTTAATTTTTAATATTAATCCTTCATTCCACCACCGGCAATGTACCCTGTTGTATTCCAAATCAACCCCTATGAACAATCATCAACATTGAATACAGCATTTAACTATAATATGCTATAACATTATGTACAATAATATATAATTACGCTGACTCACTAACTCTATAACGCTATAGCATTGCATCAATTTTACATGCACACATACGTTCATAAAATATGTGTTGTGAAATGCATTTGAATTTTTCACAAAAAGATGGCGCTAGAAGTTAAATAAAAGCTTACAATCATTAATTAATTAAATATTTCGCTGAAAATCAATTTTAAAAAAATTCATTGGCATCAAATAAAAGAGCGATTTTCATTTCTATAAAATTACGCATGAAAAATTTGACAGATTCTGTGTTTGAACGGTCTTTCCTTTTTGGTTGGTATGACATTTATGATGATTTTTTTTTCTCAGTTATAACGAATGAGGACGAAGATCGCTTGGCTAATGAAAGACAGAAAAGGTGGCGAGCAAATCAAAGTCAGGAATCGCGTGCCTCATGTTGCTCATAACGCTTCACGTTACGGGAGAGTCACGTCGCTGATTTTACATTCGAATTCTTGAAAAATGATCCAGAAAATGTTGCGATCAACAAAGCTCTCCATGACATTAACTATATTCTGAAGTAACATGGATTATCGTGAGGAAATCTTGGCTTACCAGTCCCAATAGGAAATGCTCATGTCGACGATGATCAAGCTTTTGAAGTTTTGGAAGAAGAACGCGATGCTGATGAAAGAATAGCAAATTTCAATTCGACTCATTTAATCGAATTATCAGAGCAATTCACAATCCAATTTTAAGAACTCGATGTTTTTATCTCGGCGGTCCAGGTGGCTGTGGAAAAACGTTTACAAGACACTTTTAGTATTCATTCGAGGTCGAGGAAAAATAGCATTGGCATTTGCCACAGCATCAACATTACTCAAGGGTGGAAGGACAGTTCACGACGGTTTCAAACTTCCAGTTCCATTGCTTAATACATCACTTTCATCTATGCGACTTCATTCACCAGAAGCTGACAATTTGAGAAACGCCTCTCTCATTTTAATTGAGGAAAATGGTTCACGTTGCATCGACAAGCTTTTGAAAGAGATTATGAAATGCGATGCGAGTTTTGGAGGCAAAACAATTGTTGTCGGTGGAGATTTTCGACAGACGCTT
This sequence comes from Eubasilissa splendida, assembly GCA_031772225.1. Lineage (NCBI taxonomy): Eukaryota > Metazoa > Arthropoda > Insecta > Trichoptera > Phryganeidae > Eubasilissa > Eubasilissa splendida. Next base: position 26,753,509 of record CM062848.1, read on the forward strand.
CCAATCGTTACACAGGCACACCTGCAGAGATCATTGAATGCTGCATTAAATCGACTCCACTATGGAATGATTCTAAACAGCTAACTTTTTCAACAAATATGCGGAGTAAGGGTCAAAATGAGCACAATAATTGGCTTCTCAAATTAGGATTAGCTAAATTGCCTTGGAAAACAGGAATGTATGAAGACGACATTATTGAAATTCCCACGAAAATGATATCGACTGGAGACTTGATTGAGACAATTTTTGGCGATTTGCAGCAAATGTCAATCCAAAAACTTTCAAAACGAGTCATTGTCGCGCCAACAAATGCGATTAGAGATGAATAAAAAGATAATCGATTTGATTGATGGTAAAAACAAACATTAAAAACAATTTTTTTGTTAAATATTTTTTATCATTTCATATATATATATATATATATATACCATAATTAATTTTCATTTGCACAATATTAAAAGAAAAAAAAATTAATAAATATTTCGTGTACATTACATCAAAGTGTTTGTTATATTCATCATTTTACAACGGGCGCCCTGGGCGCCTTACAACTAACTAGTGTACAATATACTCAAACAAGTTTGTTATCATTTCATAATGTGATTGTAACGACTGCCTTTAACAATATTTGCTCAGTCGTTGCCTGTACAAGATTTTTTCATACGCCACAGTATTTATCTACATACATTAAATTAAATAACACTTTAACCAAAAGTTTCACCAGGTGTGGTAGTTTTTAGCGGCAATAAATTTCTGAGCCCACCTACCCGCTAAAGTTCACAGTCCTCTGTCAACACGACCTACATTTTTTACTCGGTCTATTAATTACTTCTAGGGGTTTCTAGCGTAGTTTAGTTGTTTCTAAGATAATTAAATTCATGTTTTGTGTACCATACTTTCCTTTATGTATCTGATAATTTTATTATTCGCTTTGTCTAAAACTAAGCATGAAGTAATTGATAGTTTTTACATGAACTTGGAGTCACTCGAAAATCAGAGTAAAATCAAATCCTTAAAAATGAATCCCATATTAATGAACTTTTTATTCTGTTAAAATTAATGTAAATACATGATATTTTTTAATATTATAAAGTACAAAGTTTTGCACCTCAGCTGTAATGTTTTGTAATTGTGGGTTTATATTATATTCACAGTTGATGTAATTAAATTCATTTTGCTAATAAAATTAAGTCGTATGTTTTAAAGCTGGCAATCTTGGATAAAAAGGAATTTAATTTATTTTAAAGAAGTGACATGACAGGAATGAATGGCGTTCTATTTTTTTATGTCTGTCACTAGAAAAACGATGTATTTTTTTTTGTTATTAATATAATTATATTTATATTGATTTTAAAATGGGATTTTTTAATAATTAAATTATTTACTAGGCTACGTGAAAAATGCAATGTGTTATTTTAAATTAGTTTAATAACGATTTAAATCGGTTAAAAATAAAAATATGTATTAAATTATGTGTTAACCTTCATTAATCAAACTTCTCGACATTTTAATGTCGAGCACGTGACTAAATAAAATGAAATGCTTTATGTAAATCAATTAATCGATTTTGATGTAGGTATTAGTTAATGGGGTGAATGTCCTTATGGTTCGACAAGTATATAAATAATGGTAAAATTTCGATTCAATACGACACTCCGCTATATGGGCTCTGTAATAATAAATAAGAATTATAATACTAATTAATTTATGTAACTACTTAACAATATAACATGTGTTTCCCTAATAATAAAGTTGTATCAATGTGTCCAAAATTTAATAAAAATATATTGATAATTCTGGCGTCTGCTTTCAGATTACTCGAAGGTATTTGAGATTCTGTAAAAATATGATTTCAAATAATGGAACTATTAAATGTATTAATATCAAAAAGGTAATATATAGGTTCGAAAATTTGTCGCTAAAAATATTGTCGCTGTAGCATAGTTGGATAATGCACCTTCCCCGGTTAGGAAAGAGATCCAGGTTCGAATCCCGGTAGCACAACAACAATATTTTTCGATAAAATTGATTTTATATGTTTATCTTTCTAATATATATATGATATATTTAATTCATATTTAAAATATTACTACATTTAATAGATTTCATAATAGAATCTTACACCAAAAAAATTAGTAGTAGGTACGCATATATTTTATAGATAAAATAAATATGTTAAAGAATAATATTTTTTGTGCTATTTAGCAGTATATATGTTTGTATGTATATATTTTTTCTACAGAGTTATTTTTCGGTCTTCTTTTATATATAGCCTCGTATACCAATTTGATGAATATATTTATTGTTTATTTGGGAATATTGAAGATAACCATCCCTAGGTCGTTTGCAGTTGAAAAGGCGTATTCGAAATGTAGAGGTATTTCGTTTTCATGTCACATAATTAAATATGTTATATTTGAAAATAAAGTAAAAATATTATGAATGAAATGAAGATATTTTTCTTTAGATAGTACAGAATTTCATATTTATAATTTGTATACTTATTTATAATTAACAATGACTTATTTCAGATTTATAACACATTGTATGGATTTTGCGTTTGAAAACAATCAAGTGGTTTTTCATATTGACTATTCAAGAGCTCGTTTGAAGCATCGTTTTATCATCATCCACCATATTCGCCTGATCTTCCTCCATCAGATTTTCAAATCGTTTGTTCTAGAGAGCGTTGGATAAATCCAAACCACCAAATTTCTTCAGGCATGAAATCCAAAAACTACCAGAACGTCGAAAGTCAATCGTAAATAATACAAGAGAATATATTACTGATTATATATGTAATTTGATTTATATATTATTTTTAATACGAACTCTACGAACATCCCCAATACATTTCTATAAACAAATCGTCGAGAATAAATCAAAAATAATTTCGTATTGAAAGAAATATCCCCCGCTAGGAAAATATCATTCCACAGCACAGTCAGGGGTCTATGCATCCCACTAGGGGTGTATACATAAAGTAGCCACTACAGGGTATATTTTGGAAATATTAACTACTCGTCACTAATAAATACGATAATTGATTACTATCCATTAGTGTAATGGACCTAGTCCACAATTACGAGTAGAAAATATTCAAGGAGTATCTGCGTAATCTCAACCGTGTCAGAGACCATTTAAAAAAATCTTAATTATGAAATGATTTCGATTCATTGAAATGTTTTGTTGATTTAAAATTATATATTGAATACGAAAAATTTAAGGTCAAATTTCGAATGGCCAAACTATTTTTGGTTAGATGATTTAAGGTCTGAAGCAGAGACAGATTAATAATGGATAAATTCCGCAAATATTTCATTCAAAGTACGTAGTCTTAAAACTTAACATGATTATCTAAAAAAGTCATATTTTTATTTATAAGGAGAACACATTATTATTGTGAAGTCATAGTTGTGTGATATTTTTAATACAAATTAAATGTATCAATTAGAAAGATATTTAGAAGAAATCAATTTATCGAAAAAAAAAATTGTTGCCACCCGGACTCGAACCGGGAACCCTTCCTATACGGGGAAGTGAGCTATCCGATTACACCACGGCAGCAAAGTAAAATAACGACAATTTTTTTATATGTTGCACTTTCAAATCGTTACATCTATCATTCCATTATTTGAAAGCAGTCTACTTTATTGATTTTATCTGTGTATATTTTTAATTTATACATTTGTATTAAAAATAATATTTAAGGTAACTTTGCAGAATTTAGACATGTTTTCGACTCGCAATTTAGTCAGGTATCCACTCATAAAACATTGTAGACTAGGTCTGTTACACCCAGTATGAACATACAATAAATTCTAGTTGTAAAATCACCTAAGAGAAGTTTCGTTTATCCTTAGTTACCAGATTAATATTGTAAACATACCCCGTTTAATATAATTTAAGATGCATATTAAGATAACAATAGCTCACCAGCGCGCCCGGTGTACGGCGAACTGACGATGCGCCAACTAACTTAAGACTTTCACAATGTAAATATTGTAAGTCATTATTTTCTTAAGTGATTACCGACCAACATACACGCCACCGAGCCAGGGTAGAGAATATTTATAACGCAACATAAAGTACACTCTTTTACATTCAAGAAATTTAAACGCAAACTTCATTTTTTTAACTCATATTAACCGGGTTGCGAAATAAAATAATGCCAGGGCAGTAAAAACTCTCAATTTTATACAACACTTCGAAATATTATTAATATCTTTAAAAATAACTATTAATTTAACTACATAACGTACAGCAGGAAATTGAACTAACGAAATTGATAATAAACTGACGAAATAAAATTGGCGATATTTGCAAATTATTTATTTGGGCACGCTTAAATTCAGTGTTTACTTTTGATGCAAGCGGGCGAGCGCACGACTTCACAAATCGTTGCATTTTTAAACTATTTATCTTCGTATTGTACCTGACCCATTCAGTTGACGTTGGGTATCACTTTATTTACCGAGGCCCGAAAAAGCTCTACAAGACTAGCCAAAACGTTGCCACAGGTTCTTCAGCCACGATGTTCTTTATTTTCCGGGATCCCGATTTCCAAAAATCTTTCTCTGCATTATGAGATGCAAGATCTGATACGTCTCTGGATATCTCATTGCACGTCCGAGATATTAAAGTTTTCTGATTTTTATTATTTTTATTCTTTATCTCTATCCATCCGAACCATATCCAACGTGTGTGTAGTACAAAGTTAAGTTGTATAAATTAAAATAATCATGTTACATCATAAATTAACCACCATGTCAATAATGATTTCATAATATCTTCATTCGTAATTCAATCCATCTTACTTATTTTGAGCATTCTTTTATAGATCCATATCTCAAATACTTCTAGTCGCCTCATTATTTTATCAGATAGTATCCTGACTTACAGTTTGTTTTACTTACATTGTACATCTTCAATTTTGTATTTATTTCAATTTTGTATATTGTATGCGCTAGTGAATAGAATAATGATAAGTTATTGTTTCAATTATTTTATATTTTTTCTCTACTACCCCAGATAATTGTATTTAAATATTATTTCGTAATAATAATTAGTAATAAAGCTTGCGCTACCCCTGTGCATTAAGTACCTACCCCACTCAGATATCACTTCTGTACAGTACCAGAAATAGGCGGACTGCGCAACCGTAAAAAATTATACGGTCTAAAATACGTAGGAATCTGTAAAATACTATAATCTAGACTGCCTGCTCGACGGAGGGTCAATTGCCTGAAATTCCCTACAGCCATTTTCGTCCAATAGCAGCCCTATAGCTTGTTATGAAAACGACTACTGAAGTTGTTTTCGATGAGTACAAAAGATGGAAAGAATACATTAACATAATTATTGCGCACAATGTAGAAAAACAGCAGTAAATATATATTAAATAGAGATAACATTTATTTAAGAAGATTTTTGAGAAGACGTTCTAAGAAAAACAACATTTTCAGAATATAGTTCTGTGGTATTACATTATATACAGAAAAAATCTATCCTCTTTCTTCCTGGTAGCAATTAAATATTTTTTTGGTAGATATAATTTTTTTCTGTATATCTTTCTTTCTGATTCATTTAATTTAAACAAGTACCACAGAACTATGTTCTGAAAATGCAACTACACGACAAAAATGTATGTTGTATTAAATTTTCCAAATTTAATAAAATTGGTTAATTTATTTCATTCTGGCGTCTCCTATCTGATTTTACTCAAATGTATTTGAGATTCACCGTAATACCAAAAGGATTGCTTTTAAAGATGGAATGTTAGATGTATCAAAGGAATGGTAGATGTATCAATTGTAGATATCAAATACTAGCTGAAGTGCCCGGCGTTGCCCGAATTTTATACAGAGTGAAAATGCTTCATTTAGGGGATGGGGGTAGTTTTTTTTTCTAAATCTGATGTAGACAGTAATTAATCAAGAAGTATCAAAATTTTGTTTTCCTTGGGATGGGGTGGTTTTTTGAAATTTCACATAAACAGTGACTTTTCTCTTGTTTTGAAGATCAAGTATGCAAAGTTTCATCAAGCTCGGAATAAAACCAACCAACAAACCAACACTCTTCTATATATAAATAGATAAATTATATACTTTTAAAATTAGCAATATTATCTTTGTGGTTAAAATTCATATTTTTTATTAATTATCTTTGTTTTAAAATTTCTAAAATTTTATTCGAGTTAATTTGTATTAAGTAATGATTTGAGTTAGGTACTAAAATTTTTTTTTTTTTTTTTAAAAATAGATTCTGGCAAAGAAACAATCATATATGTTTTAGATAGTTATGACATCCTGAAGAAGAAAATGGTATTTTTCAAAACCAGTAGATATATTTAAACTCAATTTAGTGGTTAATAAAACAAAGATTATAAATAAAAATATAAATTAATTATAGAATATAATTTCAACACTTGTTGAAAATGTATTCGATTGCTATAGGGAAAGGTAGCGACTAAATATTTTTTCGATAGATAATTTATTTCAGTATACCCTTCTATTTCATTAATTTAATATGCAGATAAACTGAGGACGGTATACGGGCGGGTATGCGCTACCCACTTCTCAGTGAGAAGTGGGGTCTCCCATCGGAAATCGCTTCTCGTCCGGTATACTCACCCGAGAGAGTGAACTCGCTCGGCATTTATATTTGAGTCGCATTTAGCAGAAATCAGCTGGCTTAATCCAGAGCAATTCAAAAGCTGTAAGGAAACTAATTGGTGCAGCTCTCACTGAACAATAAACTGCCGGTATCCTTGGGCACTATAGTGTACCGATTCCTAAATTTGAAGTGGATACGAAGAAATGCCTTACATGTAATTAATATATAAAATTAAGATACTGAGTTGGCTTAACGTTCTATTATTTAAAATGTTATATTGTAATTTTTTTGTTGTTGATCTATTGCTCGGCAATTGAACATTTCTACATGACAATAAGATGCTTTGTTGGTTGAGTTTTTTGAGATCTATAATGATATAACAGTCAGGGATGGGCCACGGTCGCCTGAAGTAGAATGTGCATAGTTTGGGATCAAATGTTTCACTGTCTAGCAATCGCAATAGACATTGAATAATACTATTGTTTACTTTTGATTACATACAGTAAGACATTAAACCGATTTTTTTCAGTTCTCATAGATATCCCTAAAGCATAAAAAAAAATCCTTTCCGATACTGGCAAGACTAAGGTAGATTTCGTATGTGTGTGAAAATGTATTTTTTACATTTCTCTCTAAGATCAATATTAATAGATTTAAAAATTGTTGAGCCGCCATTTTAAAACTTGATGGCAGATCAACCTGGCTGACGAATTTCAAATATATTTTCTCTAAAGAATTTGAGCAAAACCTGCGGAGAACTTTGGAAACTTCCGTCTCCACAAAATTCATAAAGGCCCATGTCCACGATGATCTCTTAATAAGATTTTACTCCATGAGTGTCAGTAAAGGTACGTATTGGTTACATTATTCTAATTCGCACGCAAAACATACGTGCTGAACTTTGTACTGTCAATTATATGCACTCGAGTCGAATCTCCGAGAGAAATCTCATCCGTAGACACAGGTCATAATATCCTATATGTAGATACAGACGTACAGATAAACTTTTAACTGGGGTAATTTCGGATTGTTTTGATCATGATGCATTGAAATATATAAAAAAAGTTTATAATACTCGTATCTTATGTTTACAAAAACTTACGCATGTTTCGAATATGAATTGATATTTATTATTTTGATTTTCTAATTATTAAAAACATAACTAATTGTGCAAAATAACCACACAAAACATAAAAACTAACAAACATGTAATATTAAAAAAAAAAAAAAAATCATTTATATTGTAGGTACATTTTCACTAATGTAAAAATCAAATGATATTCTGTGAAAATTGTTAGTTATATATTTTTTATTTTGAAAAATCGTAAAGAATGGCAGTGCCGTAGTGAAATAATAATGATGACCTCGCGAAAATACCGCACGTTCCGGTTTTTCACTAAGCGTATAAAAAAGAATAATTCATGAGAAAATAAAAATAATATCCGATGAATTATGACGTCACGAGAGAAAGAGAAGCCGTACGATCTAGGACCCTCGTAACTTGTCACATATGTCACCATTAAGAATGTTTTGTTGAAGAGGAAGTAACAGATTATTGTATACCTTTCTCCGCCTTCTCTGTCGTGTTTTGATATGTTGTGACTGTAAAATTATCATCACGAAGATATTTTTTTTTACTTGTAATCTCTATCATTTCCATAAATTATCTATAATAATGGGTTTATGGGTATCTTCACGGCGTTTTTTTTTCCAGTACATATAAAATAAATTAGTCCAAATAATTTATAATAATAATATTTTATTTTTTGAGTCATAGTACAGTACAGTGTGTTATTATATTGTTATAATCAGATAACATTGCAGCAAAGTAAGACATATATTTGGGTACCCCGCCTACTACACTAGTATTTTATTGTAGTATAGCAGACAGTGCCTTTCCGGTATAGTAATAAACAAAGTGTAGTGTTCAAATAAATATATATAAAGAGTAAATCAAAATGCGATTAGATAGCATATAAATACATTGTAATATTTAAAGTAAGTAAATGCATTGTTTAATGCAGAAAAATATATAAATATTTATAGATAGCATACAAAATATATGTATAAAGAGTAAAACACAAATGCATTTATAAAAAAATAAAAAAATAAATAAAATAATACTAAAAAAGTAAATAATATACAAATATGCAGTAAGAGTGTGTAAAATAAGTAAATAACATACAAATATGAAGTAAACTTATGTAAAATTGTAAGGCTCAATATAAAACGATTGAAAAAAGTTCAGTTAAATAGCATACTAACACAACTACAGAGAAGAGTAAAAAATGTAATATTCAATATATAGATACTGTTGTAGCAGTTTTAATCTCAAGTTTGGACTTTTAAGATATGCTAAAGAAATTGGAATGTCAAGAGCGGTTTCCATCTACGTATGGTAATATAAATTTGTGAGACAATGAAGGTATCATCTTAAATCATGACTTGCTTATGAGGAATGTAACCATCACTATTGAGGTTTAATGCCGACAACTCATTTGCATTTTCAGCATGATAATGTCCGTCCGTACACTGCTAATATTATAAAAGCAACTCATCAAATATTCAGTTGAGAGATCATTCCACATCCGCTTTTTTCTTCTAATCTTACTTCATCGGATTTTCATCTTTTCCACTCTTTAACCACCATTTTAGAAGAATTTACCTTAGTAATGACTATTCTTCTAAATTGGACTGACGACTTCTTCACTTCCAAACCACTGGATGTCTTCAGGTGTAGAATCAAACGACTGCTAGAACGTTGAGAGTCAATCGTAAATAATGCTAGAGAATATATTATTGATTATTTCATGTATTTTGTTTATTTAAAATTTATATTAACACCGCTAAATCTTCGAGACGTATAAGATTTAAGTCAGTTCTGTGTACACGCACTCTTACAAAAAATACAATACTAAATAATAATTTCCTTAAATTTAAAGAAGTGATAAATCGCATCAAATAATATTATTGCCGTAAATACTTCGATAGCTAGGTCTGAATTCAATTCAATCTATGCAAATCCAAAATACACAAACCACTGTGAACCTGTGCTGGTAGACGCCGACGTCGCTCTCTTGTCCTTAGTCCTTAAATCTGCTGGTCAGCCACCGAAAACCTTCTCACAACTGATAATCCGAAAATATATAATACAAAATGTTTTTATATCGCCGCCGTAAAAGTCCGTCCGAATCGTAAAAACTGTCTCTTCCCAGTAGCAGCTTCGCTTTTGTTTTCTGTTTATAAATCCACACAAAAAGAACACACATATTCAAAATTTTATACCAATAAAAGCGCGTAAACAAATATAATAGTTTTCCAAACCATAAACCTGAAAATATCATATCGCATCATAAGAAATATTATTTTTATTTTCATTCATAACAATACCTGTCAACTGCAGGAGTTGATAAAGAGATAATTTTAAAAAGTACACCGCTTTTCACTTACGATGGTCTCCGAGTATTTGTCCGCCCTTAGAGCTTTGCGCTGATATATATTTCGAAAGAAAACAGGAAATCCGCAACACCGGATTTGTTTAAACCAAGAAATAATTGTTAAAAGATAAAATTAAAATCAAATTAGATAAACCCATATACGTATCTTTCATCTTATATTTTTATATTGCAACAATCAAATTAGGATAAAAGCTTTTTCGACATATTAATAAATTGTGTGATTATCTCTGGCTCTGTATTAGACCCTTTGGTATCCTGAATCTATTTAAATCTATTGAAGGTCGTACACGGTAAATGCCTTTTTCAATATATCTAGATCAGGTGTAAAACTACGTACGATTCTTTTTTAATGTACTATAAATTCAAATAAATATTGTTATAATGCAGTCTGGCTCCTGCTGATAGGACGCCAAGGCACCAACACCGGCTAGACAGTGGTTGCGTGAGACATGTGTGTTCGTTCCTAGGCACTTACCTTCGACCGATGACCCTTCTTTCACCTGTGGTAAATTTGTAGTGTTGTGTAGTTTGGACTAGGAATTAATAATTAGTTTGATTTTACAACAGGTTTGTTTAATTTAACATAAAACGATCTTATAGAATAATCTCTCCAATCAGGCATAATGTGCCCCAAAGACAAGCAAGAAATACATTACAACACGGTAGATTACAAAAACGACGGCAAGCCCCTCGGATCCGTAGTTTGTATGAAGCTAATCCTGGCGATGCTCTGAAGTACAAATTGGCAAGGCAGTTAAACTCTGTATACGAAATGAGACTCTTCTCCATGGTGGTAAATCGGTCGTTCCACTTAACCCTGACCAAATAATAATAATGTCATATAACCTTCGATTTCGGTGCGCACTAATTAACGCATCCTTCTGATCAGCCTCGATGCAGGTTATTGGCAGTCAGGCTGGATGTACCCATTGTTCTATGACAGAGAACAACTCGTCGCTCCATTCCGCACATAGCCTGACATTCACCGCACAGCTCAGCTCTTCGAGACGTCAATCTCCATACTATCGGATGCTTCTACCCCGTGCCAGGAAAAGAAAATTGTATTTCTGCATAGGAAGAGAGTACAATACAAATTAATACAATATTATACATACGTGCACTAGCATTCCAAATATATTAATCTTACTCTTTTCCTTGAATGAGTACGTCTCCCACCGTGCCGTTACGCAGGTGACGTTATCAGCCGCGTCGCCGCGCGCTACAGTACCGACCGACCTACTTAACCCTCTTTCAGTGTTTTCCTTTGTCAGTGTGGCGAGTTGTCAAAATTGCAACTTAATGGATTAAATACTAATGTAACAATATGATTGAAAAGTTGATCTCTAAACGATTAAAATATATTAATTAATTAGAAAGATACACATATTAAATCAATTTAATCAAAAAATATTATTGTTGCGCCACCGGGATTCGAACCTGGATCTCTTTCCTAACCGGGGAAGGTGCATTATCCAACTATGTATATCGGTACCTATGTTCTGAATAATTACAACTTCACAATAAGAATGTGTTCTCCTAAATAATAAAGTTGTATCAATGTGTTCAAAATTTAATAAAAATGAATTGATAATTCTGGCGTCTGCTATCAGTTTTCTCAAAGGTATTTGAGATTCTGTAAAAATAAGGTAGATGGCTCTTTCAAATAATGGAACGATTAAATGTATTAATATCAAAAAGGTAACATATGGGTTCTAAAGTTGTCGCTAAAAATATTGTCGCTGTAGCATATTTGGATAATGCACCTTTCTCGGTTAGGAAAGAGATCCAGGTTCGAATCCTGGAGGCGTAACAACAATATTTTTCGATAAAATTGATTTTATATGTATATCTTTCTAATTAATATATTTAATTCATATTCAAAATATCACAGACCGTCTGTTCTGAATAATTACAACTTCACAATAAGAATGTGTTCTCCTAAAATTATTTTTGAACCAAAATATTATGTTTGTAAATTCGGTAATTATTCGTAATTCGGTACACTTAAATCTAAATCTTTAAATCACAGTAACCAACCATTGTCGCATTCCAATACCAGTCACACAACTATAGTCACAATCACAGTTGTTTATCTCATGACTAATTTGAATAGTCGCTAACAAACCGAACGCCTGACATTCGTGGCATGACAGATTATATATCCTGATGCATGGGCGGATTTACAAATCAGTCTTCCATTCAGGTTATTTGAAGTACTTACCTAAATTAAATAGAAAAAAATAAAAAATTTAATACAATATTATTATTTGGCTATACTTACGTAATAATATTAATTAAAATTAATAATAAAAATGTTACAGAAATATGTACAACATTTTCCAAAAAAAAAACTCAATAAAGTCCGCCTCGAGACAATCTAGCGAAGCAGGCAAATCGAATTAAACGAATACTATCGTACATTTTTCAATTTATGCAACTCGGAATAGAAAAGCTTTTGCGGTAGTTTATTTCATATCTGACAGGAAAATGGAAAATTGCAAAATGAAAAATGGTGGCTATTCGTAATGTATTTTATGGAAGATAATAAATCAGGGTGTTTAATGTATGTAAGTACAATTTTTAAATAAAACTATGAAGGCAACCATAATTTACAAATTTAGACAACTATATTAATTATTGGTGTTTTAAAGTATTTATCTACGACACAACAAAACCAATCATTAAATTACAAAAAGTAAATACCTAATTATTTGTAATGTGTTTATCTTTTATAATCGATGGGGCGAATCAATTTATGTTTAACACATTCATGTCCATGAGAGGATATTATAATATATCAAAGTGAACATACGAGTATTTATCTAACTATATATATATAAAGAAGAGTGTCTGTTGGTTTAATGTATGATTTGTTTGTTAGTTTTTTATACAAATCTACAGTTTTATTCCGAGCTTTCGGATATTTGTTCGATCTCGACATCGCGTTAGCATTCGCGGTGTGGATACTTCAGCTCCAGTGCACCAGCACTGTATTTTGGTGATATTGTGTTTTTATCACGTATTTTTTGTGTGCCGTGGGTGAACTTGTGACATCGCCGTATTCAATTGGGATCGGATATCGGCTCATACGCGTTCCATTGTGTGATCTCGACGGCGACTGCGGGGATTATGGAGGCATCATATATAAGGTAAGGCGAGCAGTCCTTCCGAATCCTGATCCCGAGATCACTGGTCCTTCGATTACAATTATTATCCCCTCATTCTGTACCAAAAGGTTTTCCTACTTCCCTCCCATACCTTGCGATGATACCGATTTACTACTGGAATTATGTATTCCATTATGCGGGACGCGCGACCCGGAGTTTGCTCGTTAATTTATCGAATTCACCGACACTCTTTGATTAATCTAAGCCAAATTTTGCAAAATTACTTTTTAGGACACAGCACAAAAGATAGACATTGTTCCCCCTTCCCACCTGGCCACCCGCCGATATAATTGTTCATTATATTGTATTGAGAGCTATTCATTCCTATCCCCACCGTGCCGTGTGGATTATATTGAATGCCATCTGTTTCAAATTTTGCATACTCATTCGTACCCTGACGAAAATATAGTAAACACATCCTTCCTCCAACCACCAGTCTCTCACCCTCCCCCTGCGTGTACCAATTTTTTCATATGTCGTTTTTATTTAGTACCTCCCGATATCAAAGGCACACCCCTCTCTCTAAGCGCCTATCTTAAATTATGACTAAATCTGAATCTCTGGCAACATTGGATATGGACTGCTAGTAATAAATAAATATGCTAGATTGAAAAGAGTTTTATATATAATATATTCGTGATTTTATCATACATAGTGAGATCAATGAGGATTCAAAACGAATCATAGTATCCTCGCAAACAAATCGCAGATTTGTACAGATCAGAGTACTCGTATACAATCTTTTATTTTCATTAGTATCGAAAGACTAACATTCAGTTTTTCTTGTTTTATCAAGTCAATTTTTACGTTTACATTTTATGGTTACTTATATATAAACAGAATGTGAAATATGAATGAGTTAATAACGATTAATTGTATGTGAACCTTACGGTACATTATTAATAATTCTAAACTGAATGATATTGGGCATTTTATGAGACTTTCGTCAATTCAATACCTGACACAGAAATTATAAAATTCTTCGTAAACATCTCTCGACTTTCGTAAATCAACGTCTACACACCGAGTCTCAGAAGTTCGCCGTCTCGCACATCACTTCATGCTTGTTGTACGTCAAACGTAAAAATGTCAGTTCACTGACCGTCGTTTCGTTCGTCACTTGGGTGAGTTTGAATTCCCCCTGTAGCAATTCAAATGATACAAATATTGTGATTTGTTTAGTTTTATGTACCCTACTGCTTATATTTATTTATTAAAATATTTATAATTGAATGCCTTCTGTTAATAGTTGTATCTATAATTTTAGATGACGTTTATGTGCACGTGTCGAGTCTTTCTGTCAAACTGAATGAAGTTTACACATGTTTGCCAATTCCGCCAATCTCAAACAGTGATCTCATGATCAAAATCTAAGCATGTATACACAACACTGAGATTCATCTCAACTAAATCTTTGAGACTTATCTCAACGTATTTCACTTTGTGAACACGGGCATAATAACACTAAGTATCAAAGTCGCAACTGTCAAAGCAATCGACAGTTTGCAATTTGTATACAGTAGTACGCAAAATAACGATTAACATTAATTAATTTCAAACTTTTTAACAGGTGGCATTCATTGTCTGGTAAGAGATTTTTTATTATATAAAAAGGGTGAAAAGTATACCCTGTTAAACAAAGTCACGGAGATGATTAAAGAATTATGTGCTGTTAAAACATTCAACCCTGAATATATGAGGGGTGACGCTATTAAAAGTTGTCCAATTTATAAAGTACACAGAGATAGCAGCACAGATTGGCTACACTTAGTGTCACGTGTAACCAGAAGCCAAACTTTGGAGAATGTAATGTTTAGATATTACTTTCATAAGCTTGTTGTATCTTGTATCACTAGGCGATTAAACTGTGTTTCAAGGACTCATCATGCATTAATATAAAAAAACATAAAATTATGCAAATTAAATGTATCGAAAAAATATTGTAAATTGTGAAACAATATTCAAGTAACTTAAAAAAGGTATATATTGCTATTGTTATTACTCCAGTGTGGATTAATTATGTGGGGAGGAGCATACAATAACATAATGAACTCCATAAAAACAATACAGAGAACAATTATTAAAGAAATATCAAAATAAGATTATTTTTTCAACACCAATTCCCAGTTCCCAGAATAGGAAACATTTCCAAAAAAATCTCAATTTATTAATAACTCAAAGAATATAAAACAGTAAAACTACATCATTACGATATGAAAATAATTTTAAAATCCCTAAATGTAACACCAAACACTATCAGCAAAATTTCATATACTTGGGATAAAAAAAACTTCAATAACCTCCCTACATAAATTAAAGAGATAAAGGATATAAAAGAATTAAAAATGAAATTAAATAAACGCTTCAAAAGCACACAGTAAAATAATAAATAATATTATAGATTACAAATGTATAATTTCTAACTCTATATAAATTATTGCAGTGTAAGTCCCTCTCCAAACACAAGAGTTCGTCTCTTTTTAGTTGTAATTAATGTAAAAAATATGTAATTTTAGTTTTGTAAAATACTTATATTATAAAAAATTTCAAAATAATAATAAATATATCACAGACCTATGTTCTGAAAAATTGCAAATTCACAATAAGAATGTATTTTCCTTAAAAATAAAATTATGTGTTATTTTTCAACTCTATTTAATATTTTATCTTTTCCTTATGTTTCTTCATTATGCGAATGATGGATAGGGTCTAGTTTTAAGGTTAAGTGACGTTGAATGATTTAAATTACATACGAAACATAAACTTCAAGATAAATACGCTGTCTATAGAGAATTACACATGAATCATTGTCAGTATGTATAAAGTGGTTGAACAAATATAAAAGTTTGGTATGTAATGTTAGTTTTCAGAAATATTTTGTTATAAAGAATATGAATGATATACTCGTAAGCATTCTATGTACTAAAAATTGAACAGTCAGGTACTAGTAAAAAAATTTGGGCTAGTAAAAAAATTGGGCTAGTATAAAATTTGGGCTAGTAAAAAAAATGTACTACCTATCCATCCAGGCAGCAAGGAAATTGATTTCAGCGTACACGGGGTTATATGAAGATTTTGATAGCACTTTGAGAGATTCGAACACATAAACAGTAAACAAAAAAATATATATGATTGAGCTTGGGCGGTCCGTGTTGCGTGTTGACAAAACTTGGCACGTACGAAAAACCATTATATATAAAGATTTGATTTTTTTCCCAGAAATTGTAATCAGCTTGAGATTGGTAAAAATAAATAAGAACTCAAACCAGTGAACGCGATTTCCAATCTGACAGCGAGATTTGACACGTGTACATAAATGTCACTTAAATCTACTATAGTTCCGTGCAATTATCAATTCTGAAAATTAATACTTACATGTCATTAAACAGTAATAAGTCGTTAAATTACAAGCATTTATTCAGTTTTAACTACTACTGGGGAGATTCAAAATCACTCAACTGGTGTATGATAATAACATTTTACGTTTAACATACGTGACAAGTGTGAAGTAAGACGCGAGACTGCAAATCTTTGAGACATGGTGTATACACGGGGACTACAAAAGTTGAACGTTGTCAAGGAGTAGAGGGATCAAAATGCAGATTTTCTCGAGTCGAAAATCTTTTAAAAATCACACTCGTCGACACGGGTCATAAAGTTATACAGTGAATTCATATTTACATTTTCATGGCTATAATTGTAACGTTCACCAAAGGCAGAGTGGCGCCATTAACTGCCAGGTTTAAAATACATGAATAAATAATCAGAATAATTACCCACACAATTTTTGTTAATTCAAAATTAATGAGCTGTTTGCCTTCAATTATATGTTTTCAAAACAAACTAAATTTCCGACAAACTCGGTTGTTAATTTATTTTGAAGTACTTATTAGTATTACGACTAGAGCCAATTGAAGTTTCTCATCGGAGACGTAGACTGCGAATGAAGTGGATTTGTAAACAAATTTGCTACTTTGGAAAAATTCGTAACAAGAGATTCACTGTTTATTTAAGTTCAACAAATTTATTAAGTACTGGGCTTATTGTAAATCTATGGAACCTTATTTTGTTAAGTGCAATACATAAAGCAATAAAATAGTAAACTAGGTAAATAATGTATATAAAAAAGGCGGTCAATTACAATGCGTAATTGTTTAGAAAATAATTATCTGGGCTTTGTAGTTTCTTAACGGAGCGTACAAATTATATTCAGAAATGGAAACCTTATGAAAAGCCGCGTCGAATATGTGAGTTAAATACTTAAGAGAGAAATGTCTAAATATATGTATATTTATATAGAAAAATTAAATGAAGCATAAAAATCAATATATATTCAAAAAAAAGAAAATTGTAAAAAGACTTTTGTATTTATAATAATTTTCATAAAACACATTTATAATTTCTAACTTTATCGATATTTTTCTTCTGATTCATAAATGCTATTTTATATATACAATTCTATTTTTAAAAAATATATATTTTTATATATTGGAACAAAAGGTATCATCATCAATCAGCCTGTCTTTCCACTGCAAAATATGAGGATCGCCAACCATCTTTGTCTTCAGCCTTTTTTATCCATTTGTGGAAGACTATCGCCTCTATAGCCATCATTATCGCCGACGACCTTCGAACGCACCTCACATTTACCTGTGCGTAAAATCAGAGCTCCATACATCCTCAAAAACACGCCCGGTACCGACGTCACAATAGCCCCGCAACAATAATATGCGATCAGTAGCAGTGACGATCGGTAACTTTTTGTAGAAGGAATGCTGGATAATAAGTTTATACCTACTATCAAATATACAAATTTCTGGACTAGTCCACGAACACTCACACAATTCACTATTTTTGTTTACAGCGTTAGAATACGATGAATTAAAAATGATGAATTAAATAGATAATATTCAATGTTTGAATAATTCGGCTTCAAGTATTCAAGCCAAACTGTAAAAAATGCGTCACACGAACAAATTCCTCAAAACAAAACGCTCGCTTCGTAATATGTATGCTATTCTGCGCATTATACCTATAAGCATTAACGTCGTTTTTTGTACGTTGAATTCTGTTAACGAATGCGTATACAGTATTCGAAGACCTTGACAGGCGGAACTGTGTAACATTGTGGATATGGAACGAATGATAGAATCCACAGTTGCTGGCATCTGTGTGTTTACGCGATTCATAGATGTTCTAAAGTTGAGAATGTATATGTATTTCGACTCGCTCCACACGCGCGCCGTTTCGTAGTGTGTTTTGACTGATCTCTAAAGGACAGGACGAATTTATTTGCAGCAGTGCTGTTTTCAGCTAAAAACAAAAGTACAAAGATTATTGATTCTATAACACAAGGAATGGGGAGCATCCAAAGCGACCGCATCTAATCAGCAGCCGTCCGGGAGGCCGATTTTTGAGTGTCACACTTCTTGTTGTCACTTTCCAGATAATATCTCCAGGAAACGCTCCTCTGTGTAGACTTTTTTTATTTTATTTTATTTTTTTTTCTTTGTTTTATTAACCACTAAAATGAGTTTAAATACATCTACCGGTTTCGAAAAATACCATTTTCTTCTTCAGGATGTCATAACTAACTAAAACATATATTGTTTCTTTGACAGAATCTATTTTTAAAAAATCTATTTTTAAAAAATTTTTTTTTTTTTTTAGTACCTAACTCAAATCATTACTTAATACAAATTTACTCGAATAATTTTTAGGAAAAAATTTTAGAATGGGACTCGTAGTTAAATTTAGTTGGTTGTTTATAATTTTTTGATTAGTTTTACACGCTTTATTTATCTCCAACGATTCCAAATTATTTAATTTGTGACCAACACCGTTTATATACAAAATTGACAATCCCAATTTTTTATCAAAATCATGACCATTTTCTATCAAATGATTAGCAAATTCTGAAAACCCACTATTGTTCAAACATCTCAAATGCTCCCTTACTCTTATATTAAAATTTCTACCCGTTTTACCAATATAAAATGCAGCACAATCCTTGCAACTAAGTTTATAGACACCAGAATTGTTAAATTTATCATCTTTGTCTTTAGAATTTATGAGTAAATTTCCTATACTATTATTTGTATCCGCTATCATCTTTAAACGAACATGTGAGGGATGGGTGATCAATTAGAAGACTCATCACTCACACTACAACATGTCCTTCTGATTCATGCCATACGCCCAAACAAACATTAATCTACAAAACAACTTTTCACAACCACTTCCTCACTCTGCCCAAACATCTGTTGCCCGCCACTCTTCTGATGTAATAATGCCAAGAATACTAATATTTGATTAATTCGACACATAACTCTAAGGTGAATTTACATATTTTTTCAAAATTTTCAATTGACTCGAAAGTACAAGTATATTCTTGTGAAAAGAATTTTTTGTAAGAAATAGTTTATAAATTGACAGCACGAATAATATCCACCATTCAAATACGTTATGAGATATCGGAAAACTAGAAAATATTTTGTATTTCATGACTTTGGTCGTAAGCTCTGAACTAACTGAAAGCTGCGGCAATTCGGTTTTGCAATTTTATTTCTGGTTTCAATTCGCGAGTCTTTGAGGGCTTAGTTGGTCCCAGTATGAGTAATCTCTGTACAATTTGCATACATTTATAAGTCCTTCTTCCACGGCGTACGTGCTTTACTTTAAAAACAAATTATTATTATTATTTATTAAAAAATTTATAATGCATTTCTGTAGAATATATAATATTTATATATAGGTCGATACATTATTCAAATTTGTTTAATTTTGTCTGTATATAAGATAGGATAAAAGTTTATCGATAATTTTTTACAGTGTTTTACGTGAGAACTACAATTATAATAAAATATACTATTAAGAAGAACACATTCTTATTGTGAAGTTGTAATTATTCAAAACATAGGTGTGTGATGTTTTAAATACTTTTTAATTATAAAGATATACATATGAAATCAATTTTATTGAAAAATATTATTATTGCGCTACCGAAATTCGAACCTGGATCTCTTTTCGTGCGTTACCAAACTATGCTACAGCGACAGTATTTTTGATGACAAATTTTCGAACCCATATGTTACACTTTTTCAAATTAATACATCTATCGTTTAAAAAAGTGTAACGCATGGGTTCAAAAATTTGTCATCAAAAATACTGTCGCTATAACATAGTTGGTAATGCAAGTTCCCCGGATTAAAAAATTGATTTTACATGTATATCTTTATAATTAATACATTTAATTAGTATTTAATAAAATATACAAATAACATTAAAGATTTTTTATGTGGCATGCGGTAGGTGCTTCTGATCAGCAGTTATTCAACCTTATCTTGGCTACTTTGCTAGACTTTCACATGTGTTAAACTAGATGAAAATTAAAAAGATAATATTTAAATTAATCACATATGTGATTATCCAGAATCCACGGTGATCTCTCAATGAGACTTTGATCTCAGAAACTAGCTTAAGGCACACATGTACTAATCCTCGCGCAAAATATATGTGTCGCTAATTCATAAATCGCTTCGCACGGAATTTTCTATCGTTCTTTATTTCATCCCGAATCGAATCATCGAGAGAAATCTCATCTGTGGCCATTACTGGTTGCAGTATTTGGAGTAACTCTCGAGACAAGGCATTCGTTCATGTTCCCAAATATAAATAATTAGCTAGTTAGCAATTAATTAAATAAAAATGTGAAAGAACAAAATTAAAAATAAATCTATTACAATGCTTTCTGCTACTGACAATAAAAATATATTTTTAAGAAATATTTACCTGTAGGCCTTCTAAATCTACTAATTTGATACTAGCGAGCCACAAACCTGAAAGACAAAAATGTCACGAAAAATTAATAAAGTAAGATCCATTTGTGAGTTTTAATTATGTCACAAAATTTGGTTATGGATAATTTCAGAAAATATATCCATTTTATTTGGTGTTACAAGCTGCTTGCTCTTTGGCTTAACGGCAGGCGCTCTCCCATCCTTTCCGTAATAGCGCCTTGTGTGCGCAATAGTGATATCACTGATGTGTGAAATCAGCCGCTTTTAGGAGTTATGACAAATCCACGTTTTATGTGAAGCCATATCGCGGATTTCTATTACTTTTTACCGGCTATAAACACTTGACTGCGAAAGTAAAAAATATTTTTTAATAAATATTTTTATTGCGATGAGAGGTAAGTATATTTTAATGTTATTAAAATTTTATCTAGCTTGTCAAATAATACATTGCGCATTCTTTTTCGAATCTGAATGTTGTTATGTGCCATTAAAACTGATAACAATCATTTGGTTTTGTACTGGTGGAAGACATTTTTTATTCAGTAGATTAGTGAATAATAAATGCAACATTTGTGGGTAACATGTATTATTGACCGCATTCATAAAAAAATCGATGAAAACTGTATTTTAGAAATATATACAACAAAAAAATGTACTCCGAGTACATATATATTATAACTTAAAAACCCTTGAAGCGATTTAATTAATTGTATGCAATATAAATTGACTTAATTATGTTTCTGTTTGTTGTATAGGAAATTTTGTTTTACATTTATTTACAATTTCATAGCACATCTATTTCGTACATTGTCACAGATTTATTATGTTAAACTATCGTAAAAGTCTTGTAAAGATTAAGCAATGATAGCATGCATAACCTTTTAATGGTTGAAAGAGCCTCATCGATACTAAGAGCATTGTATAGAGTAGATTCTGGATGTAAGTATAATATTATTTATGGATTAAAAACAATTCGTACACGACAGATGAATAAACAAGTTTTCAAAGTGTTTTAAATGTGAAAATATTATGTAAATATATTTACTTATATTAAAATCATAAAGACCCCTAATATAGCGGAGCTTTCAATTTAATGTGTCGCTGAAGCGTTAATCGTACTAATATTCCGAGGTAATTGTTTTGCAATTTTACCCTATTTTTTTAACCACTATTTTTAAAATATTTTGAAGCTTAAAAGGATATAGGAAAAAATTTAAAATATTTCTTTCTTGCAATCATTTTTGTATAAGTTAGATAAAATAAAGCACTACCAAAGCAACTATTCTGAATTCTCAAATCACCTTTTCGAAACAAACATTATTTTAACATTAATAAGTGTTTAGAAATTTTACTAGGAGTTTAGAGTTAAATAAATTAGAAATAAGAATAAGTCCAAATTAAATATTATAAATAACCAAATCTTTTTTGCAAATAGTCACCTTTTAAATTTGTTTTCACAGTAGTTCTCAATTAATTACTCATTACATATAGTTTTGTTTTTATACATGCTAGCATTTTTAATTTTAGTATACATTGTTTCCCGAAGAAGATACTATAGGTATCGAAACATGTTCATGTATCAATAAACAATGGTTTTAAACAAAATGTTTTTATTATTATTTATATAATATGTTGTCACAAAGTAATTTTGTAAATATTGAAGAAAATATATAATCACTTAGAAAACATTTCATCTCTCTATATTATCATGCTAAGCCCAATCTTACTGTGATCTTCTTTTTTTGATGATCGTATACCTTCCATAGATCATTATTTTTTTCAAAATGTTTTACTGACATCCATAACTATTTGCAATACAATGATACCATTATAGGGCAATTCTCTAAAATGGTTCAGAGATATTTGAAAAATAATAATCAAAATACTATTTAAAAATATGACTATGTTATTATTATTTTCAGTTGCAAAATTGAATACAAAATTCGTTCGACGAACTTTCTTATTTTGTGCTCCGCGAATATTTAACAAATTGCCACTAGACCTTAAAGGGTCTAAAGTGATTAACGACTTCAAACCAAAAATAACAAAGTGGTTGCTTGATTTGAGTAGAAAGCAAAATGAATATAATTTGTCATTTGTGCTAACCTAACTGCCTACACATTTTTGTCTCCAACTATTGTATATTACAGACAATAATATTTTTATAACTTTTTTTTCAATAATATTTTACAACTTCAGAGTGTACTTTTTTCTCATAACTTACTTAACATTATACTTACTTACCTCTAAATAATTACAACTTTTAAAAACTGTACATGTAATTGCTTTAGAACAGAGCACGTCTAGTAAAATAATTACCTTCATTTTTTCATATGTACTGTATATGCTACAAATAAATAAGTATTACAACTGCTTCAAATAAAGTGATGTTATTCGTATCGAAAAGATTGACTCAACTCGTTCTTCAGGCGTAATCTTTTGATTAAAAAGTGGTATTCATCTTTTTTACTTCCTCCCCTCTCTATCAGTTTTCACGACCCCACTTTAAATCGATCGCGTAATTCAATTAAGCCAGTGTCCGTTGGAAGTGTTCTATAAAAGATAATTGATTATTGGGACTGACAAAAATCAACTTTCTATTGTAGAGGCTTTCGATTATTTTTCAAGACCCGTTTTTTGGCGTTAGACGATATTTCCGTTAAAGTGCTTTTAAATTATTAAACATGACAAAGCGTTTAACAAAAACCGGGCCGATGCTAATGCCCGATTCACAATGTATTTACACTTCCTGTGGTCGACTTAACGCCGTGTACATATACAATCAAAAGGGTTAACAGGCTATTTCAGAAAAATAACTGTACAAATAAATCAGTAATTTTCTACAATTACTAACTTATATTAACTTTAGTTATATATATACATTGTTTACGAGATTAAGCTAAAAATTCAAACAATAATGATTCAATAATTATTATTATGCACTACGAATGTGAGTATCGCGTATTCATGCAATGTTACTCTGGTAAAACATAAGACTGCCAGAAAAGGGAAATACTGCTGGGATCAAAGAATTATATTTTCCTAGTCCTAGAACAATCGAGACCCCCCCTGAAACAACACTGTATATTGGTTTTTACAAATATTGATAGGTAGATGGAGCGTCGACCATCTTAAGATGTGTTGTTGCAGGGGATTTCACTAAGAAATTGTGTTTAATATTATTATTATTATCTGTTTTATATGGTTGTTTAATATACCAATCGATGTCCAAAAAGATATACAACGTTGTGACATTCATAACGCAGGTTTGTCCAAAACCGATATACAGTGTTGTTGCAGGGGTAATCTCCATTGTTAAGTTATCCCATTTTTTCATCATCATTTTTATTATATTTTTTTCATTATTAATGTGTTTTTTCATGATAATAATTTATTACGCACAAATGTTCATAAAATATAACGTATTGCTTATTTAGTATAGCGGTAAGATACTCGCCAAGCGTTCAAGTGATCGGGGGTTCAAGACACGTTTCAGGAGACCGCCAAGTTGGTTATATTTGCATAACACAAGAGTGCGACAATAAGCTGAGTACATTTGTAAATAGTTTGCCTTATATACGTAAATGATTTATTATTTTATGAAATTATCGTTGGTAGTTCTCGGCTTTCAACGCTGACACACCTTTTGGTCGCTTCGTGGATAATGTCAATGGCGTGGTGAGCAAGTCTAGTTCCATTAGTGTTGGCGCACATATTTGTCGTCCGTCTTTCAAACAGGCGTATCTCCAATTTGTTGATTTTACAGCAAACGATATTTTAACTGATTGTGTGTAATCTTAAACTGTTGAAAAATGATAAAAAATATTATCAAAGTTTGCAGACAGAAGTTGCATATACTTCTCTCATGAATTCCAGCTAACTATTAAATGTATGCTTTTAAAATATATATATGATTTCTTCTCATTTGAAAATAGAAAACATTTATAAACCTAGTAATAGTATCTGAATATCTCTTATATTTTCATTTATTTTTATTATACAAATATAATGTATGAAAATAAAATGACCCTTAATGTCATTGGTACGCTCGGCAAACATTATTATTAATTTAATCAGAAATCGCTGAATCATTACTAAATCAGTCGGACACTGCAATTAATTATGATGCTGTAATCACGTTAAAACATTTAATTCAGTGAGCACATGTATATAAAATGAGATATTACATAATATATCGGTAATGACTTTGTCATCTTTATATAAATAATATATTTCTATACGTGTGTGATAGCTGTAATAAATTTTAAAATACGACATGACAATAATCAATACAATAAATACATTTTAATAGAGATTATTTAAAACTTTCTTATTAACCACTTATGACTTAATGAGTTATATTTAATACACCAAACGGTTTCGGAAAATACCATTTCCTTCATCACGATATCAAATGAACTAACTAAAACCGTATAATATGTCAAATTCTTCTAATGTTTTTAAAAATCTAGCACCTAACTTGACTTAATTTTTTTTAGAATAGACTTGTGGCTAAATTTAGTTGGTCATTTATAATATTTTGGTTAATTTAATTTTAGTCATTTTTACACGCTTTACTTATTACTAATGATTCTAAATTATTCAATTTAATTCTAAATTATTTATATATTAAACGGACAATCCCAATTTTTTATCAAAGTATGATCATTTTCTAATAAATGATTGGAAAATTCTGAAAAACAATTTATAATTTAACATAAAAACTTAAATTCTTTTCGACATATATATTAAAATTTCGACCTGTTTTTTCAACATAAAAAGCAGTACAATCTTTACTGCTAAGTTTATAAACACCGTTTTAAATAATTAATCTATGTTAAATTAATACAAACCGCAAAGTAAGATTTGTAACAAATTTAAAAAATATAAATTAAATATTGGCTAGTAATTGTATTCTGCTCCTTAACACGTTTCCATAATTAATTTACAAGAAAAATCAAGGAAAAAAGTATAGTATAAAAAATACAGTAAACTAAACGTATACAGTTTTTTAAGTCATCAAAATAAGAGTTGATATATACATGTTTTTTTAAATATTCATACCATGTCACAGATATACGATTCACGTTAGTATCACCATACATTTTTGTTTAGTTTTCTTGCCTGTTTAGCCAGTTTTGAGATACCTGTAATAAATCTAAATATACAAATTAAATGTATCAATTAGAAAGATATACAGAAAAATTCAAATTAATTGAAAAGATATTTTTATATAAAAATATACCAGGATTTTCTGCATATCTCTCTAATTGATTCATTTAATTTGTATTTAAATATCACAGAATTATGTTCTGAAAAACTGCTACATCACAATAACAATGTGTTCTCCTTAATAAATTAAAAGATTTTTCTCACAATCTTAAATTTGTATTATTCTTATTTTGGGTTAATGTCTTTCTCTAGCAATTGCAATAATATGAAAAACAAAGCTATTATACATCTAGAATATTCATCCAAAATTCTATTTGAAAACACCCCTGCAACAAAACTGTATATCAGTTTAGAATAGATTTGAGTTATGTATATCTTCTAAGGCATCGATTAAAATAAATAAAAAATACTATTAAACACTATTTCTAATTTTGTTTCCTTGCAACAACACTGTACATATATGGTCTAAGATGGTTAATGCTTCGTCTATCTATCAACATTTGTAAAAACCGATATTCAGTGTTGTTACAGGGGAGGTCTCATTTGTGTTATTTCTAGTTGATTAAATACTGTTGGACCTGCTCTCCCTTAACTCAAATTTTCAGTACATATTTCATTAATGTCTCAGTTTTCTGAAGAAAAATGTTCCTTAACCGCTTAATTTCTTAATATGGTCAGACCAGTTAACAATTTAATATCATGTTGTTTATGTTTTTGCCTTCTCCAAATCATTTGCATTGTGCTGTGACGTTTGGTGTTTATATTAAAATAATTAAAATTATTGTTTTTTACGATTAGGTGAGTATTAATATTACAGCTACACCAGTTATTAATAATGACCCCTTAATGTGAGAAACTACAAATTTATATTTTTTTCATCTTTTCCTAGTATAATCCATAAACTTCATCTTATGCAAAAGCTGAGTTCAAAATTATTTTTAGTTTTTACTTTTCAGAATAAGAATAAGTACATGATTAATAAAATACAGTGGATCTTTTACATCTCTTATATCTCCATTTGGTAGCTCAAACTTAAATTTAAAAAGTGTTTAATGCTATGAGCATGAGATGTTGTAGGTATTATTTACGAATAATAAATGTATATGCCTACATACAATTTTAGAGAGATGCAACTTTAATGGCGAATAATGAACAAGAACTGCAGAGTCTAGTGAGTAGAATGTACGATGGATGCAAGTAAAGCGACCTTATTATGAATGTCAACAAGTCGAAAGTGATGGTATTCGAGAAGGAGGAAAGCGAGACACCGCGCTAAATACTTGTAGGTGATGATTGTTCGTAAGAAGTAGATGAGTTTGTGTATTTGGGAAGTATGTTTGATAGAAACGGAAAGGCTGAGAATGATGTCGAAATGAGGGTGACTGCGGGGAATAAAGTGAACAGCGCATTGAATGGAATTATACCTAGCAGGAACTTGTCAACAGAAGCAAGACTAGCGGTGCATAATAGAGTCCTGGTACCGACACTGATGTGTGGAAGTGAGGCCTGAAGCTGGCAGAAGAGGAACCAAAGTATACTGAATGCAGTGGAATTGAAATCACTTAGACGTTTATAACAGAGTAAAGAATGAAGAAATAAGGAAAAAATGTAAACCTGATAATAATATAGTGAGTGAGATTAAGACAGAATCACTCAGGTGGTTTGGTCATATGGAACGGATGAATGAGGAGAGAATGGTAAGAAAGATATATGACGCAAGTGTTGATGGCACCAGAAATAGAAAACGTCCGCGGAAGCCTCAATTATTGGGGAGCTTGTATGAGAAGATGTATGAATGTGGATGAGGCGAGATTGTGTGTCGAGACAGAGGAGTAGTGTAGCACTCTGTCCTCTCTGCCTATCCCCACGATAAAACGGCGTAATGGTAAGTTAGTTAGTTAGTCAGCAACTTTAATTGAATAACAAATCATGTCACCGATAGGTGTACTGACACAAACGTACCGAAATTCATTCATGTAAATACGTTCTGTACGAGTTCTAAATACAAATCGCAATTTTTTTTGTTATTTCTTATTTTGTGAGGCTCGAGATTCCGAAGCAGTTATTTCCAGACGTCCTAGAAACGTGTCTAATATATTGGTACATTTTTAGAAGTGTTATTTCTTCGACACGGGTATGATAATATATCTTACCCGGGTTGTACAAATAAAATAAGTTAGGCAAAACAAGTTTCAAGAGAAACAGTATAATTGTATTATTAGTCGTGTACATAAAGATTATGACCCATTAAGATTCTTAAGAGTTCGTATGTGTATACGGAAAAAAATTCATCTCAAATCAAATTACACGGCTGTTTACTAGTCTTGGCAGAGTCTTAAATTTATTTGGGTAGTAATTAAAACGGAAGATAACATCTGCCATTCAACACTTTTTATTGGACATGAATATTATTAGTTACGATGGATTAATCAATATGCCGGGGATGATGTATGATTACATTATTTTACTTTCATTGAGATTTAATTAACTAGAGTATTTAAATAATAAAAAATGTATGAAAGAAAATCTCACAGAGGCGAAGCTACTTTTTATTATATTTAATGGAAAATATATAAAAGTATGGGTAATTACAGATGAGAATGGTGAACGTTATATTTATATAAAGTGATTATTTAAGCCAGTCTCACAAATCACTCTTGAAGGGTGGATTGCCTGTTTAAAAATAAGAAGAATTAAGCCAGCCGAAGACAGGTAGTAAATCCAGTAATAACAGGGTTTACGACCATATTTTCCATTAAATGTAATAACAAATAGCTTCGTCTCTATGATATATCTATTATTTTTTTAATAACAGTGTCTATGTATGTGAAAATCCAGTATTTGTGTGTTCTAATAAAAAATGTATTTATTTGTCTAATTTCGAAAATCTATTTGTGTATTGTATCATTATAATAATAACTATTATTGTAATTTATTTCAGAAAATCTGCGATGAATGTTTCTATATTCAAATAAATAAAATTACAGAAAATAGTTACAAAATTAAGTAAAATGTTGATGTAATAAAAATTTAAAACAACATAATAGAAAATGCAAGTTAAAATCATAATTTTAAAATAAAGAACATTATAATATAATTTATTATATTAGATATATATATTTAAATTATTACACTTTTTTTCCTTAAACTGTATATTTTATTAATATGATATTCTTGATAAGCTAGATAAAAAGTCTCCGACTGCATTATTCAGTTATTCATGTTCAATGTATATATTATTATAAATACCTATAATTATTTTATCTACAAGTACTGTTCAGCAACTTTAATAAATGTATGAATATATTATTATTATATGTAATTAAAGTACGAGTAATAACATAAATAGTTTTACTAAAAATTGCCAAGGTGAACTTATAGTATGCTACTAATTTATTTACGAAGTGTAGCAGACCTGCAAGATAATAATTTCACTTTTATTTTAAAAATATCGTATTACGTATATACATATTACTCAATTATAACTTTTTTAATAGATAGTATGTAAAACTTGTTGATAAAAGAGAGATCGAGCGAGATTCACAGAGGAACGGCGCTCTCTGTCGGCAACTTTCTTTGTTTGCAAAAAAAAAGATACAGCGATAATTTTACACGGCAATGTATCATAAAAGGAAACCGTTTAAATTGACATTCATCTGTTACTATAATCTAACAAATAAACATACTCAATCACGATAGGTACTACGATAATATACTGGACTAACATGAACAACAACTAGCTAAGCACTTTCCTTCGTAATCCACTTAAACTTAATCCAACGCTTATTTCAATCCAAACTGATAAAATGAAGGTTTTTCTTCAAACAGCGCAAATTATTTCCACTTAAATTATTTTTAAATGTAATCATTTCTCTTAAAGCCTTTTACTTAACCGTTTTCTAAAATACCTTGGGACAAATAGTAATTATCATTTAGATTCACATTTCAACATTTTTATTAAGTAATAAATGGCACATAGTCACAAGATGCAGTGTGGTTTTGTTTTAAAAAGCGCAATAATGTTGTGAAATTGATCTTTTTGATTAAAGGAAATACTGTTTGCATTTTTGACAATATAGAGCCTAAGCTCATTCACTCCCAGCCCGGAGCGCCGGAAGCGTAAACAAGTTTCGGCACTTTCGCAATCATACGCCAATCCTCCAATCAGTGGTTCACAATTTCAAGAAGCTTTTCGAGCGTGCAAGTATTTTTTTTTGATATCTCTTTATATTTCCCACAACTACCTTTACGAAATATCATTAGAAACAGTTTAGATAAACAGTGCACTAATGTTTAGGTTTATCGAATCATATATATCTTTGTTGGTGCATGATAATAACGCAGAACTTTGTTGGTGCTTGATAATACAGTGCAAAATTACGTTACCTTTTTGATTTAGAACACGATTTTTTGTAGTTTTACCGCGTAAAGTAAAAAAATAAAAATGAAAAAGCGCGTTAAAAAGTTTGAAACATTTTATAGGATGCTCGCAGGTGAAATTTTGGGGACGTATGATTAGCCACTAAGGATAATATGTTGTTATGTAATTATTAGGTTTAGCGATTATGATTGAATGAGTGTGAGTTAGCGTATATAGATGTAAATATATGTTTACTCGAATCAGAAATATTATGAAGGATGATATTGTATATGTTTAATGTGATTGGAGTAAGAGTATTGGATACCCCAAAAATTATCAATATACTCTCGTGTCCGTTTGATATCGTGGAGTGTATTTTGTATACCTGAGTGACAGGCGGCAGGTTACAAGAACAGCAACTTCTTATTGTTTGCACTGAATTTATTAAATTCAAAATTTTGTTAATTTAGTACAAAGAAGTCACTGCGCAAATTGCTATTGAAGGCGGTTTGTGGAGCTGTTGTCTGAAAGGTGTTCATAGGAATCGGCCTGCTGCTTACCGCGTTGATATTGTTACACGCCGTTGTTGCCCAGTGTCTTTAAGGCTGACGGGAGTTGCGTTTCACGCACCTGTACTCGCTAGGTACATTCAGCATCACTAGGCGGTGACGATGAGAGTGAAGGCAGTACTGTAATGTAGGTATAATAACGTCGCTTCGGTTAAGTAGTATCATTGTAGACACAGATGAGGAATAAATATTTCTACACAACATCAAAAAAAAAACAATCTGAACATGACATAAAAGTCTGACGATGTTTTAAGATACCAAAATAAAATAAAATGTATGGGTAGGTACGTGTGTCTGAGATATATAACGCGTTTTTTTTAAACACAAATGTATATATTATATTATATTTATTTACATTAATTACTTCACTCTAGTAAGTTTACGTATCTATGATTTTTTAAATATATTTTTAAAAATACACATAATTTTTTTCGAAATTCAAACATCGATTACGATGATATTCGATTATGAAATAAAACAGTTTTTACAATAAAACAGTTATTACAATAAAACGGTTATTACAATCAAACAGTTATTACAATAAAACAGTTATTACAATAAAACAGTTATTACAATCAAACAGTTATTACAATAAAACAGTTATTACAATCAAACAGTTATTACAATAAAACAGTTATTACAATAAAACAGTTATTACAATAAAACAGTTATTACAATAAAACAGTTATTACAATCAAACAGTTATTACAATAAAACAGTTATTACAATCAAACAGTTTTAAGACCGTATGTATGTCATCGACTTTTTAATAATTTATTTAGAAAATATATTTTTTTACGTCAATAGTCAATCGACGTGTGTTCTTGTTAATGCAATATTTATGTGATTTAGTGATTTCTTTCGTAATATTTATTATAGTTTTTATATTGCAAAGTAGTCCATTTCATATTTTACTAAAATAACCGTTTTTATCATATGTATACGAAAATATCTAATTTGATTAAAACAATATCTGTTTATCGACATTTCAAAATGGACCATTTAATAAGAAAAACTCAAAGTCTACAGTTTCATTATTCATATTTTCAAATCTTTCTACTGGAAAGTATTGGAATATTTAGTCTACGTCTTGAAACAATTGGATTACGTCGAAACCGTTCGAATTTATTTACAAGATAATAATAATCGCCGCTAGAGTGGCGAGTACTAGAAATAAAATCTATCGCGGGAATATATATCGTTTAATCATTCTAAAATATGTCTGATTTGGTATACGTTTGCGTTCATTCAGGGGTTGAGTTCTCTCGTTTAATAAATGATTTCTTTTTAGATTGAAAAATTGCTTTCTGCTAATTATTTTTGATTTCCTACACTTATCTAAAGTCCATTCTAATACATTATCTATGTTTTTCAAATATACATGATAAAAATAATTAAAGAAATACTCGCGAGTCCATCTTAATTAAATTGCAGATATTTCGTATTCTTGGCATTATCTGTAAATACGTAATGTGTACACGGTGGAAATATATCGTGGATATTTAATTCCGAACCAGTTTCAGATTTAAATCGTACACCTCACCTCGTAATTATTTATGAGATTACAAAATCTTACCGAGCACGTACAGGTATAATATATACGGGCGTATAAGATGATGCGCTTATCTGAGCGTATTGAAAGTAAAAGTAGTCGATGCTTTTCCAAAGACAACTTTCAGTAACTGGTTGGCAATGAAAGGTTATTCAAATGAACGGTTAATGTAAACGTGCATTCTTAATCGGAATTTGATGGCCTTGCGACCTGGCTTTTCTAAAAGGAAATCCGCATCAGTTGGTGAAACCGTAAGAAACTGCACATTTTCTCAGTACTTAATTTGGTATTAGATTGCTAAATGTTACACAATGTAAAGACATGAAAGTGTGGTCACGGATTAATATTTTATTCTCTAAATTAATATTACTTAAGACTTCCCTTTCAAAAATAATTCATACCCAATAAAAAACACATTAATAAGATCGATATAAATATTAGTCAGTAAGAAATTATTATGTTTTTGATATGAAACTTGATTTTAAATAATAGTTGAAGCCTCAAAGCATGTAAGTAAATATAATATATTATTAAAAATAATTTTTTTTCACTAACACGAAGTGTTTTAAAACGACGAAAATTGATCATATGTACTGCAAATTGAATGGTATACTAAGGCTATTTTATATAAGGTCATTTTAATAATGCTTGTATTTTCTTAATTATGGCAAAAAACATTCAGTTTATATTAGTTTTATATCAGTATAAAGGTTCTATCTAAAGTAATAGTTTTAAAAAAAGTCAATTCTAGTGTACAACTTATGATACAAATGAATAATAAAAACCCACATTTTCGTAAAAAAATGCGAGAATATTAATTATTTTTGAAAGCGCGCCTTTATGTAGAAGGAACCGATATATTTTATTTAATAGATATAATGTACCAATCCGCAATATGATTTACAAAGATGTCTCATCATGTATCCTTCCAATATACTACTGCCACGTGAACTCACGTGCCAGATGGTCGACTGCTGCGTTGTACGGCACACAGTGCTGAGTTACTTTTAATAAGCGCCTAGCGTTGTAATGATTAATCTATATTATTACGCCCACAATTACATTGATAGATAACCCCAGCAACAAACTTTATGACAATTCAAAGTTCACTAATCTTATCATGTAATTCGCGAACCAATACACCAGGAGCACACAATTATGCCCGCGTGCTTTTAGGGATCACACTATCATACTAGTAGGTACCTCAAGTGATAACGAAACTCGAAGACTTGGTTCTCTTTAATTCTTCAATACATTATTTCAAAACAATAGGTTTCTCACTTCACTCATAGTTCAAACAACATAATGTAGTTAACACTGTTTAAAGTCCATTCTATGACTGGAGCGAAAGACGTACATAGGACATAATTTTAATTAATTATCTACCTATGTACATAGGACATAATTTAAATAATTCATTATGTACAATACAGTAGCATTACAGTTTTCCAATTTTAAATTTTCTAGCAACAGAAATGTACTTGTTTTTTTTACTTTTAAAATTAGCAATATTATCTTTGTGGTTAAAATTCATATTTTTATTTATTATATTTGTTTTATTAACCACTAAATTGAGTTTAAATACATCTACCGGTTTCGAAAAATACCATTTTCTTCTTCAGGATGTCATAACTGAAGAAGAAAATGGTATTTTTCGAAACCGGTAGATGTATTTAAACTCAATTTAGTGGTTAATAAAACAAAGATACTTTTTTTTTATTACTTAAAAATATATTCTGCCTTCCTCTCCCAATCCCTTCTCCTATCTCGCATATTTGTCACATTAACTTTTAATCCACTGAAATATCTGAAACAGTGTCCGCAAATTTTTAGTTATTCTATTCATTGATATTATTCAACTAATTATGATAAGATTCTTAGTATCATATTATATTGATGTGTAATTTAACTATATTATAAAACTGTATTTATATTTATCTTTGTTTAAACCGCTGAGTTGTTTTTACCCCAACCGGTTTCGATAGTAATGTATCTTCGTCAGGGCTGATGTACAACTGAACTATACAATACCCCACAGCCAATCACCTCCCAACTCTTACCAAGACTTTGCCTACACCCCGTAATGGATGTCGTTTAACGCCAGTCCTGACGATAATACGTTAGTATCCAGTTGACATTAACAACACAGTGGTTTAAACAAAATTAAAAGTAAATACAATTTTTAATTATGTCTTACCACAAATTTGACGCTACAAACATCAACAATAGCTATATTATATTTTATTAATTTATGGAAACTTATTAAATGGTATATTTCTGTTTATCACTCGTATGTAACATTGACATATTTAATACCTTAATAAATAATCATACATACAGTAAATACAAACTTTTCCGGCGATGGAGAAAGCACATAAAATAAACTAATATAATAAATATCTACTAAATGTGAAAACATTACAGAAAGATATATCAATTTGTCAATATTAAATACTTCACCCTGGTTTAGGTATAGATATACGAGGTTTAAGATATCAGTTACTATAATATATAACATAAAAATATCTGACTGAATTTTCAATAGTAATATTTTATATTTAAAGATTTGGGATTTCTATTTAACTATCTAAACGTACCTACTCATGTCCTACTACTATTACAACATGGCTTCACGGCCCATTAGAAGATTTCGCCTGATATACAACTCGACACTATGCGCATCTGTCCTGGGCCATTCCGTTCTGTACGGAGACCATTCCATTCTACAAGGAACATGGAGGAATACTCAATTAATCTGCCAAGAGGTCACCGTCCATTTGGGAACCCCTGACGAATATGAATCATAGCACATTCTGCATGATAGTAACTGTAACCTACAAATGTATGAAAAGTGTAACTTCTAAACTAGCTTGAACCACAAAATGAAACTTACAGGTTTTGTTAAGTACCAGTACGCATATCCTTGAAGAATTTTTTTTTACCTGGTCTCCCATTTGAGATATTTGACCTTGAAATCACCAAGAATTGAAAATTTGGAATTTTTGATGCCAAAAAAGGCTGGAAGGGTTCCTAACCCAAACTTTAATTCTTCATAGCTGGGAACTTCATTACCCATAATTATAACAAAAATTTAATCATTTTGTGGTTTCAACCACCAATCACCCTTAAAGGTCATCAAAACTGATGATTATGCTTCATTTAAGTCATAGTTCATATATAATTTTCTATCATTTCTATACATTAAATATAAACATACGATGTCATCTTTATTTTAGTGAAAACCAGAATCTTTTATCTTTTATGGGAGAACAATTTTTTTTTTCTAAACCTCTGCAAAGCCCCGTTTTTTAATGTCGCTGGGAAGAAAATAAAGCCTAGATCCAAGATGGTGTGCGGATAAAAATAAAATAAAAATTATTTAGAGCTACACAATAATGGGGTTACCTGTGGTGAAAAAATATCTCAAATGGTCAAGCAACCACACCTGGGTGATTTCACATGGAATGATCCCACGGTGAGTTTCTTAAGGTCTATATAATATAACAGATGTCGGTGATATCTATTATTCATCACATTAGAAAACAAAAAATATTAAATGGGTAACAATATTTATG
Organism: Eubasilissa splendida; assembly: GCA_031772225.1. Classification (NCBI taxonomy): domain Eukaryota; kingdom Metazoa; phylum Arthropoda; class Insecta; order Trichoptera; family Phryganeidae; genus Eubasilissa; species Eubasilissa splendida. The sequence goes on from CM062848.1 coordinate 26,789,776, forward strand.
AGGAATATTCACTTAAGCATATCATACAGATGATGCAAATTAAATTAATCACCTTGAAAGATATACAGAAAAAATAAATACCTATCGAAAAAATACTTAGTTACACCGGGGTTCGAACCTGGACCTCTTCCTATCCGGGGAAGCGTGTTCTCCATTTTAGCTATAACAATGGAATACATTTTTAACTTATATTCTGTAATATTTCTAATTGATTATCTACTATTCCATTTTTAAAAGCAATCAACCTTATATTACGTTGAATCTCAAATACCTTTGAGTGAAACCTGATAGAAGACACTATAATTAAATGAAATTTGGAAACTTTAATACAACTTATATGATTTTTACCGATCAGCCGTACGTAAAAAGTAAGAAGTGTGAAGGCATTCCACATAACATCGCCTTTGTTATTTTCCTGGTCCACCGACCAGATGTGAAGTTATGTTTTTTTTTCAATGAGAGATGGCGTGCACTTGATTACACGCTTGGGCGACTCCGAGAACATATCTGTAGAGCGCTTGTTTTCCATATGTGCTGGTCACGGGTTCAATACTCGAGGAATGTCAATACAAATCCAATTTATATTGCCGTATAGTGTTTGTGCCTGCTATTTTATGTTTTGAGAAACTTATTAAATGTAATGTTTTAAAAATAAATGACTCACTTAGAAATGAAATCTGTAAAAATATCGTTACTACCGGAACTCGAATTCGGAACTTTCTATTGCCGGTACATAGCTTTTTTTACCATTTAAACATATACTTACCTGTAATTAACGCCATAGTAATCTTATAGATTATCGTACTCGTTTTTAGAAAGTTTTTTTCTATTGTAAGTAAAGATGAGGATGATGTTCTATTATAAATTACATTTTTTTTAAGATCATAGCAACCCATAAGTAAGTGAAAAATTTTTTATTATAAAATATAAAAATGGTATGTTTAAAGTTACGTATTATTTTATCCAAAATTCAGTTATATAATTTATAATACGATTGTGAAAGATTAAAAAACTAAATTTCACTATATCCTCTCAGATCTCTGATTTTTGTTACTTTTACGTACTTAACGGAAAAGAACAATTCATTTAACTGTTATTCCCATGTTATAATAATATGTATGTATTATTCTAACATTAGTTATAAAAGATACATGTAAGACGCAAAATTATCGCCACGAGGACACAGTTTCAAAAACAACTCGCCCATATAGACGAATAAAACTTTCCTCTCAAATCTCGTGAAGTCAGAACATAAAGTGCTGAGACTGCCGAGTGCTGATTAATAATCTACTGTATTTTATGAGCAGAATAGATTGATCTACTGATGTATATTGACCTTTACTCTTTGTACACGTACCTCTACACGTTTAATTTTATTGTTATTTCTCAAACGGGAGCCTATTACATGTTAAGCAACACTGGTAGTAATATTTACCTTTGCATTAATTAGAAATTTACCAACTATCGTATCTTTAGACCACAGATACGGCAGTCGGTAAATTGCCGAATTAGACACACATTGCATCAAACTGCAAGGTGTATTGGCATTTGTCCAAAACACACCTTAGAAATTTACGGTGGTTCAATTTTATTGGTGGCTTACCATTGGGTATACATTATTACACAATTTCTCGGATTCAAGACCAGTGAGGCAGTATCTTAGAAGAGAAGAAATAGAGGCAATATTTTGCTTCTCTAAACAATCAATATTCCTCTCTTTACATTCGGTGCCGACTCCACATCGAAGGCTGATGCCTGTCACCGGTCTGATAAACAACTGAAGGATGGTGGTAATGATGTGGTGAGGGTCCGTGACAGGCCGCTTTGATGAGACAATCATAACAAACATGTCAGACGTCCTACAGCAGCACGGATTTGATTTTGTATTGCGGTTGTTTCAGATCATTACTTTCTCATCAGAACACACGATTTTAATGAAAAAATCTTCAATTTAAATGAAGACATTTTATTTTGTTAATGTGATTTCTTCTACGATATTTTTGAGGTCCAAATTTCTTATTGTATTTTGTTCAAATATCGACTATCAAATATTTTTTAAATAATTTTGACAAATACGTAATCTATATTATTAAAGATACTAGAAATAACTCGTCAATAGTGATGGTAAATTAACGAATAATGAAGAAAAATGGGAAAATCAATAATAAAGTTATTTAAAAAACATAACCTAAATTTCTTTATAAAGTCAAATAAATAAAATAGAAATATAATTACAATTTGTCACTAAACTAAACATTGTTAATTTCCACTGCATTCGTCTATTTTCGTTCCTCTTCTGCCAGCTCCAGGCCTCACTTCCATACATCAGTGTCGGTACCAGGACTTCATTGTGTACCGCTATCCTTGCCTCGATATATTATTCCATCATTAAGAAGAATACATTATTATTGTGAAGTTTTAATTATTCATAACATAGGTCTGTGATGCTTTTAATACAAATTAAATATATTAATTAGAAAGATATACATATAAAATCAATATTATCGAAAAATATTGTTGTTACTATCGGGATTCAAACCTGGATCTCTTTCAATCTGAGGAACGTGCATTAACCGATTATACTATAGCAATTTTCAAACCTATATGTTACACTTTTTTTTATTATCGGTTAATGCACGTTCCCCGGATTGGAAGAGATTCAGGTTCGAATCCCGATAGTAACAATAACATTTTTCGATAAAATTGATTTTATATGTGTATATTTCTAATTAATTCATTCCATTTATATTGTGCTATATGCCCGTTGAGTTATTTTTATTAATACTATAGTTTCGAGAGATGCAGTTCCTCTCATCATCAGTTTTAATTTATAACTTATAAATTACACTTGACGATGAGAAGGACTGCATCTATTGAAACTAAAATTATGATATTATATGATGACTCAATACCTAAATTAACGTACACATCATGTACTAGAACTTATTTCGATAAGTAGGCCCTCCAGTTCAAGGCCAGCTGCATACTTAATATACCTTCCCATCTCTCGATACATTCTAATGCCTGGCCTTCATAAGGTAGCTTTCTTCATTTTTATACGGTGGAACAAAAAATGGTCTGAATTCTGTCGATTAAGACCATATTTTTCAGCTGTAATTCTAGCAATTATCATTAGAACGTTGTCTAGTTATAACCTACTAATGTCATCTACCAAATGATATACTTTTATTATCAGGCAACATTAAAAAAATGGTTACAAATGATTAACTTTTATTCTTTCCATTAATCTTTTTTAATTCTTTTAATTCTCCAACCACGCGTAGTTTATAACCTAAAAATTATATGTTATTATTTTTAATATTTTACGTATTGTCTATCAACTATTATAATATATATATCTACCTACAAAATTAAATACATACTTTTCACTTTAAATCATATATTTTTAGGGGAGCACATTTTTTTTGTGAAGTTGGATTTTCCGAACATAGTTCTGTAGTATTCTAATACAAATAAATGAATTAACCAGAAAGATATACAGAAAAAATCTATTTATCGGAAAAATATTTCATTGCTTCCGGGATTCGAACCTGGATCTCTTCCTATCCGGGGAAGCGCGTTCATCATTTCGCTATAGCAATCGAATACATTTTCGACAAATTTTATTCTGTAATAACTTACATTTACTGCATTTGAGTAACACACGCTAGGAGACGGCAGAATTAAATAATTAATCAATTTTATTACATTTAGATTAACTTTGATATAACTTATATAAATTAATGTGAAATGGTGAACGCGCTTCCTTAGATATGCAAAGGTCCAGATTCGAATCCTGGTAGCAACTAAATATTTTTTCGATAAATAGATTTTTTCTGCATATCTTTCTAGTTGATTTATTTCATCTGTATTTAAATGATATTACTTGTCATCCATTATCCATTCGAATGGATACAAACTTTCAAAATTACTTTCTATGCTTAACGTATTTTGATTCAATTTTTTTAACAACGTCTGAAAACACTGTATTTTTTCGTTCCGTTGACTTTATAGTATCAAAAAAAATCACTTTGTTTTACTCCGCGGTTGCTATTAATTTTTCTCTATTATGCGTTTCTAATTTCGTGTTTTTCTTCAAAGTGTGTGTTTATTTTTTATTATTGCTTATGATGTATGTCATTTAAATATATAAACTATCAGATGAAATGAAAAAACCGTGATAAAATCATTTCTGTTGATTTTTTCTGTTAATCGACCGCCCTTTCATATTTCAATAGCCAATGACCGTTGGAGGTACATCTTACAATTTATTAGTACTAAAGGTTTTTATGTATTTTATTGATACACTAAATATATTATATCATAACTAGTATTGTCCGACATTACCCGGTACCGACGTTGGAATTCAGATTTGGTTATAATTACTGACAGCTCATATTTTTTAATAAAGTACATTTTATAAAAATATCAGGACATATTATCAAGAAAGAAATAATTTTTATATCTAAAATTATTATAAAATCATAGATTTATTCTGTTCATGTTCTTAATATACGGACATATTATACATTATAAACATTCTTATAAATGTGATGTTCACTGTCTCCTTAACTAGACCGAAGTCTGTACTAAAGGAGACAGGTTCATCCGTTATCTATCGTACAAATATAAAAACCATTATTATTATTAATATATATATATATATTATTTTTTTATCTAAACCAAAAATATTAGGAATGAGATAAACATGATTGAAACACTATGCAAAACAGAAAAATGAATATATAGAAATGATCTTCTGTTCATGTGATCATTTTCATGAATCTTTGCTCAGTTTCCTTTCTGCCAACACCCAATAACCAGCTTCTGAGATGGTATTTGAGTTTGTCCATCGACAATTGTTTCATACTGCTCGGCAAAATGTTATAGGCTTTGGGGACCAGAAACATATGGAAGGATTGACCAAAGCTTCATTGTTTTTGCTCTCGTAACTTAATTATGAGATGAATATTGATGAAGCTCTTTGTTGGAATGAAAATGAAGGATCAGCCTTTTTACATAGAGTTGTCGAATATCAAGAGGCTGACATTCCTCAAACAGTGAAATACTAAAATAGAATGAACATATGTAATGTCGAAAATTCGACGTGATATTTAGGTATATTAAATTTGTTTACGATAATTCATTCCCCCGGCAAGAAAAGTTCACTTTAAAAATGTGATTTCATTAAAATATAGATTTTTTTAACACCATGTATATAATATAATTCATTCATCTTATCCATACTTCAAACATAGTATAATATTGTATAATTAACAAACACTTATGAAGTTGATAATGAAAAGAAAATACGTATTTCTCAAAAATGTACAAACAATATACTCAGAAAATAAAGATAACAATTATCAGACTAATATTTTGAAATTCAAATAAAGATATTGCGCCAATCATTCCTCCGCACAGCATCACCAAAGGATTTTTTAAATGTTACTGCGAAGCACGGCACTTAGTAAAAAGAAAAATATATTAATATTATGTGCAAGCAATTTTCTCAGATTACCTGGCTCCTTTTAACTACGTAACGAGAAATTATCTAACTGTCTTCGAGTGTACAAGACTACCGGTCCACCTGAGTATTATCTAGACCCCTCCTCCCCTCCCATATCTTTCCTCAACGGTCCAGCCGAATGTTTTCCCCTTCCTCAATTCCCCTCGCCGACAAGCTCGAGACGCACTAACAAATTAATACACATATGAAAGTGGAAATACCGTGTGTGCTAAAATAAATAACAAAAAAATCATCATTTATTGAAATGTATTTAAAAGGATTTTTTAATTAAATTTTAAGTGTTGTGGTTAATTCGTTAGTACATGTTAATAAATTTAATATTTTAATTATTTTTAAAATCGACAAAAATATAATACGAAATAAAATTTCAATTTTAGAAAATAGTTCTTTGATAATTAAAACAAATTAAGCGAATCACTTAGATGCATAGAAAAAATTAAAAACAAATTATTATAGCTTTTAATAGGAAATAATAGACGTCTCACTAAATTAAATAAAATTATATAGTTAACATAGTGTAATTAGTTACTCATTCTTTCGGCAAGATAAAGTTCGAGTCTCGGTGGTAATTATATATTTATTGATAGATTTTTTTTTGTCCAGTCTACTTAATAATAAATTTAACTTAACCATTAACTTTTTTTTTCAGACTTTATTAGACGTTATTGACATACATGTTTATGTTTTAACAGAGGTGAATATATCATAACATAACATAATATACAATTATATTGCAGTTAAATATTCGTAGTTTATTGTGTGGAATGGAGTAGACTCCACCTCTAATATATACAGCATTCTCCTGGCTACTTTGCTAGACTGCAGTCTGTGTTAAAGAAGACAAGTTTTTTCGTGCTGTTGTGGTGTTATTTAATTCAAGAAATATAAAGATTCGACAGGAATTAAAATAAAAATTGAGAAAAAAAATAAAAACTGAAACTCAAACTCAAACCGAACCTAAAAAAATTAACTGGAACTCAATTCATTATTTTTTTCATATTCTATAATTTAAATAAAATTTCGGTTCATGCATAAAATCATTTTTGCAAAAAAAACATGTTTTCTAAATCTTAATTTATTAACTAACTTGCCATCATTCTCCGCAGGGATAAGCAAAGGGTATAATTCTCTTCTATCCTGATACAATTTTTGCTTCATCTGTATTCATACTTGCTTGTTAATTGTAGAGGCTTCTTTTTATATTTTATAATTCAATAACCTTTTCATTTGGGGGGGGAAAAAATTATAGTTTTAATGGATTTTTCTTGTTACATAATTGTGTGTTTAATTTTTATTATTATTATTTAATACAGTATGACAGTTGATTTCTCTCCACCCACCATCAAAGCACCTTGCGCCCGTATGCCGGATCGCCGGATCACCGGATTCAATATCACCGCATTACATCCGAGAGCGCAGTCCGTCGGAAATATTTCGATCCGAGCGGGAGTCGAACCGCGAACCGACCGCGCCACTAAGTCGCGGGACTTGATCACCTCGCTTTAATTAGTTCGGAATATATCTAACAATTTCAGACTACAAGTGCGACTGTTGATAAATACACAGTGTCGAGTGTAACAAGCGAGTGGAAATAAATATTGAAAAAGTGTGTTGTCTAAACATATGTGTTTTTTAATTCATTTAACTTTTAATTTTCGTAATTAATAACGTAAGAAAATAATAAAATCATCATTAAAATACAGTGAACAATAAATATTAATAACAACTTAAAATATTATTAAGGAGAACACATTATTATTGTGAAGTTGTAATTATTCAGAACATAGCTCTGTGAAATAGAGATCCAGGTTCGAATGCCGGTAGTGCAAAAACAATATTTTTCGACAAAATTGATTTTATATGTATATATTTAAAATTAATACATTAAAATTAGTACTTAAAAGTTGTTAGAAGGAAATAAACCGATGTAAATTGATTCAAAATTCGATACATTTGACAGTAATCATACCTCTATTTCTAAACGTATGTTATTTCGTAAGTAATTAGTATACAATTATTTAGAACTTAACATGTTTATCCGCCGCTACTCTAATGCAATTACGATACATATTATCTACCTAATTTTGTGTTTAATTTACTAGTGCACGCGTGCAGTGTTACAATTGTAATTAATAATTTACAGAAAATTATTTAAAATTTGATGGAAGTAGTAATTTGATGAAACTGCGGGATAAATATATTATATAATACTTGTTTTATACAAATGAAGATGTCATATGATCATATACCTCCCGCACTTAATTTTAAAGATAGTGAGCAGCATAATATGACACCTGTACTTTTGAAAAATGTTATGTAGTTGTTATATAACAAAATGTTTCCGTCACTTTACACAAGTGCTTAGTTACTAAACATATTAATAATATATGTAGAAGCTTGTAAAAAAATTAATATCGCAGTATTGCAATAAGACATGTATATATAATTTCAAAGGAAGCATAATAAAATTTATTTATTCTGTTTAAATATTAATAACAAAATTTGTAACAAAAACCATAAACGTATTAAACGGTAGTATTTTGTATATTTTTATTTTTGATACTTAAGCAGCATTTAAAAAATGTAACATATTTTTAGAAATTATGTACAAATCCATTTGCACTTTCATGTCAAAGATTTTCTATGTGAATCTACTCGAATAATGTTTTCAACGTAGTAGGCGCTGCGTGAAATCACGTGTTGTATTACTCTTATATAAGTCTCTAATGTCAACTGTCATCGTTAGCATCGTCTCGTGAAGATGAAGAATATGACTGCGAAGGTTTGTAATATTGTCACGCTCTACGAGACTAAGATTAAAGATGAAGGTGATTCAAATATTTGCTTGCGTAGGCACTCTACTCAGTAATCGAATGCTGTAATTCCTCGTATCGTACGGGGGAAAATTTTGATTTTTCCCCGACGCTATTTTCCTGAAAATAAAATAACGAATAGAATTTCCGTAGTTAATGGAAAATAACTTTGATAATTTTTTTCTAGTTGATTTTTTATTAATAATTTCATCGTAATAATATCTGGACTTATCACATCAATGAGGTAAATGTGTACTTGAAATTATACATTATTAGTACATTTTATAGAAATCAAAGTATTCTGCGAAACATTCGTGTTTTTTGTTTTTCACACGATATTTTATATTTCATACGGTTTATTAAATCGTTATTTAATCTAAGAATACATCTGAATTGACGTTTCCATCGTTCATTGTCCATGTTTTGTGAATTTAAAAAATGTTCGTTTAAATACATTAAAACTTTAAACAATATGTGAGCGATGCCCTTAAAGTCATATACAAAGGTAATAATTTATTAAAAACATCATCGGCAGTAGTTTTTCGTTGAGAAGTAGCGGATCCGCTAAAAGGTTAGACGCTAAGGTCAAAAGTTGATAGATTTCGTGTGCGATTTTTAGTTAATATTTTAATTAAAACAAATAACATTTTTGTAACTAATATTAATTTAAATAAATATTTATATTTAAATATTTTAGCTTACTTTCACACTGTAATGTAAATTCAACGAGAGGAGTAATTCGAATAGAAATAATACATATGATAAAATTCCTCACAACTAACTCTATTATCCTAATTAAATTATTAGTATTAGATAAGCAGATAAACGTTGTAAATAAGTATATAAAACTCACAATTTATTAACTATTCAAAATGTAACTTACCTTCTAATTAAATACATTTCCAAAATCATAAAAAACGTCTTCATGAGCGCAAAAATATTTTTTCTGTATTTCTGCTCAAATAGTCTAGTCGATTTCTTGAGTTGAAAAGCTTTTCTTTGACCGAATATTGATCAAGTTTGTTCAACCCCACTCTTCATTCAAACTTTCTTCATTAATCTTGCTAATACCAAAAATATGTCGCACGATGAACTGTCACACCAGCTCTGGATGTTCAAACATTTTCTGCAGACTCAGAATGAAAGACTTAAAAGAACAAATACTTTGGTAGCCATTTTACATCACTTTCGTGTAATTTTTCTTTCTTTTTTCATCAACATCATTTTTATCCCTTTATCCTAGGAGGGTCGGGGAAAATCTCGACTCCATCTTTCCATGTCTTAGTCTTAGGCAAGTTTTTATTTGCCATTTATTGTAATTTAGTTTGTGACGACTTCAGAAAAGCGACCAAGAAGATATGTCTTAGAAATCATTCATCTACCATTCAAAAAATATATTCCAGTCACCTCGATTAAAATCTTTATATATGTATAGTAATAGCAGCTCCGTTTCTCTTAACGTGAAACTCGGTCCATTGATGTCACTCCTGTTATTCCAACACTATCTCATTTCAATTATATCGCTATCCCATTTCACTAGTTTGGATTCTTTATATCTCTCTGAATCCATTATGGAATCCATATTTGGTGACCACTTTAATACGTGGTCACCAAATTAGTTTGATTCTTAACACAACGTAATCTTTTTATCATCGCAATATAAATAAAACGTAAAACAGTACGAACAGCCCCGATTCTTCTATTTATTTCACCTTCTTATCTCTCGTCACTTGAGAATTCCACGTCAAGGTAATAATTATAATTATTTGCAGTATCATTGAATGACGCAAGAATGGCCGTGAGAATTTATATTTGGTGACCATAAATTAAAGTAGGCCTGTATGTACACAGCCTTAAAAATAATCGGTTTGGTCGACTTGACTATCAGCCCTAATTCTTCTCTCTATTTCACCTTCCCGTCTCTCATCGCCAGAAAATTTCATTTCTAGGTATTTATAATTCACGATATTATTTAGTTGCATCCTTCTATTTTTAATAATAAATTTTAAACGAGCTATATGAAACACAAATAATTGTTTTAAATACAAATTAAATATGTTAATTAGAAAGATATACATATAAAATCAATTTTATCGAAAAATATTGTTGTTGCTACCGGGATTCGAAGCTGGATCTCTTCCTATTTTTATTTATTGGTAACTATATAATAAAATGTAAAAATATGTTTGGACTGTACCCGTCTTGCTAGAGAAATTCTGTGTCGAGACGGATAACAATACATTAACCGATTGTGCTACACCAACACATTGACGACAAATTTTCGAACCTATATGTTACACTCTTACCTGAAATTGAACGATAGATGTATCAATTTGAAAAGAGATCTAGGTTCAAGTTCCAGTAACAACAACAATATTTTCCGATAAAATTGACTTTATATGTATATTTTTCTAATTAATAAATTTAATTTGTATTTAAAAAAATATCACAGACCTAACAAATTCACAATAAGAATGTGTTCTTAAAAAATAATTGTAATCTACGGGCTTATTGGTGATCCATTGGTCGGAAATTTGGGCCTCATTCTAGGAGTCTAGAAAATTAGTCCTATTTTCATAACACAATAATTTGGCTTAGTACCATCAGTCCATGTAAGCATATCCATTTAAAAAAATGTCCGGACAAAGGTTTGCAGCGGAATCCCACGTATCCATCCCTGTAAGTAAACAGTGAGGTTAGAAGGCCTTCAGAATCTACATGAGCGAGTGTGAGACATTGTGTAGTTTTTTCACAACTTGAGATTATGTTTGGCTTATTTCTTCACAGAGAACCGTTCTAATTAATTAATTACGCTAGATTCGAGTGATTACAATGTGGTGTATGGGTCATGGGAGAATGTTGACAATGCAACAGTTGGCTCTGAAATGCGATTTGAACAATGCGAGAGTTAAGGTTTTGTGCATTTGACAGGATGAACCAGATGATGGTAGTTTAAAAAATAAAAATAAAAATTTTCTCACATATTTGAGTCTATAATGAAAAACGTATTATTTCATTGGGCACTGGTGCGAAGTTGTGTTCTTGAAAAAATTGCTTATTTCATTTTATTTTATAACAAAATTAAATCAAGTGCCTGATTCTCTATTTTCTGTATTACAATAATTTACATCTTAATATTATTAAATTTTTGCTAGATTTCCAATATGAAAAAATCAATTTACTAATCAAATACTGATAAATGTGTCCATTATTATGAATGTGGTCTAAGTCAAGAAATTGAAAAAAATGTGTTTATCTATTATTTCGCGTCACATTGTTTTAAATTAATATAATGTATATATATATATATATAATATTCATTACGACGTTCAACGGTATTCCGCTAGTATTTAGAATGAAATAATGAAAGAATCATGACTTAGACCATAATAATTGGCACAAATACTAATATGGCTCCTCTCTTAAGACACAGGAACGTGTTACATTTATATACCATATTCAATATTTAATATGCACTCCAGATTAGTTTTGTTCTCCTTATTTGAATGCTTGAAATAAACGTGCCATCAAAAGCTAAGAAGCTCCAAACGACAAAGCCTAAAAATATAGAAATAAATATGCTGAGAATCAATAGAAGATACAGAAAAAACACGTGGATCAGAGCGCTGTCAAAGTTAAGAATGTCATTGTCCCTGCTAAAGTGTATAAAAGAGTGAGCTATACATCAAGATACACAGATCATCGACGGACGAGAAATAGTATTTTCCATAAGATAAATAATAACCTAGAGAAGAAATTATTGGAGCAGTGGAATAGAATGACGAAAATTGGCGAAGAATGGAAGAAAGTGACAGGGTCATGGTCTGTATGTTGATGATAATATCATTATCAAATTAATGGTGAAGATAAAACTATAATACGCTAAAAATTCAACATCTTTTAGACACATTCGGTACCTACTTACAATATGCAAGCATAGACAACAATCAGTTCTGCAACGACTTCAACGTGGGAATCAGATTGAGCTATTTTTTCGCTAAAAATGTGTTTGTTTTAGTCTACGAGATAATTTATGCCAAATCTTGATAGTCAAATTGATAGACAGCTTAAATGTGCACAAGATGATCAAAGCCTTACAGAGTTTACTAATTTTTGTAACACAATTAGCGGGCGTGCACGTGATAAAATCATTTGTAACTAACTAACTTAACTTACTATCACGCTATTTGCCGCGAGGGTAAGCAGAGAGGCTTAGCCACATTCATACATTTTCTCATACAAGCTCGCCGATTATTATTGAGGCTTTTAATATAACCATCTTTCAGTATTTTGTTTACCTAGTCGCGCCAAGTCTTCCGCGGACGCCCTCTATTTCTGGTTTCATCAACACTTGCGTCATATATCTTTCTTACCATTCCCTTCTCATTCATCCGTTCCATATGACCAAACCACCTAAGTGATCCTATCTTAATTTAACTCACTATACTAAGATCAGCTTTACAATATTTCCTTATTTATTTATTCTTTACACTGTTATAAATAGATCTGCCACATATACGTCTAAGCGATCTCATTTCCGCTGCATTCAGTCTACTTTCGTTCATCTTCTGCCAGATCCAGGCCTCAACTCCATACATCAGTGTCGGTACTGGGACTCCATTGTGTACCGCTAGTCTTGCCTCGGTTGACAAGTTTCCGATAGATATAATTCCATTCAAATCGCTATTCAATTTATATAACAATCTTTTACATGTATAAATATTTGTGTTAAAGAAATCTTAATTATTTATTTATTTTAATAATTAATAAGTTATTTTGTTGTAAAATGTGTCGATAGTATCTTTCGGCTTACTTTAAAACAAAAATCATCACTGTTAATGTGATGTCCTTGAGATCATATATGTGTATGTGTGTATCAGAGCGCCGCACCGCCGGGGCGGAATTTCTATATGTGTGTGTGACGGGATAAAAATGGCGACGCGCGCCAGGCGCGCTCTCTTCTGCGTTAGCGTTTGACTTCGATACTAGTTATATACCTTGTACCATCGTTGTAATAAATATTTAATTGTCACATAAGAGTTTCTATTGGACCTTCAATAATCAACTACGAGATGTACAACTGACACGTACTACTTACACGAGTACGTATTAGTTAAGTATTTACTTATAATCTTACATAATATGTATATAATGTGGTTGAGTCATTCATATTGTTATTAATGTTGTAAGATGTGAAATTAGGCAGTTTGCTAAATCTGAGAATACAACCGCCTTATTCGTAATATTTGGAAGAAATATTAATCGAATCTAATTAACCATTACATTGAACGTTTTAATTCATCCAAACGTGTTTTCAGTGGGAGAATATTGACACCTTGAAGCAAACGATTTCTAAAAAATCTCACAGATGATTGATAAACTTCAAATATGGTGAAGAACAAAAGCGTTATTAAATCTCAAGTAATAAGTAACATTTCTCAAAATATCGTGAGAATTAATATGTATTTATAGCAGACCTACATTGAACAACAGATAACTCAATAATTTTATATTTCGACATATACCTACTCGTACATATTAAACAGGGGCGTGCACTGCATATAAGCAAAAAATCTGTGCATTACTAAAGATTCTGGAGAATAAAAATAAATTTTTATCTTATGAAAAGACCCTATAAAATTCTAGCTGTTATTACCCGGATTAGTGTAACCCATGGCTATATTTTGGTCTAGCCGTCAACAGTATGAAAAATGCGACTCATTTGTATTCAACTTCATTGCCATTCGTCTCCGCATTTCGCTAGAACGCACGCGTCGGTCACGTCTAACTTGTTTGTTTAATCCCTATGAGAAACGTACTAAACTATATATTTTCTTACTTAACCTATTGGGCGTCTTTAAGGCTGCCAAAATATATCTTTTATTCAAACAATTTATGCATAATTTGAAAGGGATTAACCCATACTGAAAACTACGTGTAAAAACACTTTTACATATTTGCTTCGCTAACTAAACTCTTTTCCACAGTGTATTTCAACGGACAAGTTATATTTTCTGTTAATCATCTGTAGAGTGTGAGATAGTGTAATACATATTCAAGTTAATTATTACTTTGAGTTAATACATCAGTACGTACAGACATATATTTTAATAATAGTATAAATTCAATCTGTATCTGTTTTTATGAATTAGTGTTTAGTTAGTTAAATGCAAGTTTTAGAGTATTATCTTTGTAAATACGAAATTGATGACACGATTAAGCGCTTTCATTGACAAAACAGCCGAAAAGAAAAAGAAATGTCGCTGACATTAAAAAAAATTCCATTGAGTTTTCAGAGAGATCTTAGATAATATTTTAAGCGAATTTAGAGAATGGTATGGAGCAATAAAAGAACTTACCTTTTTTGAATTAATGAATTCTAAATTAAAGAATTATTAATTTCAATCGTTTTCAAGATTATAATCATTTTATTCACATTTTTTCGATTTTGATCGCCTTAAGAATGAATTAAAAAATTTATATAGTTCATCGGAATTTCAAGAAAAAAATGTTTTAGAAATTTATAATAAGTTTTTCCATAACTAATAAAATTAGCCCTTTTAATTACCACAATTCCTGCTATAGCAGCTTATCAGTTGAACGATCGTTTTCGGCACTAAAACGAATTCATACTCATTTACGGAATACTCCAAACCAGATACGAATTTCGGATCTTTCGATAATTGCAATTAAATAAGAATTGCTTTTAGAATTAAAAAGATCGGGAACTTTTTATAACGATGTTATCGGTGAATTTACGAAAAAACAAAGACGGATTGAATTGGAATACAAATAATTATCTTTAGTATTTAACATTACACTCACACGCTGCAGCTGATAATTAATTAACTCCGGATATTTATTCATATAGCTGGATGCCATTTATATTATTCACTTTTAAGATATCTGGGGCGGCTAAGAGAGTTCTCTTCTGCTCTAAAAACCCATGCGCATACTATATATATATATATGCAACCGGGACAACCGGTTTCCGTATAGTTACGTAAACGTTGTCGGTAACAGCATAACCTAAGTTTATTAGCATTGCACGCCACTGATGTTAAACTAATGTTACAATTTATAAGTCGACCAATGCTACACTGTTATGTTATTGTACGCGCTATAGAGTATTTACTTAATTAAAATTCCTAAAATTCACAAAACCACAAGATCGTTTCGTTTCAAAGGGGGAATTTGGAACCATGTTACTACTGTAGCTGATACAAAATCGATATCCATTTGTGAAGTTTGTGAAAACGAGACTTGGTTTGTAAGTGCCCAAGGTCTCGAGATTCTTTCCCACAATTCCAATTCTCGTTTGGATAACCTTTTTGGGATTATTTACATTAAATATTTGCACAATTTATTTAGTCGTGCAGAATTTCTCTTTTACTTGTTAAGGCTTTTATCGTTCACCTCTTCCTCGGTCCTTTCCGAAATAATTTTATTGTTGATTCAGTTTCGGTAATATTATAACGAAAAATATTCGGGATATAAATAATAAAAAAAAATGTCTTCATCTGCTATAAAAATATCGAAAATTTTTGGAATACATATTAAAAAAAATATTACAGTAAAGTTGAGAGGACACACGAAATGTATTATTACGTTGATACTAGATGTATGTAGGTACCAACCACTCTTAGAATATAAATAAAAATAATGAAAAAAAAAATTAAGAAATTTTTCTAATATTGAAGAAGACTCTTAGAATATTTATCTGAATTATTTTTGGGACCCCTAGTTTTTAAAATTGCAAGAACAAATGATGGAAGTATACAATTATGTTATCGCCCTTCTAAAACCTAATCAGGAGCGACAACGGATCCCAACCAGTCACCGCCCTGTATTGCTTCAGCGAGGAGTGACTACCTCGCCCATTTTATGTTAACTCTAGTTTTACTGGACCAATTGACATGCTTATGGTTCAGTTGTTTCTATACTTGCCTAGTGATTTAGAGGTGGAAAGCCTCGTTCCAAACAAACCATCAAGTTAGTCCTATTTTCATAGCACAAGCGTATAACTTAGTTTTAAAATTGTAATAATATTTATGTGACACGTATTCCGTGAATAGATCGTTATTTAAAAAAAAAAATATGTTTAGTAGTTTTTGGTTAACACTTTAAAGTTTTTTGTATTCATAAAATCCTTCCCATGTCTTCCGATTTTGATAGGTTATTAAAGAGCTTCTTTATTTCAGTATTTTCTTTTTTCACTACGTGACGTAATCACCCGGTTCATATAAAGCCTCTAAATAACTTCCTTTGGGCAACATTCTCATTTATCAGATCAGTGTACATATATGGGCACTACTAAGGATACTTACGTTCTCAGATGCGGTATCTGACGCGTGAAACCGTATATCTTAAATTTAAGTCATGAAATCAATTATACTTATAGATATAGAAATATCTCAACTGAGGTGGCTTGGACACGTCTTGCGAACGAAAAAGGAATAATAACCAAGATTTATCTTCTTGTGGGTCATCCGAGACTAAGTTGGAATAAACAACAATAAACATTTGAAGACACATTAGGTTTTAGTTATCTTGTACTTAGTAAACAGCGCAAGACAGAGGAATGGAAGAAGACAAAGACGAAGTGCAATATCGAGCTTTTAGAATAAGGGTATGAAAATAATGATGATATATATTTTTTTAATTTTTGAAAAAAAAGGTTCAAAATTTTATCTTACCATTTTTTAATGATCGTACACGTATATTATACATGTTATTGATATTTTCCAAACAATGTTAATCCCAAGTATAATAAAAACAGAATTATGTTGCTGGCTTCCCGGGATAAAGATATATATATATATTTATTAATTCAATATGTCAACTCCAGATAACTTTGGTCCAGGGTGAAGAAACGCGTGTTGTACCAAAGTTAGTTGCGGAGTTTGTATTACACCCCTAAATATTTAATAAATGTTTGTGTACCGAGTGCGTCCGAGTGTTGGTGTATTCAAACTGTTACAAGAGGTCGAAAAGGTCAAACTAATAATTTGATCACTTATGCCATTTTATATTAAAAAATATATATACACCTTATTACATAATTAAAGAACTTAGTTTTCGGCCAGTGTCCTAATGATGCAACTTCCGTCCTCTTCCACAGTCATCAAAATTCAAAGATCGACCCTTTACTGACTTGTCGTCTAAGCTGGTACTAGCTTTGAAGCGAACAAACCATTCTCGGCATGTCCTTTCACTAATCGTTTCTTCGCCGAAAAGATCGTTAAAATCGCGAAATGACTCTGCAGCTTTCCACCCTTTCTCCAAGTGCTACAGCATCATGTGGTATATATGTGTATATTTTTCTAATTTTCTAACCCTATTAAAGAATTATATTATGACAAATGTCAATTAAACGTCAAATTCAAAAAACAAAATGAAAAAAACGGCAAATAATTATGTATCAAACAGATTATAGATATTTCATAGAGACGGAGCTATTTTTATAATATTTCATGGAAAGATATGGAAGTATGGGTAATTTCAGGGCTTACGACCTGTCTTCGGATGACTTAAGTGATTACATTATACAAATATAACGTTCACCATTCTCACCCATTAATCAATCTCCATATCTATCAAATTTTTGGAAGATATATATGAAGTGTTTCCACTTAGTAACATATATACAACTTCTAAAAATTTGATAGATATGGAGATTGATTAATGGGTGAGAATGGTGAACGTTATATTTGTATTTGTAAGTGAAAATCCAGTAATTGTGTGTTCTTGGACATATTCAAATATTGCTAATTATGTATCAACCTAATAATTGACTTTTAAACAATTAAAATAAGATGTCAACTACCAAGTCAACTTTTTATAAAAATCTGACTGATATCTGATACGAATTACGGGAGTTATCGTCTCCATAAAATCTGTTATATTCCATATATACCTACATATACTGCAATAACTTTTTAACGGATAGTGGTTTCGTGGTACCCTGGTCGTGATCGAAGAAAGTGTCTTGATATTTTTCGGTATTATTTCTATATAAAAATCTGCCTAATGTTGAAGTGTGATTTAAGTACAAATTTATTTGTATTTTTTTATGGTTCAAATTAAATAAATAAAACAACCAATAATTCTAAAACTGAATGTGAAAGGTAGATTGTTTAATTTACCAACGGCTGTATAAACATTTTATTAGGCATTAATTACAAAGTATTCATCAGCCCTTACAATGTATTTTCATTGTGTGTTTTGAGCTCGTGACTTGGCTCAAGTTACAAGTTTAGGCTTCAAATTAGTAAAACAGATCCCCGAAACGACGGAGAAATGGAAGATTTAGTCAGCGCTGTGCGGCTCCTGGCTGCCAACTTGCTCGGTGACCCCAAACAGATATCACCAGGGGCGCCACCCTACGGAAACTAAAAACATTAATCAAATCCTTACACATCTAATTCGTGTTCTAGCCTCGCGCAGTGTGACAAACTAGCGCGTGTGTTGTACATGTCAAAATTACTCCAGTTAATTATTTGCCACACATTGAACATTAATGATGAACATTCTGTTCGATTATGTTCAACATAAAAAATGTTTTATTCAGCGGGTATCTCAGTAAAATTTAACACGAAAACTGCGTTACATCTTTATACACTTTCACTTTACCGGCACCGAAATCGATTGGGTCTCCAAATTTTTTTGAAATCAAAATTTTTTTTTGAGAGTCGAATACTAAGCAGGGAATCGACCATCTTGCTTTTGTCTCAATAGACGGTGGTGAAAAAATTCTCCCATAAGTATATAACGCCGATTTTTAGTGTTACATACTTGTGTTGGTCTAGTGGTTAAAACGCTGGCCTAGTGATCTAGTGGTCGGGGGTTCGCGCCTCGTTCCAGGAGACCAGAAAGTTAGTTATATTTTTATAGAACAAACGTTTCGCCTAGTTTGAGAATAGTAAGAATGTTGACGTGACATGTATTCCGTGTACGCATCTCTAATTTTTTTTTTTTTAAAAGAGAACAAAAAAAAGATTTTAGCACAAAGGGTAGTATGCGGGAGAAATGTAATTTTTTATTTTATTGAATTTATGAATATTTTTTCGTATTAGTAAAACATGTTCTATGCAAGGATGGTAAACTACACGTGTCTGAGACATGTTACGTGTGTTTATAACAACTGAAATAATTTATTTGATTATCATTTACACTTCAAATCTACATCTACAAGGTGCATTCCTTTTTAAATTTGAAATTTGAGGTATTTTATGTATAAACAATTTTATTTCGCGATAATTATTAATAATATCAAGTGCCATAGTTTTTAAATAAAAGTTGCTACAGGGAAAGGTTCTGTCTTCCTCTTCGTCTGCTCACTGCTGAGTATCGAGGTTCTCTGAAGAATCCGGCACCAGGTGCACAATACGGCTCCATTCCTCTCGTGGATCAAAATATGTGTTACCATTCGTCTTAATAAATCAAAAATAATTTATTAAATATGTATGTACGAACGGCCAGTACAGGTGTTTGAATTTACAGGGTGGATTTTATTCCGGTACTAGAAATAGAGTAATAATATGATAATTTATGACTTTTAGATTCGTGATATAATGTAATAAAAATATATTATGTGTCGTGCTAAGGCAAGTAAAATAATACAAATATTGGATCAAACTAAGTATACCGATGGGTATTTCTGTGACTGGATCATTTTAAACACTAAGCATTTTTAAGAATAATAAAAACTTATTTCCTTAGTTTCCGCCGTATAGTGTAGATATCTCGAGTTTAAAAAATGAAGCCATATTTTCTGGGTGAACCTAGTATATAACCTATATATAAAAACAATTCTGGTTACTTTATCATAACGTACAGCATTTTTTTCTCTCGATATTTAATTGAATTTTTATTTATTGAATTAAAAATATTGTTGCGAATCAAACTATATTAAACAGTAAAAGTTCTGTCTTTAAGTGTTAGCAAATCAAAACATGATTAATTTATCAGAATGTATCAACAATTGCTCTTCAAGGTGGATGCTGTACCCATATATAATTATTTTTAACTTTTGACTATGAATTGAATTATTTTGACATTTTCTATTCTATTAATTCCAGGCATTAGTAGTTTCACTATCAATAAGAATCGATGTGATGCATGTCAGTAGAATTAATGCTTTTCATAATAATAGTAATAAAATATAAGTCTGATTATATTTTCTCTGTGAGTTATTATAATTAATGCAAATATATATTTTAAGACGTTTAAGGATGATATATTATAAACGAAGGTATAATAGTTTTTATTTACACAGTTTAATTTAATTTTATTAAAATTAAAAAATATTGACATTTTAAATAAAAAGAGTCAAATAAAATATGTTTAAAGAAATCGTGCACGTTGATAAGCAAAATAAGAATATTAACATTTTGTTAAAGAGAAAACTATTTACTAAAGTTTTGTCTTTGGAAATTTAATATTAATTAAGTTCAGATTTATCCTTAGAATGTTCGCATTGAGCGAGTAAAAGACGTTCTGTATATCTTCCAATTATCCATCACTAGAAAGTTTTCTCTTGCTTTTCAAAATTATCACAAACTAATTAAGTGCAGTATATTATTTTTGTTTGCGGTAAACTTATATTTGTTTAAAAAATACAAAACGGTGAATCAATATTGAAAGTAGGCCTCTTAAGACCTAAATGTAACAGAAATATGTAGCACAATGTCATATCGAATTATTTATTATGGCCTTCACATTCAGATGTGTACAAAATCTATAAAAAGGTAAAAAAAACTTTATAACCCGGAAAAAATTGAAAATTTGTTAAATAAGTTATATTTTAAATAATTGTTGTAATGTTTAGTATTTGGTAATTTTCTTAAAATTAATTCTCATGAGGTAGGTATTTTACAATGTATAATAGCATTGCTAAATATTTGAACTTTTCTGTAAATGTAATATTTACAACTTTAACTGGCTTTATCACCCCTTCTGCGGTTTATATCCTGTTGATGAAAATAACAATGTCAAATACCGTTTGTTTTGATATCGTTTAAAACTTTTACCAATCTCGATTCAATATCTTCTGGTATTTCAAACTAAATAAACAATATTATGGTGCGTTACTTCAACAGTCGTTAACACTTTTATATGTTTTTTGTTAATATTAACATAAACATATCATATTTAGTAATGAATTTTTAAAATTGTTATTTCTTTTAGTATTATACATTATGCATATTGGTCCTCTCCATTATTAAAATAAACATGTTCTAAATCTATTACTTAGTTCAAAGCAATGTATTTATTCAGCATCTATGTACCTAACATTTAATTCTTAATTATCATGTGATTAAAAATAGATACATTTTTAAATAAAACCATATAGAAATTATATTAATACCATTATATTTTTTCGACGGACAGATCGGACGGGTCTTGAATCCGAATCACTATTCTAATACCTATTTTAAACATAGATATTCATACACGATTTACATTTTATATCATTTTGATATAGATTATTTAAAACGTTATTTTTAACCACTTTATGAGTTAAATTTAATACACCAACCGGTTTCAGAAAATACAATTTCCTTCATCGCGTCAAATAAATTAACTAAAACCACATATGTCAAATTGTTTTAATGTTTTTAAAATTTTATTTAAAAAAAACTAATTAACAAAATAATTATTATTTAAAAAAATAAATCTTGTAGGTACCTAACTTAAGGGTGTACTTTAATTTTTCTAGTTTGAAATTCGAGAGATTCTACGTGAATTACATATTCTTTCAAGGTGTGGCTAATAATTTTACTTCTTTTTTTATTTATTTTTTATTAATATTACAAATATAATACAATTTGAATAATCTGTGGATATATATATAAACATTTGTTTCTTCTCTATGAGAGTAAGACTCGTGTATAGAGAAGGAGTATATACGAGTTAATTAATATACTAAAATATGTTATGCGTTACGTATATATTGCTAGAGAGTAAAGTTATGATAGAAAGAGATGACAATAAAATTGTTGATTTTCTTGCATTCAAGTGTCAAAAATAACTCCTATTTAGAGTCTTATCTACGTTTCTTACATATTAATATTACAGAATGAAATAAAAGTGTGTGATGTCATTTAAATTAATCGTTCGAAAACTAAATAATATTTTTGTATAATATTCTATAAATATCCAATTTAATATAACTAGTCCTATCCTAAAAAAAATCTAATAATTTTATATCATTAAGTCAATTTCCACGTCTTTCATCATCGTAACAATTTTTTTTTTTTTTTAGGAGAACACATTCTTATTGTGATATACATACATTTAATATATTTAATTCATATTTAAAATATCACAGACCTATGTTCTGAATAATTACAACTTCACAATAAGAATGTGTTCTCCTAAAAAATAATAAAGTTGTATCAATGTGTCCAAAATTTAATAAAAATGAATTGATAATTCTGGCGTCTACTATCAGATTTACTTAAAGGTATTTTGAGATTCTGTAAAAATAAGGTAGATGGCTCTGTCAAATGATGGAACGATTAAATGTATTGATTTCAAAAAGGTAACATATAGGGTCGAAAAATTGTCGCTAAAAATAATGCCGCTGTAGCTTAGTTGGATAAAGCACCTCCCCCGGTTAGGGAAGAGATCCAGGTTCGAATCCCGGTAGCGCAACAACAATATTTTTCGATAAAATTGATTTTATATGTATATCTTTATAATTAATATATTTAATTCATATTTAATTTAAATTAGGTACTAGATTTATTTATTATAAATAAAATTTTAAAAACATTAGAACAATCTGACATACATGGTTAATTTAGTTTATTTGACATCCTGATGAAGGAAATTGTATTTTCCGAAACCATTTGGTGTATTAAATTTTACTTATAAAGGAGTTAAAAACAACGTTTCTATATTAAAATGAATAAAAACCACAATGAAAAATTTGCAACAAATATTAAAAATATATGTGTAACATATTATAATTTTCTGTGAAAAGCTGTCAATAGGCAAACCGTACAGCACATAACTGATACATTAACTTAATATATTCAAATGTATGATTGCAGAGCACATAGATCATGTTAAAGTTGGTATTCTCACCTAGTACTTATCCAGTTGTGTCAGCTGATGACTTAAATATAGTATTTCGTAAAATGGTGTTTATTTACAAACCCGCACTTGACAGGCCAGATCAACCGTTAACTAATTTACACGCCTCGTACCTCCAGCATCCATTATCTCCAACGAGACCGCTATGACGTGGAGTAGCCACTGCGATATATAGAAAAGTTTATCTCTAAAATGTAGACCAGTCAGTTGTAAAAACAGTCTAAACGAGTTAAATTTACAATATAATTATATTGTTCATTTTTAATTAGTATTATATATTAAAAAATGAAAATATGTAGTAACCTTAATCACAACCAGAAATAAATTAAGAAAAATGTTACCTTTGCCGTTTAAAATATATATAGATATAATTTAAATGTTTATATTTAATAACTATCATAAAATTCGATAAAAGAGTGTTTATTTAATGGCAGTTATGTCGATAAATAAAATTAACAAGAATCTGCATTGCAAATTTAGACATTTAATTAAATAATTTGTGCCAGTTTTTAACATATTTGCACCATTACGAAATTACGGTATACTATTTATTTTTATTAACTTCAAAAAAACTCGCGCTGCGAACACAATAAAATAAATTATTTCCTTTTTCTTTTAAAAGTGGGTACTTAGAGATTTTAGAGTTTTCCAATACGAATGCGATCATTCAGTCCAAAAAAAAATCTTTCGCAAACTTCCGGCCTTTTTCTTGTCAAATTTGAATCTAAATGATTCTTCTTCGCTTTCATTCGCGCAGAATTCGTTTCCGTAAAATTACCCGCATTACGATATACGTATTAAAACAAATATTCAAATCATCAAAAATAAATTCGCGCTCATTTTGCTCAATTAAATTTTTGATATTCATCGCGCAAATTTACACTCTGGCGGCGAAAAAGTATTCGTGTCGTGTTCCCACATAAGCGAGCAGTAATGTGAGACCGATTCTCCAATAGAAAGTGCAATATATAGTTATATAAACAAAAATAAAAATACCACATTTACATAGAGAACGTGCGACAGAGGAACTGACAAATTTCTTATTGCTTAAAAAATTGAATAAGAATGCGTGAACCGCTATGGAACGGTATTAAGCAAATTGTTATTTTATTTTGCATACTGAATTAATTTTCTTAACTTTTACATACGTATTTTTATAAAGTACGAGGTAATCTAGTAAGTGAAGACCTTTTGCGCATATTTGCCGAACAGGTCATTTCCTTTTCGGAATTTAAGTTGGTTCTTAATGTTACGAGAGTCGCGCGTCTTAATACGAGTACTTATTTACTGTAAACGTTTAAAACGAATCCTACTTTACAAAATCCCGCCTAATATGATTTACGAAATATAGTCAACACTGATGGTCTTGCAGCTTAATCACGCAGACGAAGATTGATCAGATTGTTAATTGTGACTAGACCTGAGGCACCATGCCAGGCACCATGCCAACTCCCACTGTTTTAGGTTGGAGGTTTTCTATTATCCGCCCTATAGTGCGGACCTTACTTCGAGGGATTTTCATCCATGTCTTAAGCTAAAGAGTTTCCGGGTGGTAAACGTTTTAGAATTGATGACGAACTGCAGCTTGCACTGAACCATTCGAGTGCCATCTAGGTCAACTAGAATTAATGTCAGATTCAACCTTCCACATTGTAACTTCGACTAATGCTAAACAGAACTCATCTTTGTACCGGGCCGCCCATTATTTCAACTCACACTCAAATAAATTAAACATTTTCAATACTTAATACTATGCAACGTAAACTTCATTTCTTATTACTAAAGTCTTAATAAGCTAATTAATATTTAATAAATCTTATTCAAATCATTGACTTACACAATATCTAGTCTATTGTTAATTCCGAGAAAACATGTCATTGGTGTAATTTTTGTTACACAATTTTTGTGATTTTAACAATTAATGTTAACAATTCGTTTTCCAAATAAAATAAAATAATTGATTAAATGGACCAACGGTGAACAACTACAATAACGGGATGTTACATCTTATGAACAGATATGACAAATGATTTATGTATAAAATTGATTGGTAGTAAAAAACTTTTTTTTTAATTTTAAACGATCTTTACTTTCTGGATTACCTCGCAGTTAAGTAGGACCTACTCTCGTACACAAAAACGTTAACAGTGATATGCTAATGCTGTGAGAGAAACCTGGCTATTCGCATTTGGTTACTAAAAATGACGCTCATGCCAGGTATACTACTACTTCGGTACTTAATTTCAACCATTGCGATTCAGAGCGAATCTCCCAGTTTGGACAGCGCGGCACTTTGTATTTTAAAGTGTAATATTTCACATTTATTTAAAATGTTAACGTTGCGTCTTGTCAAATAAACATAGAAAGTTCAATAATTCATTGCAGTATTATGTGAAGAGTTTCGTTGATGAAGACACATTACACTCAAGATATACGAGTACATATTCATACCTAGAAATTTTGAATAATCCTAATACATATTAGTGAGTATTTTTCAGTATTTATTTTTCTGACTTCTACACTTTAGTGTAGTAAATCCTTAGACGCTGATTTTTAAGAATACCAGGCGCTAGTGATAAGAAAGTACCCGCTTTTTAAGAAGATGCCAGGCGCTAGTGATAAGAAAGTACCCGCTTTTTAAGAAGATGCCAAGCGGTAGTGATAAGAAAGTACCCGCTTTTTAAGAAGATGCCAGGCGCTAGTGATAAGAAAGTACCCGCTTTTTAAGAAGATGCCAGGCGCTAGTGATAAGAAAGTATCCGCTTTTTTAAGATGTCAGACGCTAGTGATAAGAAAGAACCCGCTTTTATACTCGCGATAGAAAAATATTCACTTCTTAAAAAGAATCAGGTTAAGAGAATAAGGTTGCGCAAGAGCAGGCATAAAGTATTAAACATCTTAACATATTGAGGTAAATCACGAGTTTTGTATATCAACCACGTACGAGTATGTTTAGGTTTTCTTGCTGTATTTCCATTATCAAAGTTGTGTTCTATTAACGAGAGAATGTCACTAAGACACTGTTTAACACAAATATTCAACTCTTACAAATACTTAGAAACTCCAGTCCAAAGACGCTCTCAATATTATGTATTATTTTAGTGCATCGCTCTGTAATGTTAATGCAGCTTTATTGAGACTAAATTCACCCTCGCTCAATGGAACCCTGATTCTAGTGCTGGTCATGTTGTGATATCGATATTTAATCGAGATGTATATATTGGTTTAGCAGATTGTCGATTAAGTGAAAAAACTGTTACATGTTCATTTGCATGGAAACTGTAAAAATATAATAATGAAAATTTCAAAATGTGTTGAAACAGAATCATTAGCATAATGACTTTCATAGTATCATATATTATAATTTATTATGGTGTTAATTTATCAGAATTGATACCGCTTTTGAAGAACACTTATTTTTCATTCGTTTCGTTTTTAATTGTTATATAATATATAGGTCATTGAAGTATTGACAAGATTGTTGACCTTCTCAATATTTCATTAGAAATTCCGCGCTGAGTTCGAGCTGGTAATTATACCCTGCTATCTATCGTCTAGCTATTACCGAGATATAAGTGTCGCCGTGGATATGCTCTTTATATTTTAGATGCCAAGTTTTAATACCCGCTATTAGAAAGAAAATCAAGAATAACTTTAATAACATACGTTATTCTTTTTAATAAAATTTATTAATTACTTTCATGTAAAATAAAATCAATTTGTATTTATTAAGGAGAACACATTCTTATTGAGAAGTTGTAATTATTCTGAACATAGGTCTGTGATTTTTTTAAATACAAATTAAACGTATTAATTAGAAAGGTATACATATAAAATCAATTTTATCAAAAATTTTGTTGTTGCTACCGGGATACGAACTTAGATCTCTTCCTATCCGGGGAACGCGCATTTTCCGATTATGTTGTACCAACACAGTGCATTAACGACAAATTTTCAAACTTATGTGTTACACTTTTCAAATTGATGTAGATATCGATCCATAACAATATTTTTCGATAAAATGAATTTTATATATATTTCTAATTAATACATTTAATTTGTATTTAAAAAAAATGTATTTATTTTATTATTGTATTAATTTGTTATTATGATAAAAAAAAATAAGGCAGGTTTACATCTCGCTATTATACCGGGGTTAGCTCACCCTAACATAAGCGTATTAAAAAGGAAAGATACATTTTTAAATTTTAAAAATTCATTCCGAATTCAATGATTTACCTATATAACGAAAAATTGTGTTGTAGCGTATTTGGAAATTCAGTGACACTTTTAGTCTATGCTATTGTTGAAGATATCTTTTATCTCTAGATTTTGGCAATTAGTGCACATTAATTAAAATGCTGTAATATGAAATACATTGTTCTTAGATTGTACAGTAAGTACCTACTTGCGAACATCTGAAGCCTAACAAGCTATTTAATATTACACATCACTCTTTCGGTGAATGCTTTAAATATTTATCAGACTACACAATACAAAACTCGTGTAAATTGAAATGTGTACATCAAATATTTAAATTCTATTCATGAAAATATCTATAGCAGAAATACAAATTTTAAATCTTTTAAAATCTCAAAATCGATCCAATGATTGTGATGGAAACAATCAATACTAATAAGATCAAAACTTAGCCTGAATGTCGATACCTTGATTTGCAAAGCAGCTAACTCCATCCACCGTTTTTGATGCCATTATTTTCCTCTTTTCTTACATTAAAAGTCAAAAATTGCTATCAAACAATAAATAAGGTGCTGAAAAACCTTCAATACCTTCACCTGACACAAGTGGTGATGGCACCAGAAATACAGAACGTCCGCGGAAACCATAATGGTTGCACTACATTGTCATGGAAAATCAGCTAACTCTCAATAATATTTTACAATTTTGATAAAGAAATTCAGAAAACTCCAAATATTCCCTATAAATACGAGATAAATCAAAATATTAATAAAATGTCTAAGCCACCCTATTTCTGCATAAACAATCAACCAAAGTGTGTTTTGGAATTTTCGTAATCCGTTTAATAACAAAATTAAAGAGTTTTTTGTTGCTCTGAACATTTTATAAAAATGGAGTTAATATTACATTTATTATTACTTTGCACATTGAGGTGTGTACAATATTCATTCCATTTTAAATAATATAAATCATTGCTGTTAAATTTTTAATAATATCAAGTGATTGTTATCCGAGTACGTGGTACGAACAACGAGAGGGTTAATTACCCCAGCAGTTCTCATGCAAATACTCGCTGTCCAATATAACAACTAACTCATTTGTACGTCTATTTTCATTTGTTTTACGACAATCAAGCTCAGTGTATGTGCTGTATGACTATACCGATGACCGGCGGTTTATCTCTTGCTGTGACGTCACCAGGCCGTCATCGCAACATAGATGAGAAGTGATACAGTGCTGAGGATGACGGGAGAGACGCTGCCGCTCCTCATGGGGGCTGGACTGGGCGTGGGGGTGCTGGCGGGGGTGGTCTCCGGTGTGTGCTACCTGCTGGTTAATGGACTTGGGTGGTCAAGGTAAGCTTACAAAAATACCTGTTTTTATGTTAAAAAAGTATATTGTTTAATATTAATACATACTATAAATTTAAAAATATACACACATTATTATGAAAGTGATATAAGTGATGTTTCTTTCGTTTCGAGATATTTAAAGGTTTGCGTTTGAATTAATTGAAAAATATTTTTGTATTGCACAACACAATGTTTCAAAATTTATTTAGCGTACTAGATTTATAATTTATTTCGATATATAAATGTTACATGTAGCTTATAAGAAATAAAAAATATTTAAGGTTGAAATGACTAAAATAAACACTAGCGGAATACCGTTGAACGCCGTGACAGTACACTGAATATAACGCATCTAGTATTTCAAAATTGTTACAATTTGCATCATATTATATTAATTTAAAACAATGTGACGGGAAATAATTGATAAACTCTTTTTATTCAATTTCTTGACTTAGACCACTTTCATAATTCATCTTATGATTTAGACTTCAATATTGTCCTTTGAACTCAAACACCCGCATTTTTAATACTTCAAAACAAAATAATATAAGAAACATATACGAGTTAAATTATAAATATATCTATTTTTAAATATCTTTAAAATCTTTTTTACATTTTTGATCGGCACAATTATTAATGTGTACTACGTATATCATTTTATAAGTAAAGACACAATAACCATTAAGCTAATGTATTTTTTAAAATTAATTTGTATTAATTTTTTAAATCTTTTAGTTTGTTAGTGTTACCAAATTATTATTAATAATAATTACTAATTACATTAATATTTACCACAAAGTGGTTTATATAATGCCGCTTAATAAATTATAACGAAATAATAAAAAAAAAGATTCCGCAAATCATTTAAAATTATTGTAATATCATGTAGCTTATTTAAATCTTTTTACTTATATTAATAATAATACTAATAATAACATCTGCCCTATTAAGCTTGACTATTTAATACATTGAAGAACCAAAAAATCATAAAATACTGAAGTTCTGTCACAATAAACACATAATTTTAAAATCCAATATTATTTCTATTTAGGTGTAACGGGGGTGACCAGTGGAAAATTTCTTAAAGCTTTTTCCATAATGGCCCTATTTAATATTGACTACCATCTATTGAATAAATGTGCAAGCCTCCACAGCTATACGTTCAAAAAAGTTACTGCATTTCACCGCTAGATGGTAGAACAGTGTTACAGTTTTACGAAGCAAATGAAACTTTGCCGCGTCACTAACGCCAGCTGTGTGGCTCAGCTGCTTGCCTACATACATAATACTCGTATTATTATAGCGATACCAATACAAAAACGAGAGTGAAAAATACAGTTTTCAATTGAATTTTTTATATATCCGTATTTCCGGCAGTTTTGGTTTAAACCATAACACATTTGAACACATTCCATCATCGACCCTATTCCGGTAAATTTGTTGTTGTCCGTGCTGTCAATGAAGATTTTTTTTAAGAGTATCTAAATTATGCAGTATGTCAAATTGTTTAACAGTTCAGTAATTAGTAATTTTTTTTCCCGATGATTTTACTTTGTGTTCTGTTTAAAAATATTACGCTTTTAGAATGAACAGGATTTTTATCATAATTTTAAAGATTTCTATCAAAGTATTTAAACCTTTAGGTAGGACATGAAATGAAATGAAATGTTATCCTTACTTACTTACCATCACGCCGTCTCTGCGGGGGTAGGCAGAGAGGATAGAGCGCCACACTCTGTCTTGACACACAATTCTCGTCTCATCCGTATTCATACATCTTCTCATACAAGCTCGCCGATTGTTGAGGCTTCTAACAGAACCATTCTCCACTATCTGGTTTACCTGGTCATGCCAAGTCTTCCACGGACGTTTTCTATTTCTGGTGCCATCAACACTTGCGTCACATATCTTCCTTACCATTCTCTCCTCATTTGTCCGTTCACCACTTGAGTGATCCTTTCTTAATCTTACTCACTATACTAACATTAGTTTTACATTCTTTCCTTATTTCTTCATTCTTTACTCTGTCATAAATGAATCTGTCACATATACACCGAAGTAATCTCATTTCCACTATATTCAGTCTACTTTCGTTCCTCTTCTGCCAACTCCAGACCTCACTTCGTACACTAGTGTCGGTACCAGGACTCCATTGTGCACAGCTACTCTAGTCTCGGTTGACAAATTCCCGTTAGATATAATTCCATTCAAAGCGCCGTTCACTTTATTCCCTGCAGTCACCCTCCTTTCGATATCATTCTCAGCCTTTCCGTTTCTATCGAACATACTTCCCAAATACACGAACTCATCTACTTGTTCCAAACATTCATTACCTATAAGTATTTTGCACGTTGTCTTGCTTTGCTCTTTCTCGAATACCATCACTTTCGACTTGTTGATATTCATAATAAGGTCGCTTTCCTTGCATACATCGCACATTCTACTCACCAGACTCTGCAGTTCTTGTTTATTATTCGCCATTAGTACTGCAATGTTATCCTAACATTAGCTATGTAATAATTACGAACTTATCTTAATTACCAACATTCATTTAATCATTTTATCATTACTAAGAAATAGAGTTAAATATTCAGATATGGAAACCATTAATTATATAAAGTTAATATTATAGATTCGTCTTATCAGCAACACTCTCATTTTTCTCGTCATGCTTTCCTTCACACAATTCTTACAATTAATACTCTCATGGTTATGTTGCGTAAACATAGCGCGCGTGTATTTTTTGCGTACAGTTCACTGGTACGGAAGGAATTAAATTTAGTTACATTTATTTGTATTTTTCTCGGTAAGTGTGTACCGACATGTGAACCGGAACGTAAGTTTTACGTTTATGTGTACTGAATAAAATATGCAGTCATCATGGTAATGAGTATGATGTATTTAAAACGACGTGACGTCCGGGGGGTGGGGGGTTTAAGATGTTTACCCATAAATTATTTCATATATAATTATATACAGATGGAGTCAGTTAATATAAGAAATATTATAGTCTATAAACATTACATAATCAAAATATTTTTTATGTTTTAGAAGTAAAGAGCATTTATAATAATTTTTAATACAAATAAAATGTATTTATTAGAAAGATATACATATAAGATCAATTAATCGAAAAAATATTTTTGTTGCTACCGGAATTCGAACCTGGGTCACTTCCAATCAGAGAAAATGCATTAATCGATTATACTACACCAGTATAAGTAAGTTGACGACAAATTTTCGAACTTATATTACGCAACACCTTTCAAATTGATACATCTGTCGTTACATTATTTGAAAGTCATCTTCTTTATATTTACGGAATCTCAAATACCTTTGAGTGAAATTCGATAGGAGACGATCTTTATTAAAGTTACATGTCGCCTAAATTACATAAATTAATTAAATAATGTTTCATACATAAATTACATAATGTGATTTATATAACCTGCAAAATGATTCCAGGTGCTGATAAGAAACAATTATTTTTAACATAATATTATTATTTTTAATAGCTCTTGGGTGTAATACTTACATACCTATAAATACCTTATAAATAAATAAAGAAGATATTTTATAATTTCTATGTGCATAATTTTTTGAACAATTATTTGTGTGCTCCACCAGGGAAGTACTTTATATAGACATTAGAGCTGTAATAGGTACATATGGAATAGTCAATTGCATGCTTAAAATACTAGATTTCTTTATTAATGTTTTGTTATAGAATTTAAAAATTCACTAATGTAAATGAAAATAAAATAAGAATAAAGTTTCAAATTAAACATTTTTATTTTCAATCATTATCTATCCATTTGCACAAAATCGTGCTTACTGAAATAATGATTATTTTGGTCTGAATTCATCAAATTGTTTAGCACTTTTCAAAGTGCGAGTCGCGGGGTACAAATAACCAAAAAAAAATCAGTAATCTATTCTAAAATTTAAATGAATAGATTGATTTATACACAACGGGAGGATACGTGAACCTCGACGTCAGCGTCATATGAGCTCATATCATTCCATACAAATATGTACTAAACACATGCGCGCAGCGTGAATGTCAAAATGACCTTTTTCTTTCGTTTGACGTCCGCTTTTCGTGCGATGGTCTCGTGGATTTTTCAATCCGTTGCGGTATAATAAAAATAAAATTCCATGTCTTAGTTCGGATGATGCGTTCTGAATCGGGCATTTTGACTGCCCCTATTGAGCTATTCACGTGGACTCGCGCGTTATACGCCCACTATTGAATGTATAACACGCCGAGTGCCACAAGTCGTGTACCTGTGGACATGAGGAAATTGCTGTTGTCGAGGATGTTGTCACAGAATTTAAAGATAAAACAGTATTCAACATTAAAACAATCGATTGCTCTGTACAGGTGTGTAGTTTGGTAACTCACTTTAGATGAAATGCGAGTTATTCGAAAAAGATTTGAGACATTTAATTGTTATTACATACTAGGTAATTATCATTTTACAACCTTTCTCGAAACATGTGCGAGTATTTTATTTGGAGCAGGTGTATTCTTAATATTTTATAGATGAAAAATGAATCCTGTCAAGAGGATATAAATACAATTAATGGGTTACAAATAAATATACTAAGTGAACGTGAATACTTGTGTACCTATAACATATCAAAAGCATATTGTTATCAACTGAACGCCGCTATATATATATATATAATTTTTTATCTCTTTCGAAGTCCTGTGCTCATCCTTGGCTGGATAACAATTGACTTATTAATTATTTTCTAAAATAGAAAAGAATAAAAAAAAGTATTATTATTTTAAAAACATACAAATTAATTGATTTTATTAATTATAAATGTTACGTATCTGTCTTCTAAGTACGTCTTCAGTGTACAGCTCGTAATGTGAAGGTCCAAGAAATACTCTTTATAACAATTACACGTTTATTACAGTAAGATACAATTTAGTTGCTAGATATATCACTAGTACAAGGTAAACGGGAGAGGCGCGCGACAATCCCAAGAACATCACAATAAATAAATAAATCTTTTAAAAAAAGTATCTGTATTTAAAAAGCTTTTATTTAGTATTTTCGACCGACATCCTCGGGCTTCACGTTTATTTATTTAATTAGGTTTTTTTTCCTATTCATTGTTTATTTATTAGGTTATTTATTGAAGATAACACAGATATAAGTATAAGGGTATTAGATATGGAAAGAAATGGTAACAGATAGCTTACATCGAAGAATCTTGTTAATTAGGTTTATAAATATTGGTAATGGAACAGAAAATATATCAATGTCGGTGAACGAATAAGTATTTATTTAATTAATATATTCACGCACGCAGCTTGTACAAAATATAGATTTTAAATACAACACACTATTTAACTAATTTATTTAAAAAAGATGTACTGTCGTATGCCTATTGGAATACAGAATCGTAAATCGTTAAGATTTAAATATGTTTCTTATCGTAAATATTGTAGTTCATATATTTAATTCTTGAATTATGTAAACGCATGCGTATTACATATGAGTAAATAAATGTTATCATTTTTGTACAAATTTCCACATACATAATATAACTACTATAAAATCTTTAATTATAAATCTCCAAAATAAATCTTTAAAACATGTTTTTTAAATTATAATACTCCAAGAATTTTTGTCTAAATATACGGTAATACCGGTTGGCAGCATTTTTGAAATGTATTTTATCTATTTTCATTATTAAACGCAAACACGCTGTGGTTCATTTTAATAATTAACAGTTTATTAACTTTATTTTTTAAAAACCACTATGAGTTATTTATGTTCACCGACCGGTTTCGGAATGTACCTTTACCTTCATTAGGATGATAAAAAATGTTTTTAATGTCAATTTAAAAATAAAATAATTTAAGAAATAAATCTAGTTGTTACATTGTTATTAAATTAAATTAATAAAATATTGATGTTTTATTTTGTCTGTATATTTAGCCAAGACTCCAATTTGTATATATTACGCAAGACACAGACCGTTTTATTTGTGGCTACCAACAAGACACCGAATATATTCTGTCGCCAGGCGGCGTCACAGTTATGTGTAGCGTCGTTGGCGAAATAGTACATTACGTATTTAAATCATTTTAAATATCATTTTTCGTGGTCGCATAGCGGTCTCTACCAAGCCGATTTCTTTCTGATAGTAAATAGTTAATTTCGCTAACGTCTATTGAATATTAATCAAATCGAAATATTAAATGGAGAAAATGATTTTGGGTCCGCAGCCGCGTTTTAAGATGTATTTTTTATTTTGTTTTATTAATATAACTTTAACTTTTTTTTTACATATGTGTCTTTCCATCTGTAACTAAAATTAATTAATCTCTTCATCCAGCTATGCTCTCGATGGTCAATATGTAAATTACAAATATTATTATCTCACTGTGTTCTTCGCGTAGATTCACGTTACCGGCATATTAATATAGTGAGATTTAGTTAATTGTTTTTAGTACCTACTATTATTTGTTTTCACTAAATTCGTTTCGAACCTAATCACGTCTGTCGTCCGAACTGTGCATTGAATAAAAACTATAGAGTTTCACTTGGATTGTGGAAGCGCGCGCGGAATGACAATGGACGGTATGAAATAGTCCATTTGTTTCATTCAGAGCGTCACCTGTGCGGTTCTTCGCCTCTCGCCTCTCGCCCCCGTCCCCAGGACAGGGCAGGTGAACCAAAACTAGAGTCGGGGTCCAAAATACAACTTGTCGAACCGTGACGTATCGGGCTACATGATCATAACATTGATTCAACGGGGTGTTCACACCCTGAGCATTTTATGTCGACCGTTTTAATATGGTTGGTAGCTTGTTTCGTAGTAGTGAATTTTAGTATACAGTCAATGCTGAGTCATTAATTTAAATCATTTATTTCATTTTGTATTGAGTGAATATTAAACCAACCGATATGTATCGATCTTTGCCGCTGCTCTTGGCATATCTTGTACGGTGTGGTCTAATGCTCCGTAGTCTAATGGTTTACGAGTACATGGGAGACTTTTCTCGAAAGGTGAATATTTAACTCTGACGAAAAGCGTTCGGAAGAACGAAAAATAGAGTATATTCTCAAAGCCAGTATACCACAATTTTAAGACTACAACCATTGCATGCTCCCAATAATTAATTACCTGTGAAGCCGGGACATGAATCATGTGATTTCATCACACAAATTAAACGTTAGCCAGAGAGTAAAGGTTTATTCAGAATATCTCTGAGATATCGAGTATCTTACAATCTACAAATTAATCAGAGTTAAAGGTTAGTGATTTATTTAAATTAATAATTATGGCTGACCACAAAATTGACGTTATAAATATTTAAAAATAAACGGAACAACTCTTTAAAAAGCAAAGTTAGTATCCAATCATTGAATAGGTTAGAATAGGATAAAATACCCAATGCCTTTACAGCTTATTATGTTTAAAGAGCCATTTAAAAAAAAACGCGTTAACTGTCTCAGGTACATGTATCTTACCACCATTGAATATATTTTGTTTTCGTCTCTTCAATCTTTTCTGAATTTTATTTCAAGTTCAGATGGTATTATTTTGTTTTGATGAAATAATAACGATAAATTTAGTTTATTTTATTCATTGCATATCATAAATACTTGTAAATAAAATCCTAAAGTGCTCAATTACAAATTAAAATAAAATTGATAATTCATACACTTCATTGAAGAGTATTGTCAAATTAATTAAAAAGTATATGTAATATATTTTTGTACTGAAGATAACTACATTTTTTGTAAAAAAATAAAAACAAAGATATCCACAATCAGAAAAAAATTGGAACTAAGATGAAATTTAGACTGAAACTGAAACATGGAATTGTGATTTAAATGAAAATGGATTAAAAATAATAAGATGATTTTAATTTTTTTTGGGTACCTAGATAATAATTTTAATTATTTCAATATGATATTTTTTACGTTCCATTTGACGTTGGATATTAAATAGAGTTTGTGATGTTTCATTAATTGGAAGATGACCCAGTTTAGAAAAAGCGCAGCAAAAATGGCGAGCTCGATAAATTAACGACATTAAACCGACTGCTTAGGAAAAATGTTGATGGAACGGTAAATCATCACGCTCACGAAAGATGGACGCAAACTAGATTCTCTACCATACCGACCGTCGAGTACGTTTTTGGTTTAAACATCACCTAAGAGGCAAAGTTTGTAACCAGTTTCCACGAAATGGGGAGAAATTACGACCAAAAACTTTTAAAAGTCCAAAATTGAGATTAACTGCTAATAGTACTATATTGAATATACATATACTTTAAATCAGCAATGTATCTTTGGTAGATCATTTTTATTATATCTTTGTTTTAACCACTCAAGAGTTTAATACATCACCGTTTCGAATATTACATTTTTTACTCTTCTCTGTAGTTGTGTTAGTATGCTATTTAACTGAACTTTTTTCAATCGTTTTATATTGAGCCTTACAATTTTACATAAGTTTACTTCATATTTGTATGTTATTTACTTATTTTACACACTCTTACTTCATATTGGTATATTATTTACTTATTTATTCATACTTTACTTAGTTTTTAATTTTTTTTATAAATGAAACATTGCATTTACTTAAGGTTTTACATTATATTTATATGCTATTAATTGCATAATATTTTAATCTTTTTATAGTTATTTATTATTTTTATACACATCGAACATTATATTTATACACTATCTAAATGCATTAGTATTTGACTCTTTATACATATATTTTATATGCTATCTATAAATATTTATATATTTTTCTACATTAAACAATGCATTTACTTACTTTATGTTTTACTTTAAGTATTACAATGTATTTATATGCTATCTAATCGCATCTTAATTTGACTTTATGTATATTTATTTGTACATTGAAAACTACACTTTGTTTATTACTATACCGAAAAGGCACTGTCTGCTATAATACAGTAAAATACTAGTGTAGCAGGCAGGGTACCAAAATATATGTTATCTGATTATAACAATATAATAAAACACTGTACTGTACTATGAATCAAAATAAAATATTACAATATAAGATATAATATAAGTTTCCAATCATTGAAGAGATGCTCGATGAAGATATAATACCTAAATCATTTATTATTTCTAATGTTTGAAGGGTCATCTAAAAAATGAACGCCGCTGGCCAATCACACGTCGTTATTTTATAACCGACAATCGCGCTCGCTCACACGGGAAGTTTCCATTATTATTCGTTAGTTTGGGTTGGTAGCGTGATTCGTGAGGGTGCGCGGGAAAGTCGGGTTGAGCAGGCAGCAGCCAGCAGGCACCTACCGCGCCAGAAGCCAGTACCTACCTTCTGCAACAGTTGGCCGGCTGCGTGTCACAATTTTTAAAAACCAGTCGTTAAAAAAGGCGCGCGTCGTCGGGTGTGCTCAGATATGTGTTAACAGTAAATTTTTGGGTTAATTTTTTGTCATTGGCCTTGAAATTTGTTAGGAAAATACGCGTATGTTTAGTTCTTCTGTGTAATTAGCGGAAGAATTCTTTTGCGTTCAGTGCGTTTCAAATTGATATTTTATAATTGGTAAGTTGTTATATACCTATTTTCTTTTAGGGTAGAAAAACTATATTTTATATATTTTAATGTATTTAAAATACACAATTGATTATTAATTTCATTC
The DNA here is from genome assembly GCA_031772225.1 of Eubasilissa splendida. Classification (NCBI taxonomy): domain Eukaryota; kingdom Metazoa; phylum Arthropoda; class Insecta; order Trichoptera; family Phryganeidae; genus Eubasilissa; species Eubasilissa splendida. Next base: position 26,828,455 of record CM062848.1, read on the forward strand.
GATGTATTAAATTAAGTAATGTATTGTTGACATTATTTCTTATATGATTTATTAACCGGGTGGTTGGATAGAATTATTTATGTTTGAGAAAGAAACAATTGTTTCTTTTTCGAGAAGTTTTGCCAAGATCATGATCAGTTATGTTGTAAAACAATGGAGAGCGCAGTTAATCCACACTATGCCAAGCGGAAACTTGTTTCCGACGAGTATCGGTTTGTATCGAGCTAAAAATAAAGAATACTGCATAAAATGTTGTCATCAAAATGTAATTCGTTGTAATAAAATTGTTAATAGATAGATAGCTAGCTATTTGAATATATTACTTTGCGTAAGTATACATCCTATCTTATGTTTCTCAGCGATTTCGCGCTTCCGCGTCCACGAGTGTCGCGCAGAAACAAAATTACGTAATAATAATATTACAATAAATAATTTTATACAAAAGCAGACTTCGTGTCAGACAATAATTTTGAATTTCTAGCATCGTTGATTAACAAAATAAGTTAGTAGGTGATTGCATTACTTGTTTAACTATCAAAATTCACGACAGAATTAAAAATGTGTAATTTATAAACAATATTTAAATGATTTTGCTATTTTCTTTGTATTATAAAATTAATAAAAAATATATGTTTCTATTGATATAGTGGCAATTCTTAAGGTCTAAAATAAACATAAAGACACACATATGTATATATATATATATTTTTTTTTTTAAACACTAAACATTGGACTTACTTTAAGTTTTATGTTGTAATTATATGTTATTTAATTGCATCTTGCTTTACTCTTTACATATACCATATATTATATCTTATACATTGAACAATGCATTTACATTAAGTTTTATAAAGTATGTATCTAATCTAATGACATCTTATTTAACTCTTTGTATATATACTTTTTTATAATTTGATCATTGCACTTTGTTTAGTACTATACCGGAAGAACACTGTCTGCTATAATACAGTAAAATACTTGTGTAGCAGGCAGGGTACCCAAATATATTTCATACTTTTCTGAAATGTTTATCTGATCATAATATAACACAATATAACACTGTACTAAGAATCAAATAATTATTAATATTATTACATATGTCTATAGCATTAATTACAAATAAATTAAATAAAAATAACATATATTTAACAACAAATTGTAAGAAAACTATTCCCGGTGCATAACAGGAGAAAATTAATCTAATCATAAAACATTGTCAGATTACTGAAAAACTTGGCTTTACATTTATTAAAAAAATAATTGCGTACTGCTCACCGTGTTCAATAACAATAATTGCTTATCGAGTTAAGTTTTATATGCACTAAAATTAATCAAATGCTTGTGTAATTTAGACTTAACTAAGGGACATTAATAGTAGTTCATGCCAATCAATCGTAATTATAAAACAATTTACATTGTTTATATTCTATTCGAGGACTTTCATATTTTACGAAGAACTTCTGTGAAGAAATTTTGTCCACCGTTACACATTATTTTTTTGTACGTGACAGACCGAAACTGCCTTTTTCGTTTTCAGCCGAAACCAAAAACGAAACCGAATCAAACACCGAAAAGTACATTGCGTATACAATATATTACTACAATTTTGGCCGAAAGCGAATGTAAACCAAAACATGTTTTTTTAACCGAAACTGGCCAAAACTCAACTGAATCCTCTGTCGATCTCTAGGATGTGATGCGTCATTGCAGTTATTAATTAACAGATTGCTGATATTAGTAAATTTTCCCAATCGATGAAGTCAAGTGCAGATAAATGAATAGCACCTATTTCACACTTATATATATCTTTTAGATATCAGAATACTATGCTTGTTTGATGTACAAAAGTCAAAGATAAAATAATAATAAACATATATTTAAGAACACGTTTTAGTTGTGAATTTGCATTTTCTGTGGTATTTTAAAACAAATTAAATTAATCAACTAGAAAGATATACAATAAAAACTATTTATCGAAAAAATATTTAGTTGCCACCGGAATCAACTATATATTTTTTTTATATATAAATAGACAAGAAGCTTGAAACATTTTGAAAAACATAAAACGGCGCGTGGTTTTTTTGAGAACTAAGACAAGTGTGGGGGAGTTGAGGATTTTCACATTTATATTTTAATATTTTTGAATGCTAAAAATGACACAATAAAAGTGGATATCTTATTAAAAACGTCATTTATTTAATTAAAGTCGGCAATTCTATAAAACGTATCAAAAAGAAAATTGAAAACATAATATTTATAAAATATTATAAAATCCGCATTGAAAAATTATCATCGTCATAAACATCTGTCAAGAACAATAATAATACTCTGGCACAATTTTTATTTTTTTCACATTCTCGCATGTTTATGACATAGTTAATTTATTCATTTTCAATCATATTACTTTTAAATTATAATTTTTAATAAATTCCTGAGCAAAATTAATACTCCATCGCTACTGTGATTCCACGTCCACCAACATCACCATAGAAACAAAAATATTGCACGCCATGGAAACCAACATTTATTTATTCTTCGAATCAGCGCTGCAGCAGTGAGGTCTTCTAAAAGCTTTCAAGCGACCTTTTTTTTTCATTTTTGTACGAAGCGCGCGTGCCATATTAATAGTCAAAAATAACAGTGACGTTATTAAGTAAGAATTAGTACGTGGGTACTCAATTACGTACCTTACTCATCTCGTTTGTTGCATTTAAGTAGACGCTTGTAATAAATGTAAATTATACTCTGTTATAAATTTCTGGACAGATGACATCGTTTACAATGTCACAATTCTAGTTCTCCGTGGTTATACATCAATTTTAGTTTAAATTCAAGATTGCCATAAAGAGACGTAAAAAAACACATTTCGTTTTGAACGGTACTGGTGGTAATGTCTTGCAGCGGTGGATGTCAAGCACGAACATGGACCTCATTGAGTAATGCGGAAAACGATGGTTGATTAGATTTTTTCCAAGATGTTGCTTCTCACAGATAATTTCTGTATAGTTCATCCATTGTCCCCGTGAACTCTCTCACCATTTCAACAATTAATATACTTTTTACAGTTTTTCAATTATGAAAGCCACCTTATAATAAATACCGATGGCTCCTGTTGCAATGTATTTTTGATGAACCTGAAAAAGTAATAATTTTGCTCTCAACAGTGAGAAATGTACATTTAACATGTGTAGTGTATTTCAACATGTGTTGAAATATTTCAGTATTTTATACAAATCATTGATTTTCATTTATCATCAATTTATTTAATCATTAATTAAGGAGAACACATTTTTGTCGTGAAGTTATATTTTCAGAACATAGTTCTGTGTAATCTATCTATCAAAAAATAGTTTTAGTTTGCTACCGGGTTATATGATATCGATGGATAGATTTTTTTCTATATTTTTTCTAGTTGATTAATTTAATTTGTATTATTTTCAATTTAACATTAACCGATCACAAATTAGATGAATCAATTAGAAAGATATATAGAAAAAATTAATCCATCGTCAAATTATTTGGTTACAACTGGGATACGAACCCGGAACTTTTACTTGCGGAGAAATGCGTTACCATTGCACTACGTTAACCATTTAAGTTTAAGACAAATTGAGACAAAAAGATAGATATTTTTGTATATCTATTTAATTGATTCATCTAATTTGTTTTAAATATCATAGAACTATGTTCTAAAATTTCATCTTCATAATTAAAAGTGTTTTCATTAAATTTTTACATAAAACTGAATTATATAATGTTTGCGTTCTTGGTAATTTAGTAAATATCTTATGCCTCAAAAATCTTTCGTTATAAACTACAATTATCCTTCAATTTGTGTCAATTATTTTTAAACAATAATAAATAAAAATAAAAATTTAAAATCAGAAATTAAAATTAACATTATTCATTTTCCATCGTACTTTGAAAATTTCTATTCACCTACCTCCGCGACATAATTGTAATTGTAGATTAATTTTTAAATTTGCTGAGCCAGTCTTTTCAATTAATTGTTATTCATTATAAACGCGGTACCTAGGGGCCACCTCTGCAGTGAAAACAAATGATGGTCCTCATATCTGGCATCAGACTGACAATAGGATTGACCCAAGAGTGGCATTGACCCAAACCACTGGACATAGCGATCGCGGACGAGCAACTACAGAGTATTTTTGGAAGGTCGTGAGAACGCAATTAATAACTTTATCATATTCACTAATTATACATCTTTGCAAAACTATTTGTGATTAGAAACTAATCGATTAATGTTTAATTATTTGATGATGAAAATTATTTTTATTATTTTAATTTGTAACCTTCACTAACAATTCTCTCAAGATGGTTTATTTATAATAAAATATATAATTGATATTCACTATTTTCCTTTGTTCACCTGTCAAAGTCCACTGCATGATAAGAGCCTATAACAATTTATTCCAGACGCTCCGATCTCTTGTTTTCTGAATATAATTTAGCCCAATCATTTTCTTGAAGTCATTCATATAATTATGTCGCTTCACCTCGTTATATGATTGAAAACGTGAAGGTACATTGCATTTTACAGCATTTATTAGATATAGATTTTACAAGTTAGTTATATAAATTGTGTTTAAAAACTATGTAACCTTCGACAAGTATGACACACGCGTTGGTCCTCGCCGCCTCCCAGGAAACGGTTGGTCGTTTGAGGCCGCGTGCCTCGACTTCCGACGAGCCGGACACGCGGACGTACAGCCTGACACATAGACAAACAATAGACGGATAACGCATACTAATAGACAAACGGCATACACAGGTAACAGGTCCCTTAAGTTCGTGACAAGGGATGAATTTTAAACGTTGAATCAATCGATTTCCTTACCCAATTGTCTATTGTTAACATCATTAAAATGTTCATTCTATTATTATTCAAACATTTTGACTCGGATACTTTAGATCACTCCCAAAGAAAAATATGTCCGGGCTGTCGAATCTGGTAAACGCATCGGCCTGTATACATTATCTCGGTATTTCTTGATTATGATATTTTAAAATGAATCCTTACTATTGTGGCGCGTTCTTGAAAAGTACAGCAATTTATTATACAATCTTCTGAGTTGTTATTTAATAATTTGAAAGTGAAAGAAAAAATAAATGAAAATAATAATGTTATAATGAAAACAAATAGTGTAATAAATATTGGGACACCTGTTATTACCTGAATATTATACTTCTTCCTGATACCATATACTGTATAATAACCGTTCCATATTTAGAGTGTCCTTTCAAGGTGTAGGTATGCAATGTCAATGGACTAGCTGGACTTAATCATAGCGTACATAATTAATACGGATATAATATTAAATCGACTGCACTTCTAGTCTGCGGTCACATTCACTATCGTATAAATCAATAAAGTGCAGTCTATGGAAATGCACTCATAATATTTAGATACAACATTTATGACAACTTTCTAGTAAATATATAATAATGGTATATGTTGCTGATATGGAGTCTGTTGCTTTTATATCCTATGTTTCGAAATCTAAGGGTAGCTCATCGATCAGGCTTTACTTATACTTCTCTACTATTTGACCAATATCTTCTCCATTCTAACAAAGCCAAAAAATTTAAAGACGCACTTAGTGACAATACAAATAAAGTAAAATTAATTTATCAATACTTTTTTAACAAACTAACTTTAATGATTTAAGTACGAAGACTAAGGTGAACCCATGTGGTAATAAAAATTACACAATTAAAAGACCGATAAAAATACATTAAGTAACAAATTATTATCTTTTGTATATAAAACTTAATTATTCATATTAATTAAAACCTAAACCATGTAATTAATTTTCGCCGTACAAATTTAACGGTATAAAACGCTATTAATTTTTAGCATTTTATTAATTTCCTTAGTATATAATTATCATTATAATCTGCGCTTTAGACTTGTAATAATATATAATATTCTGTTCATGTAATAATTATCTATAACTATGGAGTTTCCCGACACAATGAAAATGAATATAATGGTATTTTAAAACCGAATTTAATGTAATATTAATGATCTTTCAAATAATGCCTACATTTTCTTAATTATTACAAAAAGACGGACAGTTTATTAGTTTTACCGTGGTATAAAACTCCTATCCGAGTTATTGTGTTAAAAAAATCTAACCTACTTCATAAATTTTGTTATTAATGAATAACAAAAGTCCACATATGAATTAATAGGTATATTTTTAAAAATAAACAAAAAAATAGCTAACCAATTACGTAGTACTTAAGAAAAGTAATTTTTAGTTTATGTGGAACAACATTGATTGGTTTAAACTGACGCACCTGCTGTGAATACCGTGCACGCACGACCCGTATGCCAAGTAGTGTTCAACATTTTTGAATAATTCTGACAGAGAGTTCTAATTTGTTCCCTTTTACGTCACTGCGTGATGCTATAATCAGTTGTAATATAATATATACGTGTAATAATAAATAATGTCAGATGGCGTTCTTGGTTCTTACTACTAACTACCAAATTAAATCGTTATGCAAATGGTGGAAAAGCTAATAGTTATGAATTAGGTACTAATAATGCGGAACAACAATACTTTGTCATGTCACTCTCATTGCTCCGATAATTTTATTTACCTAACGAGACTTTTGGGCGGCCTATAAGTCGTATCGGTTTTCGCCGGTTATTGCTGCGCGGCCAGGGTTTCTGCACATCTAGAGCTACTTAAATTTAAATGATGGACATCAGTGATATCTATTGCACAATGCGGAAATTGATAGATATTGTGAAATATTAGAGAAGAATTACATCTATTGCACTATGTGGAAATATTGCAAGTAAAATATACAGAAGGATACAGTGGATACGAATATGATGAGTACAAAAGACAATATTATAATAGATTCCTTATTCATCGATTATATGTGCATTTTGAAAAATCACCCGCCTATTGCCATTTGCGTTTTTTTTAAATTATATACAGTGACAATAATATACTTCACCTCGATGCAAAATATAATTGTATGATTTGTAATTTATATAATACGATTCTAGATGACATATTATATTATGCACGTTTTGAGTCTCGCTGTGAATTCGAACGTATCGTGTACACGGGTTTAAATTGTTGTCTCTTTGTAACGATCTCAAGTTGATTTCTGAGTATAACTCCACATTAAAATCTCAACACGTATATGTGGTATTTTTATCTTATCATTTCGCATTCTGTGGACATGGGCCATAATGTGTTAGGTAATTTCTTCTTTCTGCCTCGGCTTCTTGTTCAGGGGGGAGGCATCTAGCCTAATTGGTTCATTTTTAAATATTGACAAGTCAAATGGTTATGAAATAAAATAATATTTTTATATAAGAAAATTTATAATCTATATTTTAAGATACTTGCATGTGTTGAAAGTGGAAAATGAGCAATTTACTTTAATACTTATAAATAAGGCTATTCAAAAATAATTACAATTAAATGAACATTAAATATTTGTGTTCATCATGCCAGCATTAATTTCTCTGCCAAATTGTCTATATTGACGCTTGTCTGATGTTGATTATTCAGGTCCCTCACGTAAGGGATTACCTCTTAGGATGGTCCTGGATCCTGGACGTGAAGTGTGGTCAGCTCCTTGTGGTGCCAGCGTAGGGTGACGGAGTTCAGGCTTGTAGTTGATGACGAGATGATGCCCAATTATCCAGGCAAACCGGGACTCTGGACGCGATATTCTTATGCTATAGCGACAGTCTGTTCTCGCTACACCGATTATATTTATCAACTTTTTATTGTTCCAACGGGACCCTTTTTGATACTTTCAGATCAACGATTAAACGCAGATAACATCACAGACTAAGCTTAAATTCGAGGCGCACCGTTTAAACTTTCCCCGGAATTACAATCTATGAAGCGCTTACTTGATACTTTTAGAGACGATATTGATTTTATTTTCGAATTGAAAATAAAATCTCGCCTTAGATGGAGCCACTTCTCACAGCGGAGAATATCAGAAGACTGCTCGCCTATGGTGATGCATCTCTCAAGGCGCATTTATCTACGTGACTCTAGTCATGTTTGCCGAATTACCGCCGCTGTATTCGCCAATGTACCCAAGCTGTGTCGGTCCACCTGCGTCTAACAATACCGATTTTTTATGACCGTCCGTCCCTTACTTTGGCTAAGTGCTTTTGTATCCTTGAACAAAATATTGTTTTGGGTAATTTTGCATTCTAACAAATGATCGCCAATATGATCACTTACGTTCACTGAGCGAACATATTATATTGTATTACAAGTAGATGGAAATACAGCGGAATATGTAATGTGCTTGCTGTGGTTAATCTTTTTGTATGTATTATATATGTGAGTATGCCCACGGGACGTCCATGCAGATCTCTAAATAATTCAAATAATCGTTTTGTGACCGAATTGGTTAAAACAGCCGAGATGGAACGCATCCACATCGTTAAATTTGTTGTTAAATTTGTGCTAAAGCGACAATAAAGCAATAAAACAATATATAACTAACAATATATAAATTATTTGTATATGTATTTACAATATATAATATATAAATTATATAACTAACAATATATAAATTATTTGAGAAGAACGCGTACGCCTCAAAAGAGCTCACATAAATTTACGTAGTGGAATTATGTCATTCGAATAAATACTTTTTGAAGATTAAAACTTGACCTATAAATGAATCCAGTGGGTTCTCTATTAAAATCATCAACCGGTTTGCTAAATAAATTAAACATACTTCTCGTCGTAAAGTTTGTTACCTGTTTGTTATAATGGCGTAGGGGTTAAAAATGCATCTTAACCATTAAATTAATTACTGTTCTCGATGACCATATTGCAGGTGTTATAAATTACTTTCGTCGCCTTGAAAGTAATTTCAAAACGACGGCACGTTACAACTTTTGATAGGATTTGATATTATCTCAAAGATTACGAAGAATGCACCATAATAAATCATATCACAGTCGTCTCGACGATTGATTTATAATAGTATCATCTTTAACAACAAACCGTATGACATGAGATTAGCAAATTTAACAACCGGTTTGCACGAACCGGTGCGAAGCTAGAGAGACACTATTGCTCTAATCTGAAGAGGCAACGGAAGACTGGTTTCATTTGCAAGCTGTACCTACTGATCATTTATCAAATAACAATATTGACGTAACCTTTGGGCAGACATATCAGCGGCTAGTGTGTTGTAAGGCTTAACCACTGAAGCGCAACTAACAACAACCGCCAGTTGTTGGACTTTACACACACGCCACGTCATAGAAAGGGACGGATGAGCAAACGCCAAAGTTTGATGTTCAGAATATAAAACTGAATACTAAAACGCCCCATATGTCAAACATTAAGCGAGATTTAGTATTTCTAACAGGCGACCTAATATTTTCATATTTATTTTTATTATTATTCATTATTATTAGTGCATTTCATGTGATCCCTAGCCACCTCACCAGATCAGAATCCATATTGAGGTGAGTAGGTCTTGGATTATTCATAATAATGAATAATGATATGTAATAATTCATAGTAATAATTACACTATAAAAATTATCGTACACAGTAAAACAATAAATGTAAGTAAAGAAATAATGCATATTTTATTAGGTCACACTTTTCAAGTTAAATTAGCAAAATTCAAATTATGTAAATTTAAAAAAATAAACGCAATTAACACTACAAAACTTAAATAAATAAAAGAATAAATAGATTAAATAGATAAAAGCTACATACACCAGTTATCTCATAATTTTGGAGAAGAGCACCTCCGATTTCTCTTGACCCACTTCTAATAGCCACTGGACTATTAATCCTTTCCGAGCATTCATAGATGGTTTTATTTGTTCATGTTTGGTTATACTGTAGAACTAAGGAGCGAGGAATATAATATGCCGATTGCTTTCAGCTAGTTTCTCTATAATATTACAGTATAATGTAATGTAATGTTTTATAGTATGATACATTCTTTTTCGAGTGTATTCAATCAATTTTTATTTGATGGCAGTATTTATTTGTAAATATTATTAGAATGGTGTATTTTTAGATTATAAATTAGCTCCATCTACAATGAGTGTGTAGCTATCTTCTACATACAAATTTTAACTATAAGAATATATAATAGAATCAATTGCACAACTATTCATTATAAAACGTTAAAAAGAGTCGCTAATTTCAATTCGAGTTCACGCACTACTGACTATGGCGTGAATCCTCTCGCGTTAAGGTACGCTGCATCCAGTTATTCGCCAGCAATCATTTGAAAGGATATCCGATAAGTGAACAAAACGATTGACGTCTTCTTGAGTTGATAATTAATACGCTCGTTAATACGTACTCTACATCACAGTAACTAATGATCCTTGATCGCCATAATTAAATAAAAAAATGACTTAAATGAGCAACTAACCGGTCGTCACAAATTATACGATTCTTTATTTGTGCAAAATATGTTACGTCATAAAATATTCACGTGTAAATGTTAATTTAAATGAGGACAGACAGTCGTTGAACAAAGCCAGTCATCCAGCGGAAGCTGAAGGAAATCGAGAGATCGACAGGCCATCCCAAAACCCGCTGGATTGACGAAATTATCAAAATGTAGAAAACATGGCTAGACACTTGCGAAGGCAGCAGTAGTAGAAAATGATAATTACGATGAAATATAAAAACTATAGCAAATATTCTAGTACTTATTTGTTAATATACTTTTACAATTACTGTGCAGCCTATTATACTAGATATTTCAAATGATTTTATGAACTCATTATAATATAATACAGGTATAATTAAACGGTCATTTATGCCTTAGAAAAACACTATAAGAATAATTTAAATTAACATTTTAACATAATATACACTTTAAATAATAAATAACAATTAGTAAATAAATAAAATTGAGAGCCTCCAACCTGTATTACATTTATTCCATTGATAACCAATCTAAGCTATGATTGAATATATGTGAATTCGCCCAGAATAGGAAAATCCAAATCATGAAATCTTGGCATCGGCGAATAGGGACCTATAATTATAAATTTGATTATTCCTACAAAATTTAATTTTAAGATGAGTTCGTTAACTTTTATGCTACATAAAAATTAATGTTTGGTAGCAAATCGGAATAGTCGATTATAGGGTTGATTTTTTATAATAAAACCAGATGTGCGATAATTCTTTAAAAATGGTCGAAACAGCTGGTTTACTTAAAAAAAGATGGTATTATGTTAGTTTTACTTTTAAAATTAGCAATATTAACTTTGTGGTAAAACAGATAGAAATTTTAATATAAGAGTAAGGGAGCATTTGAGATGTTTGAACAATAGTGGGTTTTCAGAATTTTCTAATCATTTGATAGAAAATGGTCATGGTTTTGATAAAAAAATGGGATTGTCAATTTTGCATATAAACGGTGTTGGTCACAAATTAAATAATTTGGAATCGTTGGAGATAAATAAAGCGTGTAAAACTAATCAAAAAATTATAAACAACCAACCAAATTTAACTACGAGTCCCATTCTAAAATTTTTTCCTAAAAATTATTCGAGTAAATTTGTATTAAGTAACAATTTGAGTTAGGTACTAAATTATTTTTTTTAAATAATTGTTTTTTTTTTTTTAAATAAATTTTTAAAAATAGATTCTGGTAAAGAAACAATAATATATGTTTTAGTTAGTTATGACACCCTGAAGAAGAAAAACCAGTAGATGTATTTAAACTCAATTAAGTGGTTAATAAAACAAAGATAATAAATAAAAATATGTTAGTTTTAATAAATCATCTGTAATTATTTAAGCTTTATGGTGAATAATAAACATTCTTATTACTATTACAAACTAGGTATCGTCAGTTCAAAATGAATTTGCTATAATTAAATCGGAAATTTGTTAAAAATATTCACGGTAAAATATATTAACCATTTTAAAGATATATTTAAGCTTGTTTCAAGTTAAATTTATATGTGGCCTTTATGCCTGAATCTCATTTCACCAGGTACCAAAAAAACCCATTTCAACTAGTTTTTACAATGCAAAAAAGCTTTTAGACTCTCGCTAACAGAATTGAACTCTGACAACTTAAGTGCTAAAAGGCGACAAGCCATCTAAACACACAAGTTATGAGTACGTAAGCATTTGTCCAAGATTATAATGTTTTATTATGAAAATATTATTGAGCGAGTAACACCTTGTCGCCTATTTATTTAGCCTCTCTGATATAATAATCTAAGTACTAAATTATTTAGGAGAACACATTCTTGTTGTAATTTTAAAAATACTAATTGAATGTATTAATTAAAAAGATATACATATATAATCAATTTTATCGAGAAATATATTGTTGTTGCTACCGGGATTTATCAATTTACATGCATTTAATTAGTATTTGATAAAATAAGTACTATACATTATGACGATGAAAGAGCACAAAATACATTTCTTAGGATAGTAAATTACCGTCTTTTTAGATATCCATCAGATCTTTTATTTAATGAGTACAGTGTTCTAGACGTAAGACTAATTTATATGTTGAGACTCGTATAATATTTCCATTCAAACAATAACTCTCCCTTAGCAATAAATCATGGTCACAACACAAAACAGCGAAGAAACATCTACACACCTGTTCCGAGAACAACAACGACATTTTTTCAACGTTTCTATATGTTTTTAGCCCCGAAACTATACAATACACTTAACACTGACTGAAAATTATTAACTTACAAAAAAGTTATGCAAATATGGGCTCAATACATGATTCAATTGGGTAGTGATCAGTCATAAGCATCGAAGTTGAACATTCCATCTTACCCAGAGTACAATATACTAATAATTCACTTTAGATTTACAACACATTCTATTTTTCTACTGATTCAACTTTTATTTGTCTATATTTATTTATATATCTCTTTCGAATCTTAATATTTATTTTTAATTTTTATTATATAACACTGCAACAATACGGAAAAAACTGTCTACTTTAACACAGACGGTAATCTAGCAAAGTAGCCAGGACAATGCTTTATATATCAGAAGTAAATACATACTACATCCCACACAGTAAATTAATAAGTGTATTATATTATTGCATGTTCACTTCTCATGTATATAAAATTATATCAAATAAATAAATAAAAAATAATAATAATATATACAAGTTGTACACTCTCTCCTTAACTAGATCGAAGTCTGTGCTAAAGAAGACAGGTTCGGTGTAACAGTGAGATCTAAACAATATATTAAACAATTAATCTCAATTAATAAACAAGTTACAAAATTTAACAATCAGAAATTTTAAATGACTAACGAAAATTGAATAATTATAAATATAAAATAATTAAAATATTCAAAAATCACAAAAATATTCTTGTTCAGAATAAAAAAATAAAAGTGATAATTTCAAACTTCAATTGCAATTCACAACAATGTATAAATAATTTGCAATAATGACTAGTTAGGACAATGAAACATTGTCATCTACAGGATAAGCTTTAATACCTACCCGCTAAATGTTAGTTCAACTTTCTTTTTTTTTCATCTTAAGAAATATGCCCTTGTCGCTGTTGCTCTCTCCGCTGATCCCTATTCTGCACCAGGTCTTTTACTTCTGGGCAGCTTCTGCTCCTGCTCCACACCAACGAATATTTTGCTTGGCCGTCATCTTATTACATATTGGCATAAAGACATTCTTTAATTTTTTTACGTTATATTAAAAATAAAACACAAAAATGTGTCTAGATAAACCACGTTTATTTGTTTATTTTTTTAATCCCGTTAAATATCTTTCGAAAAATATAAATTGTCATTAATTTGTACATATTTTTGTGTGTGTTAATTATTTCATATTGTAACAATTATGATTCAATTAATGTATGTTACAGTTCGAAATTACATAATTTGGTACACGCAAGAAAATTTAATGCATTGTGATTTCGTCCAAGTTTGGTTAGAGGTCGTTTCGTTACAGGCTTTTGTTACTGTATTTATTGTATTTAATTTATACTGTTTATTTGACTGTAATTCTATGAATAGGAACATGGTTAGTTCGAGTTCTTTTTATTTTGATATATTTAAAATTTATAATATTTTTTTAAATATCACAGACCCATGATCTAAATAATTACATCTTCGCAATAAGAATGTGTTCTCCTAACAATTCCTTTTTTTTAAAATTATTTTTACATTATTTAATATTTTTAGTGAAATTTTTTAATCCTTTTATAAATTATGTTCAATAGGGTCAAGAACAGGGTAAAGAAGTGAAATGGGACGAAGATGATGGGGATCGAGGGAGTTTATGGAAGGGTTTGGGATGGAAATTAATTTAGAAGATAAATTGTGTGTGTCGTCTGAGTGAGGATATTTTTGAGTCTTTGTGAATGTTTATGTTTCTGACAAGCCATGGTGAGTTTGTGATTCTCCTAAGGATGTAGTTTTGTTTGGATTCTAAACATGTTGTGTTAATTTACCCCAGATGGGGCTCACGTCTGTGAATATAGGACGGATGATTGCTTTGTACAAGAGTAATATGTTTTTTTAAGGATAGTGAACTGTAGGAATTTAGGAGGGGGTATAGTCTATTGTAAAAGATAATTTATAACAAAATGATAAATATACCATAAAACTTTCGATTTTGAATGAAGTTTTTATACGCACCCGTGAATAACGGCAACGACAGACGTTATTACCCAACCATTAGTTTATGTTTAGATATGTAACATGTTAGCCATTTTCTTTCATATTTTTTAAGATGGACATAATATTTTCGTATTAATTTTATTATACACCACCGTGAATTGAGGGATATAATATAAAATTAATATATGTGAATATGGAATTAATATAAACATATGATGACAATTCAAGTCCCCTAATCAACGCCTAAATTGTAAAATTCACGTAACGAATGCAGTCAGCATACGTCAATATTTTGTACGTTACGATTTCACGTTGTGCTTGATAAATTAAAAATTAAATCAAATCGTATCTGAAATAACTTTTTGTCGTTGTTTTCTTTATCACAAAATTTTCACTACCAAACAGCCACGCAGCGGCTACAACAACCTCTCCGCAGGACCTAATAACGGTTAACGAACTAGCAGAAAGCAATCAGTTTCAAATAGTATAATATTGCGTCCCATTAAAATATTTTCTTCTATCAATTCAGAACAACTTACTAACCATCAAATGTTTTATTCTAATTTTTTAAATTTAATTATTTAATGTGACCCTATTGATACAGATATTATATAAATTTTTTTAAATTTAAATAATTTAAAAATTGAGTCAATATCTTTACAATATTGAAGTATAGTTACAAAATAAAACATGAAAAGGATTTGTTGTTAATATGTAATTTAATATTTACTTTGTACACGTACATTTAGCTGAATTTGGTAGTCACACGTATTTCTTAATAAATTCAATATCTTATTGTTGTTAATATTTTTAATAATACATTCACTTTTGATTTGAAATTTATATAATTCACCTCAATCTGATAAAGGCCATTAAAAAATTAACTTCCTTCCTTAGAAATGGTGCTGGGTCATACTCGTGTTCATTTTGGATATTACAATGTTCCCGATCGAATATTTGGCGACCTTATAGCAACTTTAATAAGTGCATGTTTGGTCATTTAATTTTTGTGGATAATAATACATTTTAAATATGAATTAAATATATTAATTAGAAATATATACATATAAAATCAATTTTATATTGTTGTTGCGCCACCGGGATTCGAATCTGGATCTCTTTCCTAACCGGGGAAGGTGCATTATCCAACTGTGCTACAGCGACAATATCTGGCGTCTGCTATCAGTTTACTCAAAGGTATTTGAGATTCTGTAAAAATAAGGTAGATGGCTCTTTCAAATAATGGAACGATTAAATGTATTAATATCAAAAAGGTAACATAGGTTCGAAAATTGTCGCTAAAAATATTGTCGCTGTAGCATAGTTGGATAATGCACCTTCCCCGGTTAGGAAAGAGATCCAGGTTCGATCCGAGATCCGGTGGCGCAACAACAATATTTTTCGATAAAATTGATTTTATATGTATATCTTTCTAATTAATATATTTAATTCATATTTAATAATACATTTATTATTTAATTTATGTAATAAAATGTATACATGGCAAACGTCAATTAAAATGACAGAAAATACTCGCGTTTTTTTGAAACTGGATTTTTCTTGCAATTATATCACGACAGATGGTGTTTTGCTTTTACTTATAACAGGTAGAAGATAATTGAGGAAAGAAGAAGGTTAATTGAGTTGTTTTTATTAATACTTGTTTATTAGTTTCTTGAATACTTGAAATATTGGTTGACCGTTGTTCTGCATAATTGGGGCCCTATTTCACCAAAACCAGCTCACATATTGACATTAATATTAACGCGCTTGAAACATTTTTGAAGCTAATGCTTGTAAAAGATACAAACCAAATCGCACGATTTGGGCGGCCAATTGATGTCTCCGAAACGAGAATTTCGAAAAAAGTCCAGGAAATTTCTCGAATGTTTCTCAGCTGGAGTGACACGTAACTCCGTTCTGCTGAAAATATACATCGTTCAAAAGTATTTCGAACTTTACTGTTTCAGCGAAATTTTCGCCATTTTTGTAGTGAATTTTCACAATTTCAATATACTGCCAAATTTACATCGACTCTTTTTTTTTTTATAGTTTTAATTTGACAAATTTTACACACGACGTTTCTAAATCCTGAAAGATTAAAAAGTAAAGCTATATTTAAAATAACAGTTGAGTTTGGATCGCCCTATTTTAAGATTTAACTATATATATATATATACTCGCCGTTTACTTCATGTTTCTATTCTATATTTAACATTTCGCGTCAGAATTCCGTTCTAAATTTATCTATCGCAACGTTTTAACTTCTACTGCCACATCAGTTATTGCTGTCTGAACTTAGTTTACCGTAAGTGCATTGATGAGAACTTTAATGACGTCAATAACAAAAATAATAATTAATAACTATAAATGGGTGCAATTAATTAATTTCAATAAAAAGCTTAAGAATTTTAAGAACAAATTCTTATTGTGAAGTTGCAATTTTTCAGAACATAAGTCTGTGAAATTTTTGATATAAATTAAATGTATAAATTAGAAATATATACATATAAAATCAATTTATCGAAAAAATATTTTTGTTGCTGCCTGGATTCTAATCTGGATCTTTTCCTATTCGGGGAAATGCATTAAACAATTATGCTACACCAACATGTTGACGACAAATTTTTGAATTTATATTTTACACTTTCATTCTATCATTTGAAAGATTTTACTCGAAGATGTTAGAAATTCTGTAAATATAAAGAAGATGGCTTTCAAATAATGGAACGGCAGATGTATCAATTTGAAAGTGCAACATATAAGTTCAAAAATTTGTCGTCAACTTATAGTTAGTGTAGCATAATCGGTTAATGCATTTCCCCGGATAGGAAAAGATACAGGTTTGAATCCAGGTAGTAACAAAAATATTTTTTCGATAAATTAATTTCATATATACGTATACCTTTTTAATTTATACTTTGATTAGTATTAAAAGCTTAAAAGGTTATAAAAGCGAATGTGAAGTACTAGGTTCTAAGATACTTTCTTCTTATTGGGTTAATTTATTTCACAAACATAAAAACAATGCCTTTAAAAGATCAACTAGATATAAATATATATTAACCTTTATTAAAAAAATAGCTCCCACATCTAACTTTTTGCTGATTTGGTCTTGTGTATGAAATGTACATAACACATCATTTTATGTATGGAATATTATTATTGAAGCAACGTACTATACATTTATGTATAGCAAACCATATAAACGGGAGTATTTAATTAATCACTGTAGTAAAGGCGTAATATAATTTATTTATTGTTAATACTCCACAGATGCAAATTTTAAATAAGTAATATTTAATTTAAATAAATAAGTTAAATAATAAGTTATTACGCAAAATACGCTCTTTTTCTATTGCTAAGTATTACATATTAAAAACATTAAAATTACGATGCATTGAAGAATACATGTAAATATTATATGGCTAATTCGACGATGTTACGAAACAATTTGCAACGAAGTATCTGCAGCAGAGTTCACGCTTGCAAGTGAATGTCACTATTGTGTCAACGTCAATCTCGAGACATGACACCATGAGCGAGATTAACTCGAATTTATTAATGGTGAAATGATTATGATAACGAGATTAAAAGTGTTTTATGTTTATAGAAAATGAATTAGATATACCAATTATTATTTAGTTGTTAGGCACATTGTACGGTATAAATAAATTGCACACAATTTAAGAATTTACATTATTATATTTATCTACGTGAAGCAGGTTGACAAAATATAGTAATATACTGTATCAAATTTTTAGAGTGAATTAAAAATGTTTGCTATCATTCATAATATATACTTTCATTATGTCCATTCGTCGTTGTTGCATAGCAATATAAAATAAATTTATATAGACAATTGTATGTATCGCATGGCAACATAAAACAAACAAACAATTGTATCGCGTAAAAGTCTGCAGTTGTCGCGTCAAACAAAGTTTATTTTAAACAATTAATAGATATCTCATAGAGACGAAGCTATTTTTTATATTTTTAATGGAAGATATATGGAAGTATGGAACATTACTATCCATTAAAAATATTTTAAAAATAGCTTCATCTCTATGAGATATCTATTATTTGCTTAATAATAGTGCCTTTGTTGGTGAAAATCCAGTAATTGTGTGTTCTTGGACATATTCAAATATTGCTAAAGTTTATTTTGTTTACGATTATTTTGCTATTGCATTACCTATCGTTGAATTTAAAAAATATAAGGTTACAAAATTTAATAAGTTATTTCTAGTACATATTAAATATATGTATTATATTATATGTATACGTTGGTCACAGCTGATTGGTGCAAAAAATTGAAAAGGGTGATATGTGAGCAAGGGTGAACTCATTTGTAGCAAGGATACATGGAGTCAATTTTATTGATATTTATATTATACCTAATTTATTATAGTCTAAATCGATGATATGATTATGATTTAATTCAATTCATAAAATAAAATTTGATTTCAATTTATTATTACAAAAATTTTATAGAATTATTAGAATAGTTTTATCCTATTTAAATATATTTTAATTCGTTACTGTCCAATAAAACCTCATTATTGTGATATGCATGCCATGAATTAAATCTGTTAAAAAACTATTTAAAAATACGCATAACAAATAATATAAATTTGAAACTAGCTATTTTGAACATTTACTGAAATACTTAGTTGTGTATGAAGCCATATATGTCACACATAAGGCGACATCTTTTCTAAATGATTAAAGAGTATTGTTCCTCGTTAATCAAATAAAAATAGTTATATATTTATTTCTCCTTTTTTACAATAAATTTTTCAACCATACATTTCAACTGTGCAATTAAAATATTAATTCTTATACGATTTCTTAATGATTTCATTAATAATTTATATGATTTCCTGATTGTTGACCTGCATTTCTGCAACATCGCGGTCCTTGGGCGAATCGTCCGCCAGGCGTCGAGCCGGGCTGTGCTGCTCGCAGCCGGAGCCGACACTCGACGCGCTCAGTCGCCCGCCGTATCTGGTGCGCCGTGGTAGACGGTCGACATATTCAAATATCCCACGCCGATATAAAATTATACCTCTCTCCGAAACACAAGTTACGCGCCATAAAAGTGAAAAGAAATATTAACGTTTTCTACAATATCGGTTTGAATGAAATATTTAAAAAATATGTGAAGCTTTACATAGACAAAACGCGGCGTTTTTTGGAGATGTATTTATTTCTCTAAACCAAAAATAAAAATTCCAGTATTGTTACTACATCTCTCAGTCGTTGACCTAAAAACTGTTACAAAACTGACCGACCGGCGCAATCTGTAAATTAAATTAAGCACACGAAATGAGGAAGTAAAAGTGTTTGGCGTTCGTTCGTTTCTACACGAAAAGATTTGCCGTAAGCCGAATCATCGAACCGCCAACATGCCTTGGATGAAGAGCATCTCTGTTCTGACCGCGAGCAGCGTCGAAGCCTGGGTCGCACAGGAGACCGAACTCACGCTGGACTCCCCCCATCACAGCGGCACCAAGTTGGCCTTTTTTCTGTTCCTGTTCGCGGTCTGCACCCTGGAGGTGGTGATGCTGAAGATAATCACTACGGAAATGTACATTGAACGGATGTCAGCGAGGACCACGGCTTCTGTTTGGTTCGACTTCGACGAGGATCGATACGCCGTTTAATATGATCAAACTCTTTCGCTTACGACAGCGCAAACATATTTAATATGTTAATTAAGATATATAATATATGTGTGATTAAAAATATTTATACTAATTAATTTTTAATGTTATTTTTATATAACTAAAAATAAATGAGACTGAATACTTTAAAATGTGGGCTGTTTAAAGATGTGTGCCAATATAATTATGTATAGATGTTTTAGTATAAGAAAGTTGAGTGTTGTTTTGGTTCTCACAAATTGATGTTTTCGATTATTATTTACGCTCTATCCTGTTGAGATCAATATATGTTCAGAAGTTCAATTAAGTGTTGTTAATAGCGCAGAGTTCAATATTTTTGGTTTGTAAACGTTTACGTCACATCTAAAAGTGATATGTGTATTGCGGCGTATAATTTATGTCGCGAACCAATCAATTGACAGTACGCGTATGTAGTTTGGTTTACACGATGAGGTACGAAATAAATATGATGTATAGTTAGATTAGATGAAGGAGATGAACGCAAATGCGTCCTATCGTAATTCAATATATGAATTTAAATATCAACTACTTTACAAATGAACGCATCAGTCAGTAATTAGTCATTTCTAGTAGTACTACAGCGCCGACACAACGTTCAGATGTGTATAAGAAGTTATATTATGCATCATCAGATGCGAACGAACTAATACCAATTCTTTCTTCAGAACCTTCAGATATCAGTATATCATTGCATACACCGCTTTAGTGTGTGCATACTAATTAGACTTGTATCGAAGTTAGTCTCGAAAGTTGAAAAAACTACAATATAGAGTCGAGTGCGGAATGAGCTATCATTATTTATCTATTATATTTTGTACGCAGAATTGAATGATCGACTGTATGCGTATTAACTTTACTACCAAATCTCCGAAACGAGAGATCAGAATTTTAGATTTGTACACGTGTCATAATCGTCGTTGTATGCATTTTAAAGATAAACTCGTCTCGTTTAATCTCGATGAATACCAACTCACAGATTACTGCCTGCATTACATTAGAGTGACGTGTCAATTTCCTTAAAAATCACAGACTACCAAATGTATAAACATGAACTGACACGCAAATTTCTTCTTTCAATATTAGCCTTTTGGTACCACTTAATGAATGAAAATTTAAACGCTGACAATATAATATGCATTAATGTAAAAAGTACATCGTGTTTACACAAAGATTTAATTTTTGAAGAGTAAATACTTTTGCTGTTGCATAATTGTGTCATAAACTATCGGATTTATGTTTACACAAAACATGTGTGTAGAATACCCCTCGTCCCGCAACTAATGTTTCAAACACTTTTATTTCATGTCTATTCATTTACTGGTCTGTTCTATTACATGAAAAATGCATATTAGGTGAATATGTTTTTTTTCTAAAGTTACATTTATCAAACATAAAGAACTTTTAAATTTACTCTTACAACAGCTGTATGATTGAAATTCGACGAACTGAAGTATTTATTATATATCTATTATTTACAAACACTTCAAATTTAGTATTATATTGTCGATTAAAACCTTTCTGATTTGATTAACTTGATATGATTGAATCATTGAAATGGAAGCTCAGTCTGTAGCATTTTACCCATCCTAAGATAGGCGTTAATATTAATATTTAAGGTACATACGCTTTAAAGTCATTCAAAAGAACCTATTCACTGTTTAATCTTCTTCTTCCGCAGTTTTGCGTCGAGTGTTCGATATCCACTTTTTTTTTGCTTTCCACGGTTGACTTTCAATTTCGTGCAATAAGTTACGTTATCTGACCTAAATAAATGTCTATTTTACAATATTAAATTTGTTTTTAAGAGGTCACTCATTTATCGAGCGTGATTATATATCAGTTAAAAAATACACTTGTTTACGTGTAGTTTTTTTATCACTAACTGATAACAATAGTCCCGACCAATAGTTTTATCAATACAGTATAACTAACAACGTTATCTAATATTGTCGTATCACTAAAAATGTATAATAATACATTTATTAGGTTTACTTTTTACATGCATTATGTACTTACATTAATAAATAATGCCTAATGGTCTGACGTATTACTCTTCCAAATTAATATTCATTAAGTATACATTTTCACCCAGTTAATTACTATGAGTGTTGGGTAATATTTCAAATATCCGACATATCAGTAAGAAAGTAAGATATATATTTGGGTACTCTGCCTGCTACACTAGTAATTTGCTGTATTATAACAATTTATGAATAGTATACGTAAATTAACATATTCCCATAGACGATTTGTTGTCGATGAACTAAATCGAGTTGATTGAACCGTAATCGTAAATTTTAAATCAAAAAAAAAATGTGACATCATCGTAATCAAAAAGTAAAAAGTCGATTACCGAAATCTCTGACCTCCTTTTGCAATTTGCTAACCAACCACGAGGTATCAACAAAAGAGTATTATTAAGGCATTGGGTTGCGTAAAGAAAACTAGCACAGCACCCATACGTGCGACGTGCACTTACCTGCAATATTACGTAACAAATTCTCCCACTTACTTCTCGCGGCTTGCGTTCTAGTGGCGTGCGCGCCGCGCCAAGTGCAAATTGAATTTCGTCTCGTAATTATGCCAGACGATGGGTAAATTAATTTAAGTGACATGTTTATGTTTCTATTTACTTTAAGAATACTCATTTTTTTATAACATAAATGTGAGAAGAAGGTACCAAATCAATAAAAACAATTAAACATAAATAAAATAACTAACCTCACATACGAGTCAGGTCTATTTGAAGTTTATTTTCATTGTAATAAAGATAATTTTTTTTATAATAAATATACAATTTTTTTTAAATTTTATACACCTTCGAATAAGAATAATCTCGATTAATTAGGATCACTTGAAACATTAATATACAACGTAAATAAATATATGCGATATAACAAAATGTAAATATACCTAATATAAATTGTAAAGAAAAAATATGCAGATTTGAAGATTATGTCGCATCAAAAAATGTTTTTTTTTTATTATGGCACCTTAAGAATTTCCTTACACTTACTTTATACAAACTAGGTGAGTAATGATGATAAATATTTTTTCAAATTTACACTTCTTTGGTAGATAGGTACAACATCTACCTTCTGACCAAATTGTTATTGAACACATGGGAAGTGGATACTTAGATTAGATACGCAAAACTCAGCTCAGCTGGCACCTGATATAGTTTTACTATGGTATTTTATCCACATAATAAAGCGGGGCAACCTAAAAAATAATATTTTAATTTAAAGTTGTTTAAATTGATCTTCCAAAATTCATTCCACACTCTTCAACACTTTGTAATTATCTCGAAAACTTAATTTGTTGTGCCTTTCTACAATAATATTCTTTAGTATGTACGTTCCTCAAAATATCAAAAAACTTAATTTGATGCCGTATTGATTGATTGCAAAAATCGATTCAATTTTCAGTTTAATAAAATAGGAAAACATTCCTGTTCAATCTTTGTCGATCATTATATTAATAATATTCATCAACACGTTCAAACTAGGCTCTAACTATAGATTTCTAAAAACGCATTTGAAATAAAATGTGCCAACCAGTCAATTTTTAACAGACGATTATAGAATTATTATATTCGAAATATGTGCGCATATATATTATGATCGCTGGAAACTTTGAGCTTTCTTAAAGTTCAGAGAAGGAAATTATATAACATAGTGGAATTATTAGAAAAATAATTTAAATAAATAAAACAATCAGTAATTCTAAAAATAAATTCCACACAGATGATGCTAGTTTCCGAGGTAGGCTGAAGGGTTACACAAACTCGATAAGCTGCACCTACATAGGGCTATCTTAATAGTCTCTAGCCTATCTTTGTTGTAAATTTAAATGCAAAAGAATTTATCAAAAAAGCACTCAAACGTAGCTTATCTAGAACTTTGGTATATTTCTGATGCCGTTGTTAAATGATCTTGTGATGTGACAAAAAAATATTTATATGACGGCAGCAATGTAGCCAATAATCAATATGTTCAATTGACTAGAAGTCAGTGAGTATATAATTGAGGTACGTATCTATACGACAAACTTGTTTTGTATCATATTTAACCGCTAAGCTATAATAACTTCACATTTGTGTTTAATCGCATCTAATTACAGGAAACAATTACATTATTAAATTATTAATTAGTATTTTCGGACCAGTTTACGTTTATAACTTTTAAGTTTGCATCAATATCAAATAAATTAATTAATACTTAAAATTATAAACAATTGACAGAGTTGTTTGAGTTGTGATAATCGACTTCCGTATTTGATATTAATTGCTTCACATATTACTTCATACTGGATTAAAATATAGCTTTAGGAATAATCTTACATATATTTTGTTAAAAATACACAGTACCCTAATAATCAGCAATAATAGTAAATAATATGAATTAGTAAAATTAAAAAATCGGCATTTTATCTACATCGTCCGGAAACAGTATTCTTCAGTATTTTTTCAAATGAGTAAATAAAATATTGAAAGAAATTTTAAATTCCTAATATTTTATGGTCAAGGTTATTTACCAGTGAATACGTGGCCTGTTTTACGACTCTACAGAACTCATCTCTATAAACTATCATAAATTCGTTTCCATTTTTATATATTTTTGTTACACTGTTTTAATTTAAATAAACATGTCGCTAGTATACTATATAAACCTACTGTATACTAGAGCTCCGTGTCCGGAGTTTTTCGATTGTCCGGTTGAAATTCTGTTATACTTCAAAATGGTTTGGGAAGGGGATTAAGGGGTTTAATTTATTTTTTATTTTTTATTAAGGGATTTTGACAGTGAAAACATAGTAATTATTTAACATGCGGTACTAATAAAAAAAATCCTCAAAAAATAATTGGATACAAAGTATGTTTAGATAAAAGAAGGAGAAGGGAAGGGAGGTTGCAACTAACGTTGCGGTGAAGGGAGAGCAACATGAGTTTTTATAGGTACAGTGAATGGCCAAAGTTTATATTGTGGTGGTTCATAAGAAGATCCCTTAGTAAGGGTAATATTGAACAAATCAATTTCTGTAAATTTCTCATTATGGTATTTGCATGACCGGTGAATGAATGAATTTTGTATATAAGGTGTTCCACTTCTGGGAATGTGGAAGAGTACGGATTGCCGGGTTGATCTAGATGGCACATGGAGAGATATTAACTCCAATTGGCTGGGACAATCAATGTGAAGAAGTTTACAAAATTTAGGCTTATCATATGGCACAACATGGCGTATTTAGCGTAAAAATCTTGTAGCCTACACCCTACAAGATCCAGCCGGTGCAAGACCAACATAAATTGAACAATTAAAAAACAACATAAATCGTGTTATTGGTGAAATTGCACCAAATTTGCTGAAAATTGGATCCGAAGAGTGCCTTGTATCAAACGTAGTCATGGTGCACATTTGAATGAAATTATATTTCATTGTAAACAAACAACAAAAACAAACAAACTAAAAATCATTGATATCATACTTAGTTTTCTAAATTTAATTCAATTTTAAAGTTCTATCACGCTTGTTGGATAAACCTGTAGATAGACATGTATGTATATAGTATATAACGATATAATGCAATCACTTTACATATTTATAATAAATCTGTGAGATTTATTGATTTTTTTATGTTTATGTGTACATAAATGAATATTTGGTTGGTACCGTGATTCTGGTGTTCTAATATTAAATAAAAAGTTTGAATAAAATTCAAAAATACTGGAAAATTTATCCAAAAAAGTTATTGAAAATTATCATTCCATTTTATAGTATTTTTGTATTTGACTGCGCAGCGTACATTTTGGTGTTATACTATTTTAGACGCTATCTCTAGTATCTGTATAATAACTCATTAGAAATAATTTTTAACAATTATTTTTACATCACAATTCTTAAAGATGTGATGATAGATTATTTATTATAGGAAAATAATGTCTATTGTAATTATTAATTAAATTACTTAAATATGTATCCTTGAATACTTGACTGTTATTTAAAAAAAAACTGTATTATAAAATAAATAAACATTTTTTAATCGACATGTGTCATTATTATTTTATATTTAAATATCCGGCCTGTAACCAAAAAAATGTACTAATTAATATGTCGCTACTCGCTTGGAATCGAAATTGGAAAATATTGATTTTCATAGCACCTGAATTATTCATTTCTGTAAATATTTTAGCTTATTTGATACTAAAAAAAAAAAAAAAATTGGCAAAAAATGGTGAAATATTTATTTGTCTGGTGACCGACATTTGAAATGCATAAAATAAAAAAAAGTTGGTCAATAAACAGTTTTATATTATAATACAAATTAAAATGCATCAATTAGAAAGATAGATAAACTCAATTTATCGAAAAAATATTTAAGCTGCCGCCGGGATTTAGAGCAGGAACTCTTTCTCTCCGGGGAAGCGCGCTGACCAATTACACCATGTCAGCCTAGTAAATTGATGACAAATTTTCGAATTTACATGTTGCAGCTATTTCAAATTGATACATGTACTATTCCATTTTTTTAAAAGCATTTTTTTATTGAGAATACCTATGAGTAATATGCGGTAGGAGACGCCAGAGATATTTCAATTTCATTTTATTAAATTTTTGGATAAACTTTAATATAACTTATATAACTCAAATTAAAAAAAAAAAGTTTTATATTCGTTTATTAGTATTTATTAGTATTTTTAAAAAATTAACCAAATAACTTCTGTAGTATATTTATTTGTTTTTTCATCCATTCTCACATCTCAATTAAGTACATATTTTTATTCGCGACATGAAGGAGAACACATTCTAATTGTGAATTTGTAATTATTCAGAACATAGGTCGTAAATGTATTAATTAGAAAGATATACATATAAAATCTTTATTTTTATTTTTTATATTGTTGTTGCGCTACCGGGATTCGAACCTGGATCTCTTTCCAATCCTGGAAAGGTACATTATCCAATAAAACCCGTAAAATTATATATAATAAATTACAAATTATGTATCTCTAATAGGTAATTATTTTCATCACAATTTTTTTTATTAATTTGATGATTTCGAAGTTTCCGTAATTGCCGGTATAGTAACACGTTAATATATTTCAATTTAAATTTTATTAATTTTTCACATATATGTGCATGCGTGTGTAAGATATAATATTGTAGGAATATCATTTTTTAAATTTTACACCTTAAATTATATGTATTAAAAACAAGTAGTTTTTCAATAATGACATGTCGTATGTTAATTATAAAAAAAAATTAAAACATTTAATAAAAATTTGCAATAAATATTAATCGTGTAAATTTAGAAAATAAAATAAAATATAGTTTTAAATTGAATTCAGCAAAAGATTTGTGCATTCATCACACATATATTATTACACTTCCAATTGATTGGTTTAAACGATTTTCTTTGTCCAAAGTATTTTTTAAACTCTTGGTATGAGATGATCTGATTGGCAGGGGCGTGCAGTGCATACAAGCAAAAAAGCTGTGCATAACTAAAAATTCTGGGAAACAAATATAAATTAAAAAATTTGATTAACATTAACGAAAACATTATTTTGCAATTAGTGCCATCTGTGTACCAGTAGAAACTTTAATTGCTTGTATTCGTGGCGCTCATCGTGCTATTTATATTACTCAGTTCTGTCTTTAAGCTAGTGAATTACTCAAGTCATATAAATGGCTATTTACTGAATTGAAAATTCCTTTCGGTTGATCCGTTTTGTATGGAGTCGTTACCTATGCTGTTTTTTAACAGAATAAAATTAGAAAGGGTTACAACTGCGTGCAAATCATTGAAGTATCTACTTCCTCTTTTACTTATTCGCGAATTTTACTATCTTACCGTTTTTAACGTGTTGATTTCGTAATTATTCTTTAAATTTGGTGCATGGATTTGGTTTGTCAATTGGCAGAACTATTTCCTACGTTAACCTTTAATAGAAATAATTATTTCCTTTAGTAATTACGTGAAGGATTTTCAAACAATAAATGAATCATGTTCAGTCATAGAAAGTGTTCTTAAAAACCTCCATACATTTTTTATATGGATAAGAAGGTATTATTTTACGTTAAAACTTAAAGTTTAAAAACACTATTAAGAGTATTATTTACAAATAAATACATGGTTGGGTCATATAACTGACGGATATATTTTGTCTAACAACGTTGGTTAAACGAAAGTACGTATATTATATTACATATATTATATATGATTGTATAATGTCATTGGTAACAGCATAACCTAAATCTATACCTACTGCACGCCACTGCTGATTAGGTATTATGGAATGGTGATAGTGACGTTTTATTTATGGTAAATATATTCTAGAAGTTACGAGCTCTCAGTGAGATTATTGTCGATATAAAAATATACTTGTGTAGACATTGTTCTGCTTGCTAAAGATGAGATAAGAATAATGTACGTGGCTGCGAGTATTTCTAGAAAATTTGTTGAACCATATTTAATATTATTATATACAACATATTTAATTCTCCCTGTGTGCTGTTAATATAAACATTTATATTAATCATATTGTAACCTGTGTGTGCAAACTTCAGTATACGTCGTCTCATGCGCGGCGACAGAAAAAACAAATAAATTCATTACCTTGCACCTGTTTTGATCACGCTCACAGTGCAAGGTGTGCATATGCATGCAAGTAGTAGCGGTGACCTCAAAATCACGAACCGTGAATCGTTCACTGATATCTTTGAGTCACACTCGCTATCCGTGATAGAATATCTGGGAATATCGTGATTTGTGAATCTTTTTTTTTCTTTTGGTTGTAAACCGTGATTCGGCGCCTGTGCGTTTGAGACGAAAATATTCATGAAGGAATGACGTTATATTTCGTGATATAGTAGATTCTGCCTAAACATTTTACACATTTGATCTGAAACGTTGAGAATTTGACTCGAAAAATAAACTCACATTTTTACAATCGTTTTCATTCTCTTTGTGATGATATTAAATAAGATATATGTACATTAATTATTTACGCTAGAATAATATAAGTTTTAATAATATAAATAAATATACTCAAAATTATATATTTTTATTTGTTTCGTATATTTTATATGGTGCGGCGCTGCGTATTAGTAATGAAACTGTGATCACAGTCTCAGTTTTCAATCACTGATAT
This sequence comes from Eubasilissa splendida, assembly GCA_031772225.1. Classification (NCBI taxonomy): domain Eukaryota; kingdom Metazoa; phylum Arthropoda; class Insecta; order Trichoptera; family Phryganeidae; genus Eubasilissa; species Eubasilissa splendida. The sequence continues at coordinate 26,857,956 of CM062848.1, forward strand.
TATCGAATACCAATCACAATCACACCAGTGAGTCAAGAGTAAGATTTTACTCATCACTAGTAAGTAGCTGGTAGTAATTAAATGCGTATCAAATTTGACCAAAATCATAAAAATAGTTATCAACTTTAATTAATATATTTCACAAAAATTAAAATGACTGCATCTAGATTATATCATATCACATTTAATGTGATCGTTTAAAGAAACAATAAAATTTTAAAACGTTAAAAATTGAATTGCAAGTTTATGTGTGTTCAATTATTATTAATTAAGTCATGCATCCATGCCTTTTTTTATATTATACTTGCGAGAATGCATGATAGAATCAATGTTTTACTGTTAAATCATTAACATTTTTAATATAATCATTCATATAATTTTGTCTTAAAGCTAATTATAATTAATGCCCTTTCCTTAATGCTTTGTTTTAACGATATAAATATGTAATATCTCTAGAGGGGTATAAATGCAAAAAACAGACATCTCCACTGTTTATTTTTTTCTAACTTTTAATGCAGCCGGCTTCTCATATAGTTTTTACACACTGCGTTAATTTGGGAACAGTCAAACTTATCTCTTTTTGTTGTCATGTAAATTATCATTCAAAATCGGTATTAGTCTCAAAAATCGTCACTTTTGTCCGCTGCCATTTATATTAGAATTCAACTAATATCAGTCTTCGCTGCTCAGAAATTTAAATGGTCACCAGTATGGAAACTAGCTTGTTTTTGAAAGATGGTGTTGTATTTATTTTATATTTTAAATCAGATTGCAGGGATTCATACTAAGAAGTTCATTAATAAATACAAATATTGTTCTTCAAGCTCCAATCAGTTTTTCATGTTTTTCTTCGAATCAAAAATTGTGGAGATTACTGCCTTTTTTTTATACCCCTCATATAAAGGAGGGCCCAAAAAAAGGAGAACATCTCGTAACACATGAGTTATTTCAAAACATAATGTAATTAATTATAATTCGTAATTTTTTTTTTGCACAATATTTAGCTAATCAGAAGTCATCAAAACACCCCGTATTGCATAATCTACTGGGTTTAAATATGGGCCACAATGAAGAAAGTTGATTGTATTTTTGACTGTGTGAGATGAAGCTCCGTTCTGCTATAATGTCCAGTTATGCCGTAATGTCTAGCTATAGTCCAGGCTTTATTTTGAAACTCTTTAATCATTTTCCTAGCACCCCAACATTTTTAAATTAGTAAATTTTTTTATCAAAATACGGTCTTCTGCAGTGATTTTTGTCATTCTGGGCAACAATTTGAAAAAACCAAATATAAACAATGGGAAAATTAATAATCAATGATGCCGACTGAAAAATGTCGAAATAAAACGTAAATAATAGATAAATAAGTAAATTAGTAAACTATTTAAGCTATGATTAGTTAAACTAATTTTGATGTAATTATATCACATTTTACGAAATGTTCTCGTTTTTTGGGCCACTCTGTAGATTAACGTGAGCCGCCACAGTTGTAACCAAGTGCATCATGCAATCGCAGACATACAGTTTTCTTATGTCAAGAAGATAAACGTCATAATATAGTTATTTGTCAGACCTTTGCGATACATTTTTAACATCTGTTTTTATACAATTCTATATATAGTATTTTTAATAATTACACATATGTTATTTTCTTTTTATACGTGTATGCCCGCACGTTTATGTGTGCGCGAAATTAAACACGTTTTACTAATTAGTATTTTATTACCCAGAAAATATTTTCATCAATTCTCTCTTAGAGCTCTTCGTCGCTTGTGAGATCGGTTGATCTCCGGGAGCTGTGGATCCTTTGAATATTGAGGACCACCGAGAAATAAAATAAAGGTCAGGTGAATGACGAAAACTGGATTTATTGAATAAATTGGATTAACACGGACTGCAGCCAGTGGAGTATTATTGCGCCTCGTGAGAAATGCAGGTCTGACAAAAAATGCCGTTCTAGGGCCGGACACGGGCGGGGCCGAATTTATGCTAATTTGGGCTAATGTGGAACCTAAGTTTTTATTTATTTTTAAAATTCATTATCTTTCTTTTTTGTTTTGGTTTGTAAAAATTACATATTATTTCATGAAAATGTATTATTTAAAACATTTCAGAGTCTAATGTCTATTAGCGCGCGTGAACTTGATCGATTTTCCTTGCGTTAATATTTTTAATTTCTGACGATGTGGAAAATGATCTTTCGCCTTGATAAATAGTTGCAGGTACTCTCTGAGGTTTTTCTGGGCCCTCAACAATTTGGGGGGCCCTGGGTAATAGCTATTTTAGCCTTATGGCCCCGAATAATTATAATCGGGTCCCGCGAGAAAAGGGCAATCCCCTCGGAGTATATTTTTTGTTTTGCATAGAGTGAGAAGGCCATGTATATTATGATTATTTTTCGTGATTATAATATGTTACATAAGTGACAGTTGTTCTTTATTTTATAAATTAATTCATTAAACGGATTTTGATATATAAGTATTACGTGCTCCAATCGGATTTAGTAGGGTCTGCCCTGCCCTACAACATTATGTAGGCATGAAGAAAGAAACATGTCAATAATTAAATTAAACTATAACGAGTAAAGTGCAGTGACATCATTTGGTAAGATTCAGAATCTTTGGTGAAGTCCAATAATTGTTAACAGCATCATTTAAAAAAAAGCAATGTAATCAATTACTCTTAGATGACATTGACATTTATCTCATGGCTACAACCGACTGTACCCCCTCCTAAATTCTTACAGTTCATTATCCCTACAAAACAAATTACTCTTGTACAAAGCAATCACCCCATCCAAGGTTCAAGTAACACTAACATTTTAGAATTCAAATAACACTACATCCTTGGAAGAATCACAAACTCACCCTGGTTTGTCAGAAACACAATCATTCACAGCGACTCAAACATACCCTCAATCAAACGACACATACACGATTTATCGTCTAAATTAATTTCCATCCCAAAACCTTCCACAAACTCCCTCGGCCTATATGATCCCTCATCCGATCCCCATCATCTTCGTCCCATTTCACTTCTTCACCCTGTTCCTGACCCTATTGAACAAAATTTATAAAAAGATTCTATAAAAACTTTCACTAAAAATATAAAAAAATTGTAATAAATTCAACAAAATCAAACAAAAAAAAGAATTAACACAATTTAAAATAAAATGTATTATATAAAAAAAACTTTACCCATTTTTGCTACTACTTTATATGATTACATACAAAGTTAAAATTACTGATATTAAAAAAAAAAAAACAATTTCACCATGTTCCCCGAATAGGGTCCCCCAAAAAATCTTACTCCATTGTCGTTACCTCATATGTCGAAGACATGAGGGCTCAGCCCTTATCCCTCCCCTCTTTAACAATCGAATCAGAGATCTCATGGCGTACTGAGATACCTTGATGCTTCGTATTAGATGAATTTCATTAGTATTAGAAGATAACACCTTGCTGAGAGAACAATGTCATGTTCCAGACGGGTCCACCGCGGCGCCCTCTTGCGCGCCGAGGCCCAGGCCCAGGGCGGCTCGCCCGCGACCTGCGCTGCGTGCGGCGCGGACCGCAGCTTGGAGTGCGCCTCGTGCTCCCTGCCCGTGTGCGCCGGCTGCGCGCTAGACTCTCCCGGCCCCGCTAGATGTCGCCCATGCGGAAATGAAAGGTAATATTATATATTTAACGTTTAAAGTCATTCATTTAAATACTCTTGTAGCAAATATAACTATTTTGATATGCCCTACTATTGTCATCTTATTCTAAAGCATTCTAGATCTATTATGTTTTTATTACTGACATCTATTGATATAATACTTAAATATTATTTTCAAAGTTTATCGCACTGGCGGTGAAAATAATAAACATTATGCGCTGCTGAGGATTGATTCTTTATTTAATGTCATTTAGAATTTTGATGAAAATATGTAATCTTACTAGTGTATTTATTATTTTAATAAATCGACATTAAAGTTTACAACTTTGCATAATATAATATATATATAAAAGCAATAAACATTTTTAAAGGGATCATTTTGATTGTATCATGTCCGAGTATGTAAGTACGCTTGTTAAATTCCGGCTACCTTATTTCATATAGTTCTTACTTCATATTCTATTACTTATATTAGTTATTATTATATATTACTATTACTGCCTACTTACTTTACGGCTTATCAAAATAGATGCCATTTATACGAGTTAAATTCATACCTTCATATTATTATTGTATTCGATTCTGTTTTCATGTCATGTCAGGCCAACGACGCGGTTACTTGGAAGCCCACTTGAGATTCCAAGGCTTGGTGTTTAGGTTAACCAACAGGTTCAAAAAAACTGTTGGGACTAAAATCTTTCCTTAAAATAAAAAAAATGTTTATGTTAACCAAGAACAAAGGGTTATAGATTATGAGAGGCCCAAAGCCATAGCTAGCAGATCACTGTGTTTTGGGTATCGGTAATGGGAAGTTATTCTTAAATAAATTCATTCATTTCTCTTTCATAGTGTATAAAGGATGTACTTCTTTAAATTCGGCATTACGCTGGTGCGAGAAATATAATTCGCTATGTAGCTAGGCACATTTAAATTAGTATTTAAAGCCCTTCAGAAAGATATGCATAGACAATTTCGTAATAAAAAAACAAACAGAGATGTTTACATAACTATTTTCGTAAACTTAAAACGATGACAAAATCTTTTCATAATTTTACTTTGAAAAAATGTATTTTAAATAATTACCCACATACCTACCGTACATTAGATTTCCAGTGCCAGATTTCTGGCGTGTACAAAACGGAGAAAAAATCATCTACTAGTTTTAAATTTAACTCAAACGTTTTAGGTTCTCAAATATATCGAAATATTTTTCCTTTTCCAGGCTAGTTTTCTCGCCCCACCTGAAAGGGGGTCATTCCTTTCTACAACTGCTGAAGGAGTCGTTTTTCTTTGGATCTTGGTCTGAATCAGAAGACAAACTGAATCAGTTAAAAGGTTTGGCTAGCTCTGAATTTTTAATTTAGGTTATAATTATTGTTTCATTGTTTGTTGTGTGGTGTGTTCTGCGATCTTAGCTATGGTCCTCCTTAGTTAGTTAACTTCCGTGCCAAACTTTCTGATAAAAATAAAATTCTATTTTATTTGTTAAATTAATTATTTATTCATTTAAAAATTGACGAACTGAAAAATATTATTGTAAAATTGTGTCTCTCTTTTAACATATTATATGTTAATATCGCACTATAGGTGCCAGAAAACACAGGAATACGAAAAGGGACTCACCAAACTCCACCTCTCCCGGATCTCCCAATCACCTTCGGACTGGACTGTATGGGATTATCACACTATTTAGGTCGACCACAATAGACTCACATAGATTCAGGGTCGCCGATCGACTGTCGCTCGCTAGCGGCGGGGAAAGGAGGGGAGGGAGAGTAAGTGGGAGACAGAGCATTAATTCGTTCAAGTATTATAATAGCATGTATACATAAGTCCCAAAGACTATATATTATTAAAGACCAATGTTCTGTAAAATAGCAACTTCACAATAGGAATGTGTTCTCCTTAAAAATAAAAACATTACATATTATATTTTATATCCCAGAATTTCGAAAAATATAACGACAGAAATAGCACGTATAAAATATAATTTTTCATAATATTTTATTGGAGGTTTGCGGGTGGACTACAATATATTAATATACTTATATATGAACATTGTTACGGATATTTAGTATCTCTATAGACAATAACGAAGAAGAAATATGTAGAAAAAAACACACAAAAGGAACTATATTTTATAGGTACTGTTGATATTTAAATATGTTTATCTGAATCACCCTTAGCATAACTATGATATAAATGAGTTTTTAAAAAATGTCTCCCCCAACCAGTGACCCGGGCGGCGGCGGGGAGCGACGGGGCGGTCCAGGAGGAGAGTCGGCAGATCAGGGAGTTCCTGCAGCAGCTTGCTGAGAAGTTGGCCGGGGGATCCTTGGATGACGTTAGCGTCTCCAGAATGTATCAAAATCCTGAATGTAAGTAGCTATAATTATATGTAAGCACAATATTATTTATTGTGATCGAAAGGACCCCCGTACCGATTCCTGTCAACGAAACCAAGAAAAGTTTAACTCCCGAGAATCTATATGCAATTATTTAAGATATTATTAAAAAAAGACGAGATGTTAGTTTGAGAATTTAAAAATCACAGCCTTCGACGCCCCTATGTTCTTTTTTTATTGGTAACGACTAACATGCATATATAATGCTAATTACTATCGATAAATTTAAATAACAATTTTCAATACATTGGAAAACGAGATACTGATACAGAGTTATTTGTAATACTGTGATTAAGTATAAAATTTATTATACTAATTTATGGCCACAAGCATAAATTAGTGATATTATTACATAAATCGAGCAATCATACGAGTGACAATTTGAAATACACTCCCTAAGGACAACACACGTATGTTTGAGTCGAGCCGTCTTCTATCTCATTTTAGTCTGCTGATCTTCCCAGAAATTCCCATCGCGAGATCTACACCCTAATGAAACTGCGGAAAAGCGAGCAACGATTTACTGTGATCAAACATTATTATCGCATTGTATTGAAAAGTCTGTTTTTTAACTTTTTTGATCTTCGGTGAGGCTCAATAAATAAAGTAGCCGAGCACACTTGAAGACAGGCGTATCAACATTAAGTTCAATATCATACATTTGACACTACAACAGTACATACTGTAGTAAAACACAACACAAAAAATCGCAGTAGTGATCTCATCTCGGCATCCCGCAGTGCCTGTACAAGAGTAGTGCCTGATGCGAATTGGGAATTTAAAAACATAGTGCCAAAGAATTAAAAAATATAACAGAAATGCCACACAAGTTTAATTTTAATGTGACATCTACACCTTAATTAATTTACAACCATTATTCTAATTATTAATATGTTTAAAATTGTAATCGGTGTAATTTCTAATTCATTATTTTGAACTCTCACGTTAGGTGCTTTGAACGTATCGTACGACATCTGAAGAATATTTATTTCTTTATTATTAGTCTAGCGCACAGACCACCAAATACATAGACTAACACAAATTTCTTGTCGCAATATTTTCACTTTGGTACCGCTTACGCAATCAAATAGCACCGCGATTTTTTTTTAAAAATATGACTCGATTGGAACGAATATTTAAACGCTGACAATATAATATGCATTAATGTTAAAAAAAAAACGTCTTGATTACACAAATATTTAATTTTCAAAGAGTATATACTTTTACTGTTGCATAAATGTGTCATAAACTATCTGATTTATGTTTCCACAACGAATGTGTATAATGCCCCTCGTCCCGCAACTAATGTTCCAAACCCCTCTCCTATTTGTAAACTTTTTTCATGTCTATTCATTCTACGTTGTTTAAGTATAGGTACGTACATACACAGAGAACAAACGGCTACGTTGTTCTAAGACACCAATGAACCTGAAAACCGCATACGTTGTGCTTACTTAGCATAGATTGGTGTCTGATTAAGCTCAGTGCAGCCTTCAATTGTCGCAAAGTGAAAAATCTCACATTTATCAAAAAAATATTGAGTTGCGCAGATATTTCACGCAAAATTATTCACAAAACACGACAAATAAAGGCGGAATTAAATAATTCCAAATAAAGTGAATTTAATACCTCAAATTGACGGAATTTTAACGAACCTCTCTGCTCGTCCCCGGCGCTAGATATAATTCGCGTCTATAAGTCGAAGAATATTCATACATATTGGTGTTTCTTCAGAAACTTTTTGGAGAATAAACAGACACCCAAGCATTAAGAAAAAATACCGGTAAATATGAATCAATACAAAATTATCAATATTTAGTGTAAATTCTCTCCTGATGGGAAAATATGAGAGACAGCCCTTCCTTTAATACTGAAATGACACTGCGGCAGCCATTCATTGCTTATTATAAACCCTTAAAACCATGTCCACGATATTCTCTCGCTGAGACTTTGATCTCTAAAAGTCAATAAATTTACGTGCGTATTGGATGCGTCATTATAATCCGCGAGCAAAACATATAGGGTGATTGTACGGGCTATTATTTAGGTTTCTCTTTCTCTTTCTCTTTAAAATCATTCCGCAGCAACATCAAAATATGTATTTACATCGATGATTATTTTGATGATTCATTCTTCTACATTTAGATCTTAAAGTTACCTATGAAATAAACGAAAAATACAATGATGAACACATTGATGTAAAACATTTTACACGTTAAAGCGTATTTATAGAATTTGGGAAATTCACAGTCAGTTTTGAATTCATAAAAAAAATTATCCTTCAATAAATAATTTTGATAGTTGTATTACGATATTATTATTATTAATATAGATTTTTATTTTTTCCTTTATTAGAGCCAAACATGCATTGTTTTATATTTGTTTGTATTTGTGCGTACAAACACACATCTTTATATCATTAATCTATTTAATACCTTAAAATTTCCGCAAATCAATCATTTTGTTTTTGAAGTGATAATAAGCGTTATCCACAGTAATCTATCAAAATATTATATTAGATATTAATATAACACACGTGATAACTTTTTATACACCCGCGATTCATTTGCGATATTATATATATAAAAAAAAAACCTCTCATTTAACATCATAAGTCAGTAATAATGTATTTAAATAAAATGTTATTTGTGGATGTTGGCCATGGTATGGTGAACGAGTACACCTTTATTTACAGCAAACATTAAACATTCGTCATTATTCTTCTGTAAATATTTAAATTTCGTTTTTAAAATGTTTGTTCACATTGAAACGTACGATACAATGAATTACACCGATAAATTACTCAGTTTCGTAAAACGTGTACTTTAATATGTTTAAAAAAATCGCGTTACATTTCTCAGGCATGTGTATCTAACCACCTTTGCATTGAATATGTTTTTCTAGTTTGCACCATCCCATCTCGTATACAGATCATTGTATTTTATTTTGGTGTCTTCAGCATGGTTCGAATTTTACTTCAGATTCAGAAAATAAAAACGATGTAAATTTTATATTTCTTTGTTGGTGTCTGCAATGTTACTTGTAAAAATATTCTTATAAAGGTTGTTCAGCGGAAAATTTTCAATTTTAATATTTAAAAAAAAAAACTACAATGTTATTCTCATATTTTATTTATACAAAATGGAGTTTAACGTTGCAGATTTTACGTTTTATAGACAATATCGTCTAAATGCCGTCCATTTCGCTCAAGACACTCTTAAATTTGCGAACACGCGAGAGCAAAGTGTTGGTTGAATGGCAGCAAATTTACGGCGGATATTTTCTTGTAGGACCTGAATTGTTCGAGGATTGTTGCTGTAAACTCTCGACTTAAGGTATCCCCACAAAAAAAGTCGCACAGTGTAAGGTCCGGTGACCGAGGTGCCCAGGGTATGTCTCCATACTTGCTGATTAATTTATTGGGAAAATTTCTCCGTCTTGTGTTTGTGTTCCGTTGTTGAACCGGGGAAACAGCTACAGTTGCGGCACCAAAAATCACTCGGCAATACACGTCAGCAGTGACTGTCTCTCGCTGGTTTAAAAAATAAGGGCCAATTATCCTTCGGGCAGAAATTGCACACCACACTGTCGTTTTTGGACAATGCAAATGTTTTTAATGCCGTTCCTTGGGTTGTCGGGGCACCAGTATCTCATGTTCTGTTTATTAACATAGCCATCGATATGAAAATATGCTTCGTCAGTAAACAATATGTTTCCAAGCATTCGTGCTGTTCCAAAACGTTTCAGTATCGTCCTCGTTAAGTTTACTCGTAAAGAATAGTCATTTTCGTTGAGAAACTGCACGACTTTCAGTTTGTATGGGTGAAACTGCAGTTTCTTTTGCACTGCACTGTTGACTTTTGTATTCCAGTACAGGCTGCAATCTTCCTTATCGATTTACGAGGAATGCGCATAATTTCACGTCAAACTTGAGCCACATGTTCTGGCGTCGCTGCTGACGTTGATGGTCCCGAAGGAGTTTGGTTAACCATTGTTCCTTCTTGTCTGAACTTTTGAACCCAATACCAGATAAGTTGCGTGCTCGGCTCATCACTTACTCGTCGAATATTAAAGTAAGTATAAAAGCGAACCAATGAATCAACGCACTTTAAATATTGCTCAACCGCGAATGCGCGGTGCGCTCTCGGCCAGTGACTCATTGTGACTGGCAAATCTGCATATCACGCGCGTTGAACAATACCCCTCCCACTTATCTCACCCTGATGGCTTACTAGGAATTCAAATTCAATCTTGAAATTTTTCCGCTGGACACCCTATATAACGCATTTCCTCGGATAGGAAAAGATCTAGGTTCAAATCCTGGTAGCAATTAAAATATTTTTTTATTATTTCCTGTATATCTTTCTAGTTGATACATTTAATTTATATTAAATATATTCTTATATATTACGCTCACACTACAATGAAACAATTCGGATTAGCATTGTCCTAGGAGTAATTAAAAGTCTTAAATTAGTCTTACCTAATTTTTTACTACATACTAATAAATATTTCAGGTTTACTATTTAACGATAGTTAACGTCGGATGTGTAAAATAATGTTTCAGATTTCGGTCGCTCTTTTACTGCGATGTTTACTGAAAGTTAACCGAGTATCAGCAACATCAGTTGTGATACGGGGTCTGCGATCGGGATCTAAAATATTGGTCACGGAGACACACGGTAAGACAGCCCAGGAAACTCTACACGATCCAATGAAAATATTTGCCCTGATAACTGTCACGGGTCGCCTGACGGTATCGCACATTTAACACGGTTAACGCAGATAAATAAATAATTTTACTGTAGAGGAAACATCATATTTCTCTATTTCAACCACAAGCACAACATAAACATTGTAATAATAATAAAAAACACGGTGAGATAAATAAATTAATGCTAAATTAAAAAATGTATAATTTATGTGTGCAAATTTTCAGTTCACGAATCAATGTGCTCACTCTGTGGTCCAGTGTTTCTTATATACGGCATCAGATCTGCTGATATTATTTTGTACCTCTTATGAAAAATATCTAGTGTTTTTAAAATCATAACATTTAGAAATATTCTTACTTGTTATTTACGTTTTAAACCCTTAAATATGTGAAAATTACACCATTTTTTTCCGCTTTATATATTTACACTAATCGTTCTCTAATAAGAATGAACGAATTTATTTCCTGCTACTAATTGAACTGACAAATGTAAAGTTTATAAATAGTCTGATTTCCGTCTTTAGTCGGATCCGGTCACTGGGCTGATGGGCCTAGCCCACCTGGCTTATAATATAAATATAAATACAAAATAATCGTTAAAAATAATTGGTCTTTATTCTGCTACGCGATGTACGTTTAATATTATGCAGTGTCGTATCTATCGAAAAACAATTGGAGCTGATTGTCCCAATCGCAAAGATAACCAACACACTAAGAAATTATAGAAATGTATTTCGCATTTTCTGATTGCAAATAATTTTTAAATTTCCAAAAGATTTCACGCACCCATAACCAACAATATTAATAATTTGGATTTGAGCATTTTTTTAAATCGGTTTATAGTCAGTGGCGTGCAGTAGGCACAAATATAGGTTTTGCTGTTTCCGATGATGCTAACTAAATATACAGGTATCAAAAAAAGTTAGATTTTTAATACATTTTGAGAATAATTCTATTAAATTTAAATTTAAAATACAATTGTAAATTTACTACTTTAAAAAAGGCAAGTTATTTTATTGCTCGATACCGTACTCTGCTTCCGATTTCGTTTAAAATTGTTTCTACGATTTCTCCTTCGAACAACGAATTTAAAATGTTTCATACAGTGTTCAAAAACCTTTATTTAAATAACTAGCCTTACAAATTAGCATAGCCAAAACTGAATACAGAAATAATTGTATTTTGATGTTTAATTTAATATTAGTAATAATATAACTTAATAATATCCTGAAAAATACAAATTCGTTCGCTTGACAGATGATAAATTACAACCTACAAATTTTATTTACGAGAAAACCGAAATATGGAATCATAGGTTGGAATACACTAAAAACACAAAATCTTTAGACTGTCAAGTAAAACAAATACGTAGAAATATCATTCTATGCAATTTTCAGTAAAGATTAATGCCTTTCAAAAAGAGCAACCTTTTAAGCACAAATTGTTTAAAAAATGCAGAAAATCCGCAAATGCTGACATAGATTCAGTAAAAAAAGATTTAGTTGAGTACAATTATTCTATGGATTGAAAAAACAAGTTAGGTTCATTAAAAACCTAAGTGCTAGCAAATCGCGGAATAGAATACACATGAAGTTCTTACAAATGGTTCGCAAATAACTCACAGCTAACCGGGTAATAACGACTAGAATTTGATAGGGTCTTTTCATAATATAAAGATTATTTTCTTTTCTTTTATTTCCCAGAATTTTTAGTATTGCACAGCTGTTTTGCTTGTATGCAGTGCACGCCGCTATTCTAGCATAGCTATAGTTCATCCATTATTATTTTAATTTTCCAAAAAAAAGAACGCATATTACGTGTAAACACCACCGTTCGCGCCTCCCCCTCCCCCAAATTTCATAGTAGAGAAAAATATATGTTCAAAAAGTTACCAAAAAAAAAACTCCATTCTAGTTACCATGGTGATTAAATATTTTATTCAGTACTCATAACCGTCAAACTTACATTTTGACGCTTTTTTGAAATTCACATGTTCACCCTGAATACATGAACGACAATTAAAATATTATGTCCTTTGACATCCCGGCAAGTGGATAAGAACTTTTTTGTGAATTCAGTATTTACATAAAAATAATATATACCTGATACTCACCTACACAATGTGCAATGCTAAGAAACTGTTATGGAACGAATGATATTTAAAATGTCAAAATAAATTCTAATTCCTTACTTCTTTCCTAGTGAATTGTATACACAACGCATACACACGTGATGTCTACACGTGTCCACGCGAGTAATTATTGTACTCGCTAGATTTTTTTCTATTGGTATAAAACAAAGGGTACACATCATTGATTAAAATGAGGGACAACGACGCTATAACAAAATCAACTCCAAATGCCCAAGTGAAGTTACGGCACTGAATTAAGTATTGTGTACTGTACTCACGTCCCTACGATATATCCTTAAGTTGAGATGTTTGTTAGTGAGCGAGAAAGTGACATAGCAGAACGATGACTTTAATCAACTATCAGAAACGGTCACTCAAAACCTTAAAAGAGATCGTTAAATTATGATTGTTACTTGATCTATCATCCGTAGCTATTTCGGTATAATAAATTAAACAAACCATTTTCTAGAAAATGTATCAATATTAATTGTGATTTTGTGACGATTATCTTTTTTTCGTGTCATGTAGAACCATTCGCTTCCTCTGCAGTAGTAACTTTCACTGTAACAAATGGATGATCTATTCAAATATAATGTAATCTCAGAGACTCGATTGAATTTATGTCTCGCGCGGGGCATAATTAGAGAAACATACTCACTATTTAATGACAGAGTTGTTTAATAGAGACCGTATTTCACTTACTTTTACGGTCTATTACTTCCACGCATAATTTAATGTAATCGTTTTATGCTCCAATAATATTATTTAAAAAAATTTATGAATATTGAAATATACTACAAATTATTTAGTACAGATTATAAATCCTAAGGCCCCGTGTTCAATGATATACATTCACGTCTACACGACGTTCGATTTGAGAGCGAGATTCGAAACGCGCTCACAAATGTCACCCAGAACCGAATATACTTCAAACTATTTTGGCATTAAATCATAAATATACGGGGAAATTAAAATTCACCCAACTGACGGACGGAATGTCAATGTTCAATGGACTGATATATGACGCTTGGCGTATAACAAGCGTAAAGTGAAGGCGAATCTCTGATATGTGGTATGCACACTGAGCCTACAAAAGCCGATAGTTATCTCTAAAGAATCTCGTGGGAGTGAAATCTGTAGCTCAGAGTTGGCAAGATGGCAAATCTTTGAGACTCTTTGCGACATGGTGAATTACGAAACATGAGAATCGTCTCCAAACAATCTCACGGGTACACTAACTTGTTTTGCCTTAATATGCAACATATTTTGAAATGCTATCCTAATAGATTTTATTATATAATTTTGTGATTAAAAGTTACATAAGACATACATCATAATATATAGATTAACGAAATCTTTTAGTCCATAGATAAAACAAGTATTCCAACAACCGATCGATTAACGCTATGGCATTGTTGATTACACTGTGATGTTGCTGAATTCAAACATAATTTATAGAATTTTTGAATTTCTAATAAGTAATTAAAACTTACACACATACGTCTGCCTTCGCTGTGAATAATTTTCTAGGAATGTAAAGGTTTGCGGCATGGCTTATCTAAGTCCGTGCTGAAGCATTGTTTCTAAAATTAAAACGATTTGACATCAGTTGTCGCGGAACGAGTTAAGATAATATGACTAGGGCCGTGGTAAAACAGTGCTTTTGTTTGTTATTTTGATTTACGATAAATGAAAACATTATTAAATGCTAGGCGACAAAAATTCGAAATATTAGTCGCTGATTCAATATCGCTGGCATTTTGAATGATAGTTTTGTTTGGAAATTAATCGGAAAATTATCTCTAAACTTTAAGAATTCTATTAATTGATATCGTCGAAGTTTATGGCACAGAATTTAAGATTAAGAAAAAATTTTAACATCAGAGGTAAGACTAAAATAATAAAATACATTTGACACAAATAAATTGCTATTAAATGTATAATTGTTTTAATGGGATGCAGTAGTCGTCTATAATAGATTCAACCTGTCCTGGCTACTTTGCTATACTTATGGCACGGTATACAACACTGATACGATTCATTGTTCTATAAATTGTATCCCTCCATTTGATGCAGAAAACCAGGTTGGAGGCTTTAAAAAATAAAGCCTCACGTTAGATTTACCGCCCGATACGTGATAACCTAACCGAGGGATGGAGGGGCTTAAAGAACTTGTAACTTCGGGCTGTATTGTTGGATCCATGTTTTCAAATTTCAAATGTTTCAGATGATATGATGTTCCACCGATATCACGGTCCGGTTTGTACGGCCATCGCCTCCCTCTCTTTAGCTCTGAGGAGTTCTCCCAGAAGTAAGTGACCCATAACACCTCCAAGTGCACGTGTGCGCTTTGCAAAACTGCACAATAAATGGTACGCTTCTAGATCCACCCACCGTTTGTGATTTTCTGCACTGTTTTTGATTGTAGTTAGATTTTATTTAAATATCTATTGATATTTATGTATATTATCTATTATTACGTTATAATATATATAATTGTTTAATATTTTTGTAATTATTCAGAACATAGGTCTGTGATATTTTAAATATTAATTAAATATATTAATTAGAAAAGTATACATACAAAATCAAAATTTGTCGTTAAAAATATCGTCGCTGTAGCATAGTTGGATAATGCACCTTCCCCGGTTTGGAAAGAGATCCAGGTTTGAATCCCAGTGGCGCAACAACAATATTTTTTGATAAAATTGATTTTGTAAGTATATTTTTATAATTAATATATTTAATTCATATTTAAAATATCTATCCTCATATGTAATACCGCTATTTCGAGAATTGCGTGTGCTTACAGTATGCGAGTATGATATTCATTAGAGTTTAAAAAATAATAACCAAATATTAGTGAACGGAAATTTTTCACATGATTTATTAATTAAAACGCTTAAAATAATAGTATAATATTAAGGGTAGTTCTCTACTTTAGTATTTAAAGTATTCATTTAATATAGAAAGTAAAAAAGGTTAGTATTTAAGGGTCTACTTTCAATACTAGCTTTTCTTTTCGCGTTTTTCCCCGAAAAAGTTGGATTTTATTATTCATTAATATCAAAAAAAATATTTTATGTTAATTTGTTTCAAGCGATTACTTATATATATATATCCTTTAAAAAACTAATAAACTGCAGATTATTTATAAATAATTAATAAAATATTATTATTATATATTATTTGTATGACATCGACCATTAAATTCATTTTCAGTGTGCCAGAAAACTGTATTTTTACGTAAAATTCATATATATAAATTCACACATACTATGTTTTCTTATGAGTCTATGAAAAATAAATCTGTATTAAAGTAAACATATTATCAGTCGCATAACTATTTAGGTATCAGTCGCATAACTAGATCGTAAGCCCTGTAATGCCCAAGTTTTCCATACTTCTCATATAAAAATAATAGCTTCGTCTCTGTGAGACATCTCAATATATATTTTTATTGGCGTTTCGGATTTAGATAACCAGGCACCAGCATCCACGGTTTGATGTCAAATCTGTTGCTTCGCTTTTTCTCGGAGAAAAATATTCATAAAATATATTTTCACTATTACATATAAAATTAGAAGTTTTACTTCCTAATGGAAAAATTATAATTTCTAGAAAACATTTCATGTACTTATATCATTTTATTATGTTCACTTAGTTCAGTATCGTATGTAATAAATATTTAAATAGAAAAATAATGCGTAATAATGAAATTAGAAAATGGTAAAAGAAAACACTGGATATATTTTAGTAAATCATTTCAAACAATGGCAGATAACTAATCTGTCATAAAAAAATTCAATGTGAAACATCGTCGATTGACATTACTTTCCATCTATACTAGCTGTATGTGAAGTAAATTTATAAATTATTTAACTTTCGATTAGTTGATTAGAATGGGAAAACGCATTATGATCCACATAGTATTATCATGATAAAGCCATGATAATGATCTAGAAACGAATATTTTTAACCACCAGTTTCGAATGTGAGAAAACCAACAATTTTATCTTTCTCTTTTGTAACCTTTCTCTCCGGCAATATTTACTTTAATATATAAATAATATAGTAAATAAATTAACTGTTAGTGTCACATTGAGAGAGTATGAAATGTGCATAAATTACCTCGAATTTCAAAGTGAAAAAGTAACGGAATACCCTTGAATGATTGGGATATTTTAATTAGCTACCAATTTTACCAATTCCTTGATAAACATGTTTTTTGTAAAAGTTTTCAAAATATTCATGGAGTTATATATCCGAACTTTTACTTTTACTGCTTTTAGTAATATTCATACGAAGTTATATTAATTTCTTAATTGGGAATATTGATGAGATAAAAAAAAATAAGTATAAAATTATCAACAATTATAAACAATAAATGTTGTGTTTATTTATCGTTAATTATATTATGTTTATATCACTTCGATGGTGACTTCTAGTTTTGGTTTAAAAATCAACATGTCTTTAGACCATTTGAGTAATATTTATACTTATAGTTAAATGCATGGATAATTTTTGTTTTCATTGGTTTTAAACAAAACTAAAAATATCATTGATTCACCTTACCTTGGGGCCATCTATGGTACACTGGTAATTATGGGGTTATTTAATTAGATAGAAAATGGAAATTTTCTGCATCAGGGTAAAACCAGGATTTTCCAATAGTCATGAATAAATATCACAAATCTTCTTCATCATAATATAAGAAGTGATTTCTAATTAGTTTATTTCATGAATAGCAGAAAATTGCACGTTTTAAAGGTGTCTCGCTAAGCGGTCATAATGAGAATAGTATATGGAAATTTTCTACGTAATTTTAAAAGAGAATTTTTATTATAAATTGATAAACTACTCGTAAAACAAATTGTGACGCATATTTTTTCCGCGATAAGACACCAGCCCATTTATTCAGACAAAAAATTATATTTTAAACATGTGTCATGTGCGTCAAGACATAAACATGTTTTCACGCTTGTAAACCATGCAAAGATAGAATTAACCTTTACCATACCGTGATAAAAATATCCGTAAGCTACCATCCTGTCAACTCGTGTTACCTTTAAGTATTTATAGTTTTTTTTAGCATTTTTAATGACAAGAAATGCTTTTACGAGCTTAAATGACTTTAAAATATTTAATGCCGAGTTAAATATCGAGCAGTAAAATTGAAAAAGTAGATATATTTCGTAGCATTTATTCACACAAGTTCTATACAATACGACATTCCTTCTTATTATTCTTCATTTAATTAGTGAGAAAGATACATTATTACATTTGAATGTTTGTTATTCTTTACACTGTGAAACTAATGTTTGATCTTTTTCTGTCTTACTGCAAATACTATTTGTTCCAAGTTAGCAATATTACATGGCATTGAATTAAAAAAGAATGACTATAACATTATTGGTTATTTAGTTAATCCTACAAATTATTAGTCATTTCTAAGCGTAAATGATTTTTTTAAGATTAAAATATTAATTTTGTGTTGCGTGTATTTACGGAAATATACAGGTTTAATTTGGGCGGTAGACCCGTGTTACAGCATGGCCAGGGAAGGGTCAAACACAATTTTTAATGTCATATATTTGAAATAATTCGAAAAATTGTGGCAAATTAAAAAACATCTAAAGTCAACTCCCTCAAGGGCTGCTGCCATTAACCTGTGTGGTGTCAAATGTGTTTGGCAATTAAAAGGTTTAATCATATTAAGAAAAAAAATTCTCTGCCTGCAAGTTTTCAATATTTTTGTTAACTGAAAAATTGAAAAATACTTAGAAGAGATCCTTGAAAGATATATAAACTCATTGAAGTGAGTATGAAATTGTTAGGCCTTATTTTCAAACTGAAGGTACGAACAAATTTTAACAATAGAATAGCAGAAATTAGAATTTTAAAATTTTATAAAAAATTTATGAAGTATGTTGGTATCTTGTTTACTACATGTTATAGTGCTAAAATGTTAAATATAATTAAATACACTCTATTATTAAATATATTTTGCATTTTGGTACATAGGTATTTAAGATACATAAATGGTACAACACATCATTCTTTGCTATACGTCATTCATAAAAAAACTAATCATTAAACGAAATTACTACTAAAAAAAGTGTATATTATATTTTTCGGGTTCAAAGTTGAAGAAAAAAATGTTGATTAACCATTGGGACAATCGATAGACATAACAGTGTCCATTGATTGTCAGAGGATGATGAACTTCAACGTTGTAAAGTAGATGTCCTCTAGTAATTTCTGTGTCAAATGAAAAACATACTCGTATATGAATGCTCCACTCGCAGAGAGATATTGCACACAAAAATATCGACCAACTTTGGCCCAACAAATAGAAATCTACCACTTTTTATATTTCATTAATATATTTTGTTCGCGTATTTGCAGTGCACTTTTTTCGTTTATGAAATATTTCTACTTTTGAAATTAGCAAAATTAACTTTGTGGTTAAAATTCATTATTTTTATGATTATTGGCGTAGGATTTTATACATAAATAACTTTCTAAACAAATATCTAAACACCTACCACGAAACATTAGACCGGCATTTTATACAAATAATAATATATGAAATTTACTCATAAATTCTAAAGGACAAACTTGTTGCAAGGATTGTGCTGCATTTTATATTGGTAAAATGGGTAGAAATTTTAATATGAGAGTAAAGGAACATTTGAGATGTTTGAACAATAGTGGGTTTTCAGAATTATCTAATCATTTGATAGAAAATGGTCATGGTTTTAACAAAAAATTGAGATTGTCAATTTTGCATATAAACAGCGTTGGTCACAAATTAAATAATTTGGAATCGTTGGAGTCCCATTCTAAAATGTTTTCCTAAATAATATTCGAGTAAATTTGTATTAAGTAACAATTTGAGTTAGGTACTAAAATTATTTTTTAAATAATTGTTGTTTTTTTTTTAAATAGATTCTGGTAAAGAAACAATAACATATGTTTTTAGTTAGTATTGACATCCTGAAGAAGAAAATGGTATTTTTCGAAACCGGTAGGTGTATTTAAACTCAATAATCAAATAAAACAAAGTTAATAAATAAAATAATAATAATAATATATAATATTCGAATAATATATAAATTAAAGATTTATTTTTTGGTAATATCGAACATTAATTTCTAGTATAATTTCTATAAGTCATTTATATTATTTATAATCTAACCTAAAAATATGTAGCAATTTAATACTTGCACGATAATTTTATACTCAAATTAAAAATGTTTTATCTACAGCAATGTTAAAATTCATTATTAAACTTGTTTTAACTAGCAGAACAAGAATAATTTACTCGTTATAAAATGATTATTTATTTATGTAAGCAATTTTATTTTTCTTTGTCACAAAGTAACCTCTGGGTGTCATTTATTATTTTTAATTACACATCGACATTTATGTTTTTAATAGTTCGGGTGTATTATTTTAGATACACAGTGATACCTACCGATAAATAAATAAAATGCAAGATATCAAATCATATACATATATGTACTGTATTTAATTTAAAACTGTAAAAGAATTAATTTTTTTAATTCAAATCTACATAATTATTCATGCTGATTATTTTTTTAAATTGTAGTTTTAATTATTTTTTATAATCAATTCTTTGAGTAAAATAGATTATTATTTAGATTATTTTAATTCAAAGATATGGGCTATCGAGCAACATTACATAAATGTAATACCTAATAATAGTAATAATGTATAGAATAATTTTAATTTAATAATAACTGTAATCTTTTCAAATTGTATAAAAGGGTTGAAAATAATTTCGTTAAGTAATTTTATAATCTGAAATATATCTTAACATTCTCTATGGAATACTTAGGTTTCCTTTGAAACTAATGGGTATTAAGAGAACGAAGTCTTACAAATTTTAATAGAGAATTATAAACTTCAATAGAATGTAGATATGTGGTAAATAAAACAGGTAAACAATTATATGAATCCCGCAGTTCATCATAGAATTTGATTTGAAAGTCATTCAATATTTTTTTGTTCTGTGTCTGGTAAATAATTTAAAGGTTATATGTAGGTAGAAAAGCAAATACTATAAAATTTCTTAGGTAATCATTAATGGATTTTTTTGTAGATTTCAACATTTATTAAAAATTGGTAATAACTCAAACATCAGTGATTGTTTGTGCAGAATTAAGGCAACAATTTGTAGTTAAATATACACATTTGTCTGCTTTCTACATATTAATACACCTGTAAGGGTTGTGATTGTTACATATGATTGACTGGTGATTGTATCGGAAGGTTTTGTGGATGTGAGACGGAAGCGCCTAACATCTCGTCTCGCGCGTGTTAGTTGTATGTCGCATTGTATACGATGTGAATGTGTGTGAGTATTTATGTTTTGTCTAGAACAAGGTATAGAAATGAAAGAGCACTCACAAAGATTGGCGTTCATTGATGGATGAATTATACAGAGAATGTATATATTTAAATGCGCGTATGTTGTTGAACACTGGAGTGGCTCGCTCGAGATTCCGATGAAAAGAAGGCCTGCGGAGAAGTGGTCGCTAGATCCTAGGACAGTGTCCGTCATAATGTATGATGTCTGCTGATGCATGTCTGTGAGGCTCGTGCAGGGTCACCACATTTCTTTCTGAATCAAATGTTACATAGTTGCTCTTTAGATTTCTGCATAAAACTTTAGCATCCTTTTCCCGTCCTATTTTGAAGAAAATAAAATTACCTTCCCGGACATCTCACCCTATTCCTGCCTCGGCCAAATTTTATATACATCGCTTCAGGACCTCTGTAAAATAAAGGCGCCTTCTCCCGCTCTACTATAGACTGAGACTGCTATTCAGGGAGAAGGCCAAATCTCAGAAATCGATGAATATTTTTAATGAAGTGCGATGAAAATTTTTAATGAAATGTCATAAAACATAAGAAAGGAGGAGAAATTGAATAGATTGAAAGTGAAACTGACCAGATATGTAAAATATAAGTTTTAGTAAAAGAAAATACTTTAATCTTGTCTATATTAGAGTATATATAGGAGTACTTATGTATGCACTATATTAAGAATTAAATAAATAAATAACAACACTAGTGTCAGTTAAAACCTACAAATAAGCTACAAACTATAACAAATGAAAATAATTTACACACAAGCATTAATTAATTACTGCAGTATCGTAACTTGCTACAGGCACTGCTATGAAAACGAAAAATCTCGAAAAAATGAGAGAAAAAAATCTCCGTTTTAAATCTTTCTTCTAAATTTAATGTATTTCTTTTCCCTTATAAAATATTTTTTTCTGTACATTGTGCAATTTAATAACGACGACAATGGCTTGTTTGTTCTGGTGGTAAGACACCGGCCTAGTGATCAAGTGGTCTGGGATTCGAGCCTCGTTCTAGGACACCACCAAGTTATTCATGTTTTTACAGCACAAGCAAAAGCGAGAACTTTGATGTGATACGTAATCCGTGTACGTATTTCTTTTTATTTTATTTAAAAATTGAACAAAAATAATGGTTAGGAATTAGTACTAGGCACCAGAGAATTATTAGATGTTTTAAGTCATATCTCGTGTACAGGTACAAATTTTATCGATGTATGTATTACTATTTGCAAGTATGTATTACAAAAGAATCCATAACTACGTCATCTCAACCGCCTTGGCCCGACCCCGGGGCGAGGTTAGGCAGACCGGTCTTGCAGACTTTGATCGAACATGCTCACGAGCTCTGCTCATCTTCCGTAACGATATTATGTTTAAATATTATTACGCACTAACAACGATATGACACACTGATTTAGAAAAAATTTAAACATAATAGTCCATCAGTTAATCTCGTTTACGTAGAAATATTACACTGTAGAGAGTCCCATGACGCAATAATTATAATATTATTAATTGAAATTCCGTTAATAATAATAATAAATTTAGACAATAATATTTTGTAGGTATAAAATTAATTTATTATTTTTAAGGTGAACGCATTTTTATTGTGAAGTTGCATTTTTTCAGAACATAGGTCTGTGATATTTTTATGCATTTCCCCGGATAGGAAGAGATCCAGGTTCGAATCCCGGTAGCAACAACAATATTTTTTCGATTAATTGATTTTATATGTATATCTTTCTAATTAATACATTTTATTTGTATTAAAAATTATTATTGATTACATTGGAAGTAGTTACATATCAAGATTGTATATTTATTTATTTGTTTAATTATTAATATAGTGCATACATAAGCACTCCTATGTATGCTCTAATGTAAACAATCTTAAAGTATTTTCTTTTACTAAAACTTATCTTTTACATATATGGTCAGTTTCATTTTCAATCTATTCAATTTCTCCTCCTTTCTTATGTTTTCTGGCATTTCACTGCACAATACATCATCGATTTCTGAGATTTAGCTTTCTTCTGAATGGCAATCTCAGTCTATCTTTCTTTCCCTCTTGTACGATGCTCGTGCTCAGGTTGATTTGCTTAATTTTTTAATACATTTTTTATATATTTTTTATATGCAAAGCTCAGTTGGTTCATTTAAAAAATTGGACGTCAATAGATATTTTTTTCATATACAGTCAAGTTTAAAAGTGCCATGCTATTACAGAATTATTTTATTAAAAGGGTACTCACGGGTAGTGTCGTAACTACAAAATTGCCCCCAAATACAGAATGGAAAAGAGGTTACTAAATAAGTATGATGAGATATCGATAATGAGATATCGACCCCTTAAAATAACAATAACAAGATTCCAACTAACATTTTGGGCTAATTTTAGTTATTGCGTGAAAAGGGTTCCAAATGCATTCTTCTTTTTTTTTCCATACACACCAACTCTATTTAACGAAAATTAAAGAAAATAGCAAGAGCTGAAAGTTCCAACTGCATCAGTTATTTATTTCAATTTATGGACCATTATTGTTAATTTACAATGTTTTTTTCAAATTTTTAATTTCCCTCATCTCACAGTGGTCATTGATAATGTTAAAAAAAAGTTAATACCCTAAAACTGATCATATTTGCGTACTGAAAACAAAATGTACATGAATATATGTTGAAATTCAATCAAAACTTTTGAGCTTATTATCTCAAAATTGTGTCAGTGTCAGATGAAACCTTGTTATTCTGAGAGGTCGATATACGAATATTAGTACTGCATGATTATTTATCCATTAAATAGCACGAACAAAATTAGTCTCATCTCATTACGCTTTCATGAAAAAAACATAAGTGTTCTTAGGTATTTGGATGCGCTTGTAATTAAAAAAATACTTGGTTCACTTTAAGACGGTTTTCAGTTTATAGCGACGGTCTGGTCCCTAACCCGACATATTAGCTACTACATATACCACTGTATACATCGATAATGTTTTCATAATACAAGTGAGAAACGATTTTTTAAATTATATTTCTTACTTTGGGTTAACGCTGGGAAAGGTATCAATACTCGTAAAACCATCAACACCAAATGGATTGTAGGGGCGAACTTTTTGGGCCTCCGTCTAATGTGGGCCCCAATGCACTGCATTGGCATAGTTACGCCACTGACTATAATATATCAGTTTACTTTTAAACTTTTTTACGCGTCACACGCAGAAGAAGAAGGACATCGGGATATTATATATACAATAAAGATACATAGATATCAGTGGTGATCGGTGACTCTTTGTAGAAGAGTTCTGGATAATCTCACGAACAAGATGCAATTATTGACAAAAATTGTATGCCATAAATAAAATTAGATGACGTACCTAGGTTTTAATTTACTTAAACTTGAGTTCGATTCGACGAATTTCTCAAAATTATCCGCTCGCTTCGTAATATGTATGCTATTCTGTGCATTACACTCATAAGCATTAAAGTCGTTTTTTGTACGTTGGATGCTGTTAACAGTACAGTACTCGGTATTCAGTATTCGGCCTTGATAGGTAAAACTGAATGCGCATGCGCGAAAGTCGAATTCTTTCAAACTTTGTGGGTACGGAACGAATGATAGAATCCACTGCTGCTGATATCTGTGTGTTTACGCGATTCATAGATGTTCGAAAGTTGAGAGTGAGAATGTATCGGCTCGCTCCGCGAGCGCGCCGATGTCGCAGTGTGTGTTATGACTGGTCTCTAAAGTACAATATGAATTTATTTGCAGCAGAATTTATTTAACTCTAGAAAACAAGGTATGTGGAGCATCCCTTGTGTTCTAGAGTTAAATGCCCATTTAATGTCAATAGAATTTGAAACGTCACATTTAAATTTTGATGATATAATATGTAATTATACTAACAAAAATCCAGAAAACTTTTACTATATATCGAGAAAAAAGCAAGGGTATCTATCGAGAAAAAAAACTTTTTTTTTATTGGGTTCAAAATATATTTAATTATGATTCATTACATGGAAAAATAATATTTTGCTATTATAACCATATAGTAAACCTTAGTATTTTTAAAAATTATGCTATAATACGTGAGTAGGAACAATTGAAAGGCAACAAAATAAATTTATTTTTTTAATAGATATACCTTTACTGTGTAATCACCGATATTTTAAAATCATGTTCTAATATTGATGTAATCGTGTTTTTTTTTGGTCTATATGTATCGGCCCAAGGCCACCGGTAAATCCGGCCCTGAATGTGACTGCCGTACTAATGACGAGAATTATTTTAAAATCGTTGGTGTTAAACGACATCTTTCGCAAATTACTTTATCTATCATTGGCGCAAAATTGACACAAATGCGAGATGAAAAGAACAAAGTTTTCTTTAGAAATAGTATTCAAGACTCTTCATTTTTTAACTGAAACTCGTTTATTGGTCAACAACGCGTGCAGAGGTCAGACGAAGATCCCGCTCGTTTTCCCTTTCTCGTCACTCGGCCATTCGGAGAAACTCTCGCTAACAGGTGAGCGGTAGCAAAAATATACCTGACTTTGCGCCGCTCCATACGCGGAGTCTGGAACCGATGTCAATTAGCGATCAGCGCTGCACACATCTGAGAAAGTTTCGATCAAAGAAAATCAATCAACGTTGACAATTTTGCAGCCTTTTAAAGTGTTTTACGTTAAAGTGAAATGAATGACACGTATTAGCGGGCAAGGTACGTAGACTCTTGTTTCGCTATACTTGAGCGTGTAGAGTTGATTGGAAAAACTCGCATATCCACAATCGCGTATACTTTTATATCGGTGATATGGTAGAGCATAATGATTTTTAACGATGTCGATACGATTTGTTCTTTTTTTTGTGTAACGCCTATTATGGAAGTAAGACTATTTCAAATATGAATTAAATATATTAATTATAAAGATACACATATAAAATCAATTTTATCGAAAAATATTGTTGTTGCGCTACCGGGATTCGAACCTGGATATCTTCCCTAACCGGGGGAGGTGCTTTATCCAACTAAGCTACAGCGGCATTATTTTTAGCGACAATTTTTCGACCCTATATGTTACCTTTTTGAAATCAATACATTTAATCGTTCCATCATTTGACAGAGCCATCTACCTTATTTTTACAGAATCTCAAAATACCTTTAAGTAAATCTGATAGTAGACGCCAGAATTATCAATTCATTTTTATTAAATTTTGGACACATTGATACCCGAATCCCGGTAGCGCAACAACAATATTTTTCGATAAAATTGATTTTATATGTATATCTTTATAATTAATATATTTAATTCATATTTAAAATATCACACACCTATGTTCTGAATAATTACAACTTCACAATAAGAATGTGTTCTCCTAAAAAAAATAAAAAAAACTATTTCGTTAATTTGCCGAATCTCTGTATGCTGAATATAATATTTTATTTACAATGCGCTTCTCGAATACTTTAATAGAAATTGTATTTTAAATAATTACACGAAGTTTATCGAACCCGTTAATACCAAAGTCCTATACGTGTTTACTTTAGTCGTGTATCCATTATTTTTTAAATTTATTTTATATGTAAGGGTGACTGTTAAAAAGTTAAAAATCGGAGAAAAAAATTCTAAACAAGGATTTTTACATAATTGTATATAATTTTTATAATAATATATCACTAAAATTAGTAAGTTAGTAGTTAAGTCTCTTGTTTTTTTTTTCCATAATAAACATTGACAGCAGCAAGTGAGAAAATTGACGAATCTTGCCATTCGATTTGATGCAATCGAACGACTAATCCTGTTCGCGGTAAATAATGAACCAGAATCCTTTATATTGATTTTAATCGTAATGGTGACTATTAATTTTCCGGAATAATCTAGATTCTCTACTAATTATATAATGTGCATTTATATAATTCCGTATTTGTTTAATTTATTTACATGACTTATGAAATGTATTAATTCGAGCCAAACTGAATTTAGTTTCAATTTAGAAATCGATGATTTATTATTGGTAATTTATCATAATTCGCTAATCGTAATTCGTAATCTCTATAATATTAAATTGACCATTCAATCGTAACCGTGGCTTGCAGTATTTAATGCTTCTCCGGCACTTTTGATGATGATCAACTACTGTTTATTAGTCCGTTTAAAAGCACATTAGTGATAACGATAATTTCTTGTTGAGAAAATTGGTTACATCAGCCATTTGGAATTACTTTGATTTTTGCTGTCGACTCAAATTGGTTGGTTATGTAAAAGTTATTGATCTTTTATTTTTAAACGGGGTGTGTACTAAATGCGCGCGTTTTAAGTGAAATTTGCTTGTGAGTTTTCATTTCTACCTTTATGATTCATATCTTGTGTCATAATATTTTATAATAAATTTTTTCAGTAGTAAAGGGATCACTTTTTACAGTTTTGCGTTAGGTAACCGGTAATTCAACTGCCCTATGGTAAGGTTACACACATTATTTTAATAATACTGTATCATATTTCTTACAGATATACAAAACCTTCGGTCTACGTACAACTTCTGTGCAAAGCCCGTATCTATCCATGACGCAAGGTTTTACATAGTATGTTCATACTTCGTTTATTTAACCCTTTAATGGTGTATTTCAAGTTAGACGGAGAAATATTAACAAAGCATCTTTGTATTAAACAAATTGCAGAGTTTAGTGAGAAAATAAATAAAATATTTTAATGATAAATTTTAGTATCACTTAATTTATAAGCGATTTGTGCTTGAGTTAGGCTAGGTGATTAATGTTGTGAAAATTTAAAACTAGTAAGCCTACTAAAACGGGTGTGAAAGATGCAAATAAGACAAAATTTAATTACCTGCATCTTCACAATAATAATGTGTTCACCTTAAAGATATACAATTTTTCAATTTTCATATTTTTGATATTATTTATATTTGTAACATATATATATATATATAGAATATAAATTGCACACACTTATATACTTCAAAGGAAATTGACATTTCATTATAATTTAACGTATCAGTTTCCTTTCAAATTTCCCTACGCGTGACACAAAAGAATTTTGGATATTATTAGAATTAAATAATTTATTGTAATTAGTAATCCAAAACTAAATTGTTTTTTCTTTACAACTTCTTAATTACACTTCATTAGTGTCCGACTGAAGGTCAATTTTTGGCCGAAGCCGAAGCCGATTGTTCGGCTCTTGCGATAACCTTCGGCCGAAGCCGAAGGTTCAATCGTACTAAGATATCTTAGAACACCGACTAAAAAGTACGAGTATACATATCAATACAAAATCTACAGTTACTTAGTATTCTGCGTTATGATGTTGATAATAATAGTAAATATATCTATTAAATAAATATATTGCAGTTTTCTAGAAATGATATATTACTTCATTCGTAATAGTTCGTGCGTTTTCGGCACATTTCAGCGGCTAAATACAAATCTTCGGCTTCGGTTAAATCTACCGAAGGTTTGGCCGAAGCCGAAGATTTGTATTTAGCCGCTGAAATGTGCCGAAAACGCACGAACTATTACGAATGAAGTAATATATCATTTCTAGAAAACTGCAATATATGCAATATGCAGCCGAAGGTGGGCGATGCCGAAGCCTAAGCCGAAGCTTCAGTCGGACTTTACATTTCATCGTTGTTATTTAAATTTTACTCAACTCCACATAAATCAGAATAATAATGATAAAAATGTATATTTTAAATATGAATTAAATATATTAATTATAAAGATATACATATAAAATCAATTTTATCGAAAAATATTGTTGTTTCGCCACCGGGATTCGAACCTGGATCTCTTTCCTAACCGGAGAAGGTGCTTTATCCAACTAAGCTACAGCGACATTATTTTTAGCGACAATTTTCGACCATATATGTTACCTTTTTGATATTAATACATTTAATCGTTCCATCATTTGACAGAGCCATCTACTTTATTTTTACAGAATCTCAAATACCTTTGAGTTACAACTTACAACTTCACAATAAGAATGTGTTCTCCTAAAAAATGTATATATCTATAATTAAACTCTTGAATTCTACAATAAAACACGACAGTCTACCATTGATATCGGATCTTCCCTAAGAATTATTGTTGTCGACCCCATCTTTCCCCTTCACTGATACATACACCGGTGACAGCCGCACGGCCGCCAGAACGCGATGCCGCGAAACACATGTGTTGTTTTGACGTTTCAGCGAGTAAAAGCCGCCCGAAGCCATCGCCGAACGAGACCGACTCGGCTCCTCAGTTGCAATCCAGCGGCGGCGCAATGTCAACACTCGCGTAGACGCGGCGGGAAAATCTGACCGAGTGGCTACCCGCGCGCGGGAAAATGCGAACGCATCCGCTGAAAACATTCAAACTGTCGTCATTCGCGTCGACGGCCAAACGCGTCACGTACGTTCGAAATACAAAATGTGAAAAATATATAATATATCAGTGAAACGAGTCAAATAAACTACCGTGTTCAATTATGATTGTTGATATTTTTACTGTGATACGTGAGTAATTGATTTATTTTCGGTAAATGATACGAGAGACATCTTACGACTCGATTACTTTCTATATTTTTAAACTGGTTTCAGTGTATATTCCGATAAAATAAACTGCGGTTTTTTATTGATTTTAATATTTATTTTTGAATGTCATATATAATTTGTCTAAATATTTACACAACTGCGTTCATATTTCGTCTAAGTTCAGTAAAAATAAAATAAAAATGTTTTGTGAATTTCGCATACTTGTGCCTGTTCAGAGTTTACAGGATTATTATGCTGTGTGTGGTAAACTTCAATTATCGACAATCTGGGACATATTCTAGTACCCATTCTTACATTATTGACATGACGTAGTCTGTTCCTAGCAAAAAAAAAATATAAATATGCCTAGCAATCTTTCCCACATAATAATAATCTTCATTTATTATCATTATATTCAAGAACATGTTGCTAAGAACTGTTTTTTGTCAATCTAAATGTGTTTTTTACCGGTAATTTTTCCGGTTCCAAGTCCACTTTTCAGCAATTTCGTATTTTGTAATTTACGTCGCTGTATATCACACTGAACGAATAATTATTTAAATAAAATAATATTAATAATTAGACCAAATACTTTGTTTCAACCACTATTTATTGATTATTCAACATGTTTCGATACCTATGGTATCTTCTTCAGGAAACAATGTATACTGAAATTAAAATTACAAGCACAGATAAAAACAAAACTATTAAGTTTTGAATAAGCAAGAACTAATTTGTTTTCATAAGATATCATAGGTATCGAAACATGTTTAATAATCAATAAATAGTACTTTAAACAAAGTATTTCGTCTAATTATTTATATAAAATAAGGCCACAAAGTAATTTTGCTAATATTGAAGAAGTGAAAAAAATATTATTTCGACATTTTGTTCAATGTTGATTTACATAATTCCATAATGTAATAATATATTACAATCGCTTGGCAACAAAGAAAAAAATATATAATAACCGTTTAAGACAAGTATATGTAAAGTAGAATATAAATTGTTAATGTAAAATAATAACACATAAAACATATAAAGCATGTATCCTCTCTAAGTATATATGCAAACGACGTAATTGTAAAAAAATATGATAATGGTGTCACTTGTTAAGAAGAAAAATATATTGTTTCAGTGAATAAGTTTCCCATGCATCAGTTAATATAGTATTTTTTTCCCTCCTTCACGTCAGTATTGACATATAGAAACCTCAATCAGATGAGACACGCTCATGGGTCACCCTCACAACTGACTCCAGGATCTCGATGGGAGGTGGCGT
Source organism: Eubasilissa splendida (assembly GCA_031772225.1). NCBI lineage: Eukaryota > Metazoa > Arthropoda > Insecta > Trichoptera > Phryganeidae > Eubasilissa > Eubasilissa splendida. The sequence goes on from CM062848.1 coordinate 26,889,077, forward strand.
GTCTCTTTCAGGTCTTCTTCGACGTAAAGTTGTGTCCAGAATAATTTCATTCAGTTGGCGCACAATATGACCAAAAATTGTTTACTACCGTAGATAGTCTTCTACTGTGGTAGGATTTGTTGCAAATTGGAGTTTTCGCAAGACGTACAGTTCACGGGATACGTACTATCCTTCTTCAGCATTTGTTTTATAGCGATGAGAAAAAATGCTACTTTTGACTCACTGGTGTGATTGTGATTGGTATTCGATAATATCAGTGATTGAAAACTGTGTCTGTGAACACAGTATCATTACTAATGCGCACGTGCCGTACGATATCACAATACTCGAAATAAATATAAAAAGTCATGTTTTAGCATAAATAATTAATATTTATCTAATTTGTAAATGAAAACGCTTTAAAAAATGTGAGTTTATTTTTCGTGTCAAATTCTCAGCGTTTCCGATCAAATGCGTAAAATGATTTGGCAGAATCTACTAGATGGCGCTGATCACGAATTATAACGTCATTCCGTCATGTATATTTTCATATTAAATGCACAGGCACCGAATCACACGGTTCACAACCAAATATAAATAAATCAAAAAAATGAATCACGAATCACGATATTCTTAGATATTCAATCGCCGATAGTGAGTGTGACTCAAAGATATCAGTGATTGACTCACGGTTCGTGATTTTGAGCTCATCACTACTATTTTATACTTGTCGCTATTGCGGATGGTTCAACTATCTGCTGCATATATAAAGATTGGAAAGACCACAGTGTGGACCAACATAATTTTGGTTGCCTTTTTGTGACTGTTTTTCCATAATTTCGTATATTGTTTCATAGGAACTTTAGGTAGTTGAATGCGTCTTCGAATTTCCTGCCCACTGTCAGCAGCGTGGTCAAATAAATTTCCCCTTGAACTACCTAGCATCGTGCTATTTGAGAAATTTATGACTAGGATTAGCACGATTTATAAGTACAAAGTATAAGACATTTATTAAAAAATATTTTGGCTGTAAAAAGTCTTACACTATAAAAAAAATGGTATTTAAGTACACGAAACCTTAATAATCAGTCATTTTCTTTATTATATACGTACGAAAAAGGTTATACCTTCATAAATTAATTCATTATTTCAACCTTATATTCACGAACGTGCTCTCGTTCCCACATTACTCACTTGTACGTCTAATTATATCTTATTGCGTAATTTCATTGTTTTCTTAATATAGTATTATATTCTATATGGTATTTTGATCTCACGAATCATAATGATTTGGATCAGTGTTTTAATAAAATATGCGTGATATTTACTAAGCAGACGGCAAACTGTACAACTGTTAACCCTTCCCTAGCCATGCAGTAACACAGGTCTACCGAGCTAATTAAATCGTATTTCTATAAATAAGCACAATGTAAAACTTATATTTTACCTAGTCCTAAAAAAATCATTTGCCCTTAGAAATGACTAGTAGAAAACAAATCATATAAAGCGAATCATAATAAAAATAATATTTTTTTAATTCAACGCTATATATAATTGATGCATTGCATGCTATCTGCATACCACATATACCACGTAAAAAGATCACATATATTAAATGAAGAGAGATACAAATGAAGATCATGTTAGATGAGTCTTTTGACGAATTCATTATAAGAATAACGTTTGAGAATAAAATGAACGTATTAAATTATTATATTTATTATTTCTTATTTTATTTATAGTAACTATGATATTAACTATTTTAAAGTCATTTAAATTTGTAATAGCATTTTTCCCCATTTAAAGTGCTTACAAAACTAAAATTACTTGCGGTAACACGAGTTGACAGCATGGCTGCACGGGGTATATTTAGCACGGTATGGTAAAGGTTAAATATCTTTGTACATATCGCACACATCGCATCAGAATAAAGCCACCATATTTTTAGGACAACTAGACGCACCGAACCTTATGAGACTATTTAATAAGAAAATATGTATTGTGTAAACATTGTAAAAAGAGAAAAATATAAATCTCATTCAATATCGAGCACCAGTTTACGCCGATTTATCGGTGGTATCGGACGTCTGTATTAGTGTTGCGCACTAAATGAACTGTCAAATTAATTTGTAGAGATTCAAATAGATGTAGACAAAATATGAAACATTGTAACTAAAATGAAATAAACAGAGTAAATAAATAATAGGTGCACTCGCATTAAATGCATGGATAATATTTGTTTTTGTAGTTTAAATTATTTTCTGCAGGAATCTGTTACCAAACCAATTCTAAGTCAATTTTTCTATGTAAAATTGTGCGTATTATACAAATTATTTAAATGATCTATTTAACTCTCCCGGTATTGTGAGTCGGTCGATAAAAAAGATTTCGTCGAACCTTAACATTTCAAAATCATGATAAACACGAAATAAGGAGCGCGTTTAAAAATATGTACATAACATACAAAAAATAACTCGGCCTTAAAAATGTATTCAAACTTCTTTAACCTTTGAATACATGCGAATATATATATACCTTAACAAAAAATCAATGGTTCAACATCGGTTTCAAATGTGCATAATTTATGCGAGAATATTTCAATTATATTTAGTCTTCATTATCTGTTAAAGATAGGTAGATACTCAAGGTATTATAATAATTCAATTTATACAAAAAAAAAGGTCGTATTGTTACAAACAAGATGTAAATAATTATATTTTATCCGAGTTACACGACTCGACAATCAATTGTTTGATTTGTATTCGTCAAACACATTTTGAAATATTTGAAACAATGGAAACTGGTTTATTTTATTTGCTCATATCAAATGATGTATCTGGGAAAAATAATATTTCCTGTTTGAAATAAGTATTACAAATAAATCAAGGTCGTTTGTGAAGCAACGAGATATTGACAAGAAAAAAATGCATCGTACGTGATTTATCCGCAAGATCACTGAAAGTAATTAGTGATTAGTACAAAAAACATTTTATAGTATTGATAGGTACGGAAGGATTAACGTTTATCCCATTACCTGTTCGTCAGTGGCGTAACTAAAAATGTTTTGCCCTAATGCAAAATGAAAGGGCCCCCTATACACGAGTTGAATACAATAAATAAAGAGTATTAAGCAGTTTTATCTGCTAAATAGTAAGAACAAAAATAGTCTCCTTTTTCCACACACTTTCACAATATTCACACTTTCATGAAAAAAAAAGTGTGTTTTTAGGCTTTTAATACGGATAATAATTTCAAGTGTTTCCATGATACGCTGTAGAATTTTTTTTTAAATTTTATTTCATTTTTTACTGTTGTAGATTTAAAAATTATTAGTCCACAGTAGCGCTAAGAACAGTATCGACACTAGCAAAAGTATACTTATTAAATGCGTTCTAGGCCTCGGACAATTTGAACCCCTGTCTAACGTGGGCTCAATGCACCGCATTCGCTGCATTAGCGTAAGTTACGCCTCTGCTGTTCGTGATGGTTTTAAAAATATAATTATTTATTTTAATTATCGTTTTCTCATAAAGTAATCATTCTAATAAGTGGATATTTATGTGATTAAATCTATCATTATAAATATCTCTAGAATTTTTTTCTGAATTACTGAACAGTAGGAAAATGTTAATAACATACGAGTAGTTATTTAGGTACATATAAATTAATTGTTACCCTATTTAGATTGATCTGAGCAATATATACTTTAATAAGTGTGTTAAGTAAAATTAAATAATTATTATATCTACTTATCTTAAAATGTCCAGTTTTAATGGTGAGTACATGATATTTTGATCACTTATTAGTTGCATTATTCTGTTCTGCGTACAAAATACAGACGGTAATGAATCATAGTTTGTTTTGTGCTCAACTATGCACTTCTCTAGATGCGCTCTCAAAACGATTCTCCGAGACAACTCTCATTCGTGTACATGATCCATGAGAATGAACAAACCCAGCAGGCGCCAGTTATTTTGTTCAGTGATTATTAGAATCAGTCATATAGTATGTTCAATTTTCATGATCACAATCGTACATCAAGTGCAAAGGTTATCGGTTATTAAAATCAAGATGTTCATAAATAATTCGTGTTTCTACGTACGTTTTTCAAGTGAAGCGAGCAAGCAATAATAATTTCACCCAACCTTTTCTTGGATTACAGACGTCGGTCGCCGCTTTCTTTCCTTTACAATATTAATTTTTAATATTTACCTGACCTTAGTTGACCTTGGTGGGTGGTAAAAATATTCATACATACATAAATTACCTTTGTGCATCGCAGGTTTCGAATAATAAAACCGCCGGGTATTAGACTCAAAACATTCGTGGATCAACGTGGTCATAGGAACTGGCGCCTAAAGTACTATTTATTTAGCCAGTCAGCCACGCATACAAGAGAGGTATGTTTATTTTCAGTGTAGTATTTTATTTATGTACGTGTAAAAGTATTTTAATTAATATATAACATCGCCAACATTAATATGGGTACACAAACGCACAAACCTGCAACACACATCGCACAAAGACTAACAGATGTAATTTAATATTTACATTGTCTGGTTAGAAGAAATTGTACAAAAAACAATCTACATTAAATACACTAACAAGAGTATCAATTATTTTATCATTACTGAACACTTATTGCAAGTTTCGTTCTAGAAAATATTCAGTGATAACCCAGTTTCTAGTCAGCGGTGAATATTAATATTTAATATAAATGTTTAATAATAATCCACTTTCGAATACCGTTTGATCGCTTATTGTGTCTCAAATTTATGCTGTTCTTTATTTTTCAAAGATGCGGAGAAAGATTGACGTACGTATTAAGAAATGAACGGTTTGAGATTTATCTCAATCCAGCGCCTCTGTGAAACTCTCAAGCGTCATAATATACATAATAATATATCGTTGCGTTAGCCCCATCATTTAGCGCAACAGCGATATCGTGATAATTTGTTTTATGGGGTTAAGTATTTTGATCTGGTTCTGTTCAAACTGATAAGTAGAAAACTGTCGGAATATTAGACGACAGGATATACTAAGTAGGTTGTAGTTTAATGATTATATACATTATATACATACATCTTATATACATCTCAGAGATTTAGACAAGATAAATCTCAGTAAAATGTATTGATTTTTTTAACTGGAGATAAACTCAAAGATCAGTTTGAGATTGGTAGAAAGAGACAAATCTCATGTATGAGTACACGATATTTGAGTTGACGGCGAAACTCGTCTAAAAATTTAAATCATGAATATAATACCTTGAACTATTTAATCTGGAAAGTTTAACAAACAGAATGCATTAAATAACAAATATTTCTTTTGAAATTAGCAAAATTAACTTTGTGGTTAAAGTTCATATTTTTATTTGTTAACTTTGTTTTATTAACCACTTATTGAGTTTAAATACATCTACCGGTTTCGAAGAATACCATTTTCTTCTTCATCATTGACATCCTAAAGAAGAAAATGGTATTTTTTGAAACCGGTAGATGTATTTAAACTCAATAAGTGGTTAATAAAACAAAGTTAACAAATAAAAATATAACAAGTATTTATTGCGTTTGAACTGCTGCTGGGGAGATTCTAATTGAACTAATGAATGGAACATGAATGGTTAATGAACTGATGTTTGACATATAACAACCAAGATGTAAGACGCAAGTCGGCGAATCTCTGACATATGGTATATAAACTGGGCCTACAAACGCCGAGAGTTATCTCCAAAGAATCTCATGAAAGCAAAATCCCTATCTCAGAGATTGTCTCGATACAAAAATCTCCTTAAAATATCTTCCGTGTAAGCAGTATATACAGTGTATACAGAATTATTCTGATCCTTTTAATAATATTACAATAATATTTGTACAATGTCGCTGAAATGAAAAAAAAATCAATTCATAATAGGTATTTTGAAATGCAATTTTTAAAGTGAATCTTCTCTTGCGGATTATTATGTCATCCATAGCTACCGCTGGCTCTTCATCAATCTGTAACAGGAAATTGCCCCAGGCGGCAGCGACTGGAGCACGTTATCGTTACCTCGATTTTAGTGAACTGATTTGGAAAATTATTGTTATTTTTCGTTCATCGATCTGAACAAGAAAAAGCTAGAAAAAAACTCTTCAGTGTCTTTCATTCAATATAAATTAAAATACCCTTTGGTTTAATCAATGTATAAAATGAGAGCACACAAAGAAGTCTCACTTGGATGGCGCGTGTTCAGCAAATTTTTTTTTATTAATTTTATTTTATTCAGATAACGTACAGTTTATTAATAAATACGAGAATTAAAATAAATCTTAACAATAATTGAACCAGTTACGTTTTCTCAGACGATATAAAATACTTTATACACCGAGTACAATTTAAAATTTAAGAAGGACTATAAAGCAGAAAAATGTGAGAATAAAAAGAAATAATAAAAAAGAAAGTAAGAAAATATTCGAGGGGAGAGGAAAAGGAAAATGGAATAGGGAATGAGATCTGAGTGATAAAAATAAAAAGAAAAATAAAGTCCTTTAAAGTTTAAGTATTGAATTTAGATTAAATTGAGGTAACTGAAGGTTGAACGTATGTAGTTCGTTTGGATGTGAATTGAAATAAAGGGGTGTCGGTAAAAAAATTAGTTGTTTGGCATTGGTGTTGCAATGTGGAATATTAAATAATTTAATTAAATCATTAAGATTAAATTAAATTTAAACAGCTTATCGTCTATGGACTCTTATTTTTCATTTTTGCAGATTAGTGCATATTAACACATATAGATTTTTAAATATGTATATAAATATATATATATTTGAAAATTGTCAGTTAAGTTCAGTACAAAATAAACGTTATTCATTAACGTAAATAGTTTTCTAAAAAGTTATATCGTTAAATCTTAATTATTATATCGAAATCTTATTATTATTGTACACTATCAGTATAATGACCGACTCAATTTTCTCATTCCGTTCGTGTACCTAAATGTAACAAAACTTTCCACAATCAATAAAAATTCCTACACATCGATATTTCCGTTGAACCACCTTGTTATTGTACTTTCAACAAGTCAGTGCTAGATTTCATAATCTGACGTTCAACAACGCGACAGTTTGTCAAACACGCACAAACATCTCGTTCATACACAGACATGTATAATACACATTTGCAATGGTACCATCATCTGTTTATTTATTTCCGAATGTACTGCAACATTGCTTGTTAGTTTTCTTAAATAAATAACTGATAAACATTCAGCAAATTCTCCGTAGCTAATTTACAATATTCTCTTTCGTATTATTTTCAGCAAATTATTAACACAAAATAAGATGTCTACCGTGTGCACAATTCTGGAATCTAGAGTAGCGCATCTTGAGTTACGCGGCGGAATGTCTTTACTGTTAAATACCACTGCCATTTAATGTATTACCTATTCAAGTTCAATGTTCTCGCTGTTGGTTCCCCAGGTTTGCCGTTAATACATACGTCTGACCTGCATGTCAAATGGTCGAAGATTCAACAAACACAATAATTATTACAAGAACAATAGCTAAAACTAAATAGTTTTACGACCGAACGAATGAATCCAACCGCATCAGTATGGTTAATGGTTTAAAAAATGTGAATAGGTATTAAATATTTTCATAGTTTGTGGTATTTTTAAAGACAAAAGGATTTTATGCTCGACATTGCATCGTCGTAAAAATAATTTTAAATTCATATTTAATTCCTGTCAGGTGAAGCCTCTGTCCGTTTCGCGAAGTAATTGAGAACTTTATTGCCAGGTTAGCGAGAAATGCGCGGAAAATTGTTCGTGGATTGATGGTAAATTTATATTCAGTTGACAAACTAAGTTAGTCATGGAGCGAATACCGTATCGTACCTAGCGAGGTATAATCCAACTATAACAACCCGTAAGTCTTGCATAGATACATATTACTTGTAACTCGTGAATCTTACTTGTAAGTATATGCATCAGATGCATTCTGTTAAAGCTATTCAATTAAAATATGACTGTTTACTGTAGGAAGAGGGATAGGTCGTGGAAAGACGGAACATAATTTATTATTAGGTGATAACTAATAATATATGCAGCTTTAAAATTATTAACTTTTTTGTATATTATGTGGAAAAATAAATATTATCCTTTTGTCAATTTTAGTTGTAGTCGATAAATAATACAAAACATCATTATTTATTTAGTCTTTTATTACAATTAGATAAACTCGTATGTTTCGGATTAAGAATGTTTTTAGGTTATAATATATGAATCCATCTCTTCTATATCATTACTATTAGTACACAATTGGAGAACTAACTTCATTTGTAATAATAAAATAAAAAATATTCCCTAATTTGTATTATTTTATATTACATACCTACCGCAATAGTTAGTTATAGAACTTTTAGAAAATATAATTATATAAAGTATGGTTATTTGAAATAACGATTAGGGTGCAGAGTACATAATGTTTAAGGGCGGGTCAAAAGGTTAAAAATGCATAGACACAGAAATTAAATTAAACAATAGTTTAATATATTTTTTGATAAAATGATATAAAACGAAATCACTAGACGAATTTTTACAATTGACCTTTGATAGTATTATGATAACGATATGTCAATCCATTTTTTTTCGAATTCTGAAGCTCGTGAAGAAGTATGATTATCAGTTATTTTAGAATTTTTTTAAATTTTGATAAGATATTAGATGACGTTGATATTGATGGATATGTTTAAAGTTCATTTAAAAAACGAAAAATATTAGTAGTGCTGCACTATATATTTCAATAGGCGGCTTAAAAATAATATTTAAAAATGTACGTGAAAAAATAGTTTACAAAATATATAATGTGCTATTTATTGTTCTCTAAACTACGGTTAATATTCTGAAAATATTTAAATGATTTATTTATTTATTCGGGTGGTGAATGTGGACTTTATGTCGTGCATTTACTAATATTTTGTACGTAATATTGCACATGGCAGTAAGTCGTGTTAATTGTTAAAAAATCCCTTCCGTCAACTGGCCGTAAGAATCAGGTAGATTTAATCTATGTGAAAGCATATTTTACTTTTTCTCTGCGTTCAATTTTAACCGGGTTTCGAATTTATAATATTTTTTTTTTTTAATTATTCCTTTCGATCTAGTATTAACTGAGTTATTATAATAGTTACCTATAAAATTAACAAAATGATCAGTTTTTGAAACCATTATTGCATATATCAACATAAAAATCTCCATAGTTTTTTCATTTTCTTTTAATACTTTTGAGATATAACATATTATGGTTTACGATGTATGGTAGAATCATTATATTATTACGTAGCTAAGTAGGTATAATATGGAATTCTCAAATATTTTACACAGGTGAAAACACGTAACATGTAAATTACCTTTGCTAAATCTAAAATAATTTTTTTTCTGCCGATATTTTTTTTTGTAAATAATTGTCTAAAATAAGAAAATTACGGGTGCCGAAAAAAATTACCATGCGCCGCCTTGCGACCCAGTGGGCTAATTTGACTTTTTTGTTTTCGTAATGTAAGGAACATTACAAAAACAACACACGGACGACTTTTGTATTAATTTGTCAAAATTTATTCGACCTATGTAGTGAAACCTATACTTAAAAAAAACAATGATATCAGAAATACTACTAGACTGTAATCAAATAAATGTATTTATTATACTATTAATTAAAGTACATTCTTTATTATAAATACACATAACATATTTAAACACGAACTTCTGATTGTAAGTAATAGTCCAAGAACTTAACATTATATTTAAATATCAAACGTCAACATATCGACATACATATATACTCAAGAACGTAATAGTTGTAAATTAATATTCCAACCGCATTATTATAATGGAGAAAATTATACAAAATACAAACAAAAGGTTATAAAATAATAATAACAAAATAAATTGTTCTCACAGAAATTATTTTCTGTAAATATCTTCGCGTTAATTTATTTAGATACTCTTTAGATCATTTTACTACTCCTCATTTTTTTACTTTATATTATTTATAATTTGATTTTATTAACCCGATTATTTTGTAATTTGTTTGTTTTTCAGAACGAAATAAATTATTTATTTACTCATTAATATATAGATTTTTTTTTAAACTGTGGGTTCTCCACTTTGCTCTATGTGTATTCTGAAAAACCTCACACGTGTGCATTGATTTACAAGTTAATTAACAAAATATAGTAGAAATTTATAATGAAGCAATAATTAATTAGAAACAGTTTTAAGTAAAAATTTAATCTAAAATAACATAACATAAATAGCCATTCTTTTTTTTAAAATTAATATCAGTAGGATTTAAATTTTGAATTAAAAGAAAGTAAAAAACAAAATATATAAATACAATTTTGAAAGTATTGCTAGGTTGGGCAACAGCAGTTTCAAGATTCATTAATTAAAAATGGGTTGATAAATTGTTTGAAGGTCAGCTTTAATAAAGTAGTAAGCGTCTTTATAATATGTACCAGTAATGCTGTACGAATTATATAAATTCGCATTAACTTTTAACTCTTTAACTTCGCATTAACTTTCCTAAATGCGTATTTTTACAAACATTATTTAAATCCATAGAATATGCAGCGCATATAATATTAGAAAATATCGCGCGAATTAGTCTTAGTCGCCGTTTTAGACAGAAAAGAAAATTGATCTAAGGGAAAGTTGGGCGGTTTTTTCAACAGAATTGATGTCGCGTGTAAATATTGCAATTCCAGTTTAATGGTAATCTGCATTTAAAACAACACTCGAGTAGTACGTAATGAGCATTTAATTGCACAACTGATCATCGTCTAAGTGTACGGGTATAAAGGTGATCAAAGTGTTTAGAGGAAAACGTCTATTATTAATTGTCCAATGAAGCATGAAGAGTTTCTAGTTTTTAATTAAAAATATCATAATACTTTAATGATTTTTCATACGCCTATAGGGCCTTTACAGATTATAAAGGTGTCCCAAAATTAACGCAAGATTTGAATTAAAGTACATGGGATAGAGTTATTAAATGGCCTCCACGGCTTTGCTGGAACATTCGCACTCATTTGTCGAAATTTTCCATAACCATTTTGCATAAATGTGGCTAAATTTCGTTGATGCAGCGTTTAATTTCCTCCCGTAATGCACGGGTGGTTGTGAGCTTGTTGTTGTTGTTGTGTGTTGTTGGATGACCAGTGTGTTTAGCGTCTCCAACTGATCCAGTCTCTCTAAATTTTTCAATTAATCTCTTCGCAGTTGACCATATTTTGTATTAAATTTTTGAATTGCGGCCGCCAAACTTTCATTATTTTTGAGATATTTTTCAATGATGAAAACACGTTGTTGTATCGTGTAACGCCCCATTTTTACTAACCCTAAACTCTCAGCTGTCAATTTTTTTTTTTCAGGGTTGCCAACAATTTACTGTAGAAATGGAGGCAAATTCAAATCTTGCGTTAATTTTGGAACATCCATGTTTTGTTGTATTTTTAACGAATGTTACATTGTCATTTATTAATTGTGAATAAAAATGTACCCGAGATTTATATTTATAAATTACACAGCCAAATCGTTAAAGAAAAAAATATATATGTGATAACTTTCATAGTACCACCAGATTCCCTCGGTGTTCTATTCTCTCTTTACTGTAGATTTACTCGGGTTCAGTTTCTTGTAATATTAACAACCCAAGAGTCCAGGTAACAATTACACGTTTAGTATCAGAAGTATTCACAATAATTAATAATTATACAATTCAGAGATAGACTAGTAATTATTATGGAGAAGTGGCGATGGAAAGAGACCCGTTCCTCCAGAGACAGCCTCTTATAATCGTTGTCCCCCACCACACATCTACTCACTCTCCTGACACACGATACCATTCAACGAAGCAACGCATGCAATATTTTAAAGCTTGATTTTAAACTATATTTTAAAGTAAGAGCAGTTAACTAAGTTCCGGCAGTTAGTTACTAAAACCGTATTGCTTTCCTTCAATACGATATATATTTTTTCATTTTTATTATTAATCGCATATACACTAATACAATTAATTACAATTTACAATAAAACATGCCAAAAAGAAATTGATTTCCGATTTTTAAAATGCATTGCCGAACTACGCAAACCTGTTCTAGGGCAAATTGCTAAACAAATCATATTTAATAAACTAATATAACTCATTGAATATGAGATAAAATACAATTAAGACTCTATTTTTAATAGATACGTCCAGAGCAGTAAAAACTTCTATTAGAGATCGCCTAGATTATTATATTACATCTGTATAGACGGGAATTGGGGTCGAATTAAAAAATATATTTCGCATTGTCTCAACATTTTCCGGGGCGATGTTATATATAATAATAAGCAGAATATAAAACATCACCTTGTCGAAGTGATTTAATAAAAATGATATGATTATATAATAGGTTATATAATACTACTTATGAATTATAGTAAAAACAATACATGATTACAAGTAGATAATTTATATCAAGTTTTATCTAAATGTACTGATTGCATCTTGTAACGGTGTTAAATACTAATCTTGTAATAGATGGAAATAAAAGCCACAAAAATTAATTGAAGATAAAAAAAAGTATATATCAAAATTTTTAAAGAAAACCTTTTTTTTTGTTGTGAAGTTGCGTTTCAGAACATGGTAACTAAATATTTTTTCGATTGATTAATTTTACTGTTTGATTCAATTTTGCCTAGCGAGATGAAATGTTCTGAAGGTGCAGTAAAGAGATACAAACAACAAACAAAGATAGAAAAATAAAACAGACAGAATCATAAGAAAGGATAATTTTTTGCTAGTGTATGAGATATACAGAGGGGGTGAAGATATATAATAACAAGACTTTGTAGCATTCGTCTGAACGTTAATCCCACTTTAAAAAATTACAATAGGATAGTTCCGTGGAGAGTGGGGTCCAAAGAAGTGAAATATTTAGATGATTTTCAAGGGTGTTTCAAGTTGACATTTTTTATCGATATCTATAGCCCGGTAATGTTGTTTTTAATAAAAATCGACTACTCTACACTCGCAGTTATTAATTTTTTTAAGAGCATTTTATTAAAATATTTAAAATATTCTATTACTATTTTGTATTTATAAACTTATATATAATACGAGTAAGATGTATTATAAATGAACTCATTAAGTGAATGTTATAAAGGATGTTTTTTTTAGAGATATAGAACTTTAAAATGAAATAAAATACATAAAAATCGTGGTAACAGCCGTGATATTGGATTTATTGGAAAGATAACTTTATGCCATTAGTGGTTAAATATGATTTCGCGTATATCGTAAATATGATCTAATAAAGAGTAATCTAGAAGTCCAATTTTCGACCACTTTTTGGAGTAGCTGGGGGCCGCATATCGGCAATAACGCGACGAATGTTGGCTTCCAAGTCGTCTATCGTCTCTGGTTTATCAGTGTAGACTAGCGACTTCACATATCCCCACATAATATAGTCCAAAGGTGTTAAATTTCACGATCTTGTAGGCCAATTCACAGGACCATTACGCGAAATTATGCGCTCAGGCGAATGTTTCCTTCAATAAATTGATTGTGACGCGCGCTGTGCGGTATGTTGCGCCGTCTTATTGAAACTACAGCTCTTCCACATTAATGCCATTCAATTGGGGAACGAAAAAGTCAGTAATCATGGATCTATAGCACTCTACATTGACTGTAATGTTCTAGCCGGCATCATTTTTGAAGAAAAAATAGCTTCTTCGGCGCGCACTGTACGACGTCTCTGCGGATGCGTGTTATCAATTACCAAGCGTTGTTCTGGCGTAAGTCTATTCATGATGAAATGGCAAACCAAACTGAGCACAAAATCAGCTGTCAATTGGGTGTTGCTGGATAAACAAACCTATAAAAGAAAACAGCCTTTATTCAAATGTAGAACGTTACTAATATGATCACAAATTCTGTAAAATGAAAATACCTTACTTGGCATATTGTCTCACGCCTCGTACATGTACTGCGTATTCAAGAAACCCATCGTTTCCTATGATCACCGTGGGTCGCTCTATTTCAACAGGTTGCAGAAAACTGCCAATAATTACAATAATGAATATTTACAAATCAATGTATTTTAAAGAATTATTAAACGCAAAGTTCCCGCGACACGGTAGGTTCGCCAACAGTTCGATAACACTTATCACATCTGCTTATCTCACCGTGTACGATATTCTCCGCGACAAGTTCGACTGCCGCACGCGATGTCTATCACCGATACAATACATTGCACCTGATTCGGTATTGAGTCGGGACACATTCGACACTTCATAAACATTCTCGTAACCGTGCGCATTCTTTTGCGCACGTCTGTCACAATATCCGATTGCACCGAGACAAATCAACTATTTTCCGACGAATTTTCTTCATTTATTTTTGATTTATTTTTTTCAGTTGATATAGTAACAAAATCTGTTATTTTATTTACAATTTCACAAGTGTTATTTTTAATTCGGGATAAGATTATGCGCCGCGCTTTGTGTGAAGTGTAAATACATATTTTATGCTTGTTACAAATTTAGTGTTGAAGTGTTTATGAAGACATCGCAATGTTGGATTACTTGATGTCCATGATCGCTGGCTTCTGGATTGGCACATCCGGATTGCTATTCGCATTGTTCTACTGGATAGAGGAAGTGTGGGGTAAGTTCTGTTGTCTCGCCCAGGTTCGGCAGACCGCGGCTCTTTTCATAAGCATTTGTGACTCTTCAACTGCAGCTTGTGTGTTCATTTACATATTTGATACATGGAATAGTTTGCCTGAAACGTGATATAATAATAAAAAAAACTAGCATTTACCATTATTACAATGTTTGACTGTACCTATTTATGCTAACAAACATTCTCTTCCATGAATCAAATAAAAAATGCGTTACGAAGAAAATTAACCGACGATAATTTACAATCATATTTTATTTGATTGTGTTTTGCCATCAATGGGTTATTCGGTTTTGTGAAATGTAATTTGTTCACCAATTTGTCCTAAAACAGGCTTGCAATGCATTTTAAAATCTGTGTAAAATATATGTAACAAACTGTATTTTTTTTATTACTGTACAATGCTTATATGTAATGTGCTTAAATAAATAATAAACAATTTAAATAACCGCTCTAACTAGTATTTAAACTTAACAAAGCCCAAAAAGTTTTTTTATTAGTATTTAATTATTTAAGTTTTCTTGTTTTATACGAGTAAGTAGAGCACTGAGCTACAGAAGCCTATAACTCCCATACGTTATATTCTCCTAAATAGCCTGTAGTAACAGTGAAAATGTACGCTGTGGCTCTATGAAAATTTTAAGATTCGGTTTGCTTATTATTTGGCTCTTGTCATTAGAAAGTCTGCCGACCCCTGGTCTAGCCAAGTTGGTTGAAACTTTGTGTGTAGGGAAAACTCCCAACACTTCATTATCACGATTAGCGTGTAATTTATTGCAATTATTGGAAATCATATATAACCTACGATAACAACGCGCGAGTGCCCAGAGGTTATTAAAATGATAATTCATTAAATACTAGTTTCATACGATTTGTGCTATTTAATTCGATTGGTAGTAATATATTTTGACGTTTGCCAATTAAATCTTTTAATTTAAAAGAATTAAATTTTTAGGCAGTTTTGTTTTTTCATAACCCTATCAGTTCCCATACAAAATTAATGTAACTACGCAATTAACACTAATAATCTTGTGCCACACCTTAACTTTTCCGAAACTGAAGAAATTTTTATGAGGCCAACTTTTAGGTCATATGTAGCATCTTTCAGCATTGCTAAAAGTGCACTAAACCATCCGACACCTATGCTTACTTTTTCACAACATCTTCGTCATCTGTATTGTATATCTTAACGTATGGCTTTAATACTGAATACCGCTGAATGCAGTTTATTTTAATAGCCCGTGGTGAAGGATTAATTACAATAATATTTTCAGGGGCGCCACTATAGCGTTTAATAATGGCATCCATTTTTTCAAGAATAATACATTAGCGATCTGACTTTTTGAAACTAAAATAATTCACCGCGTATTAAAAATATATTATTTTAATAAGTCAACTAATTTTAATAGTTGCTTCTGTATAATTAACGATTTTTATTATTTGCTTTTAAATAAATATATAATTACAATACAATTATAGACTAGGAGTAAAACTAATGAGCGTATTATTTTAAAAAGATCCAAAATAGAAATACGACAGAGGCATGCATGCTTGCTCCTAGACTACACAACACACCACCAAAAAAAATTAGAAGCAAATGTATAATTATATTAAAAGTGTCTGTATTAAAAATAAGTCAATAATGTATGTATTGCACACAGAATCAAAAGAAGATATGTCCACTTTACCTGTTTTCGGGTAAAATGCAAAAAACCACTGTACTACAACTGTCACTTTTGGAATCATATTGAAAAGGTCACATGACCAAATACTGTTGGCTGTTGGCATATTTATCTAATTTCAATAGGCTAGTATTGTAGACATTCATATGCTTTATATTTTTACATAACTAACTCAAAAACCATAAAAATTGGACATATCTGATTTTGATTCTGTTCCTCACAATTACTCTTTATTTTTATTAGATATTAAATTTATTACTTTATATCATACTCTACTATTAGAGATTTTTAATCATGTTTTATATACTAGTATATATAGTTTTATGCCACTCTCATAATTCAAGATCATATTTTTTAGGGGGTAACTAAATAAATATAATTTAAAATATTATTATAAAAAATGTGAAAAAGAATTATCACTTAACAATTAATCTAATCTATTGTGAGGTTATAAAAGAAATGCCATTTTTACATTTTAATATATGAAGAGAAAATTTGTATAGACTTTATGTAATATACGAAAACAATTACCATCAAAATATTTCTTGCTTAAGTTATCAAATTTCTTAGTCTCGATCATTAATCTCCAGTGAATACATCCATTTTCTCAACTACTTCATTAACAGAACTAATTTCACTCACTAAATATGTATTTAATAAATAAAACTTGAATCAGCTGTTTTCGAGATACAATGGAACGAAATACCAAAGTATTATTGTTTATCATTCTATTTATAAAACAATTATTTGTCACCGTCTCAAATAAATGGTCAAAAATCAGCTTAAATAATATTAGTACTAAATATATAAAATATATTATAAAGACAATCTTATGATATTATTTGATTTAGTGAACATTTTTTATATAAAATATTTATTCGTCGGTGTACACGTGACTTTTTCAATGATTTTCATAACATATTTGTCATAAAATAATATATACTAGGAATGTAAAGAAGAAATATATAATAAGATTAATAAAATAGGTTGTGTAAGAGGCTTTAATAGCGTGTGTTGTTCTGCCGCGGGTCAGTTTTTGTCGATGCTAACATTGCGGGCCGTACAATCTAGCGGCCCAGCCATCATCGCGGCCGATGTGACATCATCGACTAAAATGTTAGCAGAAACATCGGGTGCGAAAAAAACACTGACAAGCTACGTACGAAACTCCATAATTTTTATTTATTTAATTATTACAAATAAAATACATATTATTCTTAATTATGATTACGTATTTATTTTTATATTACATATAAAATAATGTTGGTTTAAAATAATATTTATAAACATTTAACACAATAAAACAACATAGGTACCAAATCAAGAATCAATAAATATAAAATAACTTTATAAATAGTGACCCCACTTGAGTTTTATTGTACAGTGTGTCCCAAAAGTCTTTTTCATTTTGGTTCATTTTCTTTATGACCTCTCTCCAGTCCGTGACCAGCGGACACAATTTGGGCGTCCAAAATTATCACGCCACGCTCGTCGGTGGCGATGAGGTCGGGTTTTAACCCACCGCTAGAGGTGCGGGATAACCTCTCTCTCTCCACACTCCACTCTTACTCCACAAGGGCCCCTTACAGGGTCTTACAAACTGCATCATGTCGGAGGATCCTGCCTCCATCAGTGCGGGGACACACTTGAATGGCATGCATTGCCGTTTCGGTGGCGACGCACCCAGCGCGGCAACGCAATCGAGGGTCTGGACCCTCTTGCCCTGTTTCCCGCGAAACTCTCCCCCTGGAGGTACGGATCCTAGTAGGCAGGGCATTAATGTGCACTTTATGGTAGGAGACATAGTCTTTCCCCGGGATTCCGTTTGAACAAGAAGAAATCCAGTCCGTCGAGAGGCGTGACCCCCTCGACAGCTCTAGCTCCTTCCCGTCAACGGACCTGTGCAGCTGTCCTGTAAAATGCCTCCTTATCTCGACCGATTGGCCATATTTCTCCCCTCGCTCCATCTCAACTGACGCTGGATGAGCGGTAGATGGTAGGCTGCTCTCGCCAAGGGATAGTTTGATACACGAAGCCTGCGAAGCCTCGCGTACCTGTTGGAGGGTATGCAGTATGAAAGAGAAAGGAGGCCTAACCCTCCTTCGCACACCGGGGCATGACGGGGGATATGCCGATCGCTAGCCGCGTCCTTGGGAATCGTCATGGAGCGTGTCCATACCAGTTGTTCGTGAAATTTTCTTTGGAAAATTGAGATCCCGACGATGTGACATAAACTAGCCTCGTCGTAGCTACGACTTGACACCAATGGTATACAATCAAAGATACAGTAACAATAATCCCTCTGTGGACCAATTAAAAGAAAATATCCGAGAAGAAATGGCAGCGATCACGGAGAATACGTGGCGACCAATTCTCATAAATTTTGCCTCCCGTTTAGAAGAGTGCCAGCGAAATCACATTTAGAAAACATAATTTTTCAGAAATAAATTCTCAGGGACTGTACTAAATCCATAAAAAACATTTTTTTATTAAAGCCATACATTATTTTATTACTGAATTGTTATTATGAAAAATACTTTTCGGTCCTTGTATAATGCTGAACGGTTTCGGAACGTCTGTTTTTTCGTCAGGGTAGTACAAAACTAAATCTAAAGTTATAATTTAATCTTTAGTTTTTCTCGCTTTATTTCGGTTATAAACAAATGTAAAATGTGAATTAATTGAAACAAAAAAATAAAATGAAATAAATAATCACCAACCCACACCCGTGATCACACTTGATGTTTCCTTCTTTTTCTTCCTTAGCGGCCTTCTGGGACTCGAAAATCCGTGATCAAAGTCACTACAGAGCGCCATCCATCCCTCTACTCGATACAAATGTATTTTTATCAACGTGCACTGGGAACTCGAACAATGCAGAATTTTTAAATGAAATCTTGCGACAATAAACACGCGATCTGCAACCTATGGCACGCGAGATGTTTTTTGGTGGCACGGCCTAGAGAAAGAATATCGAAGTGTTTGTTTCAAAAGTTGAATTTCAAGGGAGTCCAGTAATATTTAAATATTGTAATTTTTATGATGCCATTATTGAAGTAGTATCTTCCTCTTTCTTTTCCCACGTAGACCACCATAACAAGCTTCTCCAATCTATCTTCCCTTCTCGCAAGATGCCCAAAAATTGTCTCGGGAAAATGGTTGAGAGTCTATTCTTGAGGTTCAGTTCTTGCAAAGTGCAAACATTCATACGCCATGTTTGTATTATTACAGTGAAGTTTTACTAGTATGATTTCAGAGGCACACAAAATGTACGAAACTTAAAAACAAAATTATGTCTGACTTCAGTGTATGTAGGTTGCAGATCGCCGCATTACCCTACCTACGTGCTCAAAGTTTATCAATGTTGACAAAAACTTGTCACTAGTTGCTATTTAGATAGATTTAATACAAAATATTGCAAATTATAAATTGTTTTCACTCACTAAACTAAATCTCTTTAACATTATTAATTTATTTTTAAAATTGTATACACTAGTGTCCGATTTATCGTTGCTCATCATTATAATGCTAATTAATTAACGTAAATATATACGGCGTGGGTCAATAGGCGACGACCATTGTCCACTCAATAATTTATTAATATCTTATATGGCACAATGCCCCTCGCTACTCGGTAGTGATGTAAATGTATCATAGATGTCACGATAATGCGATTTTCTTTTTGAAGTAAAATATGTCTACCAAAATACGTAACTATTTTTTTTTTTTGCACATAGAATTTTTTACAATAATGTTATGGTAACTTCCCATTGGCTAAGCGCGATGTAGGCAAACCATCTCATATTTTATAATATTTTCTGCATTTTAGAAAACACAGTAAAAATAGAATTCATCCATTTATTCACTTTATTTTTGAAAAACGCAGATGACAGAATTTCCTTTGTGTCGGAGTCTAAAATGTTATATAGTTTGGGTGTTAGGTTTTAGAAATGTCTTTGTTCAACTGTAGTCTTCATGTATGATAGTTGTAATACGTTTGGTATTGTTGTTCTAGTTATGGGATGGTGTATTGACATATTATGCGAAGAGGTACCATTGTAATAAATAATAACTAGGCCCTGCGGGCGGCTATTGTGGCCGCTTCGCGGCTAATAGTGGCCGGATCTATATTTCAATGATAGAGCTTTCCTCAAAACAATAAAATAAATAAAATTTTAACGAAATTAAAATGATTCCATCTTTGTTAGTTAGCTTTCAAAACGAATAAAAATGACATTCGTGGATAGAAAATTTCTATGGTATGTAAGATTTCTCCCTTACCATAGACAGAAGAAAAGATGAAAGAATGACGACTTCGTTAAAATATGTTTTTTATTCTTGAGCTGGCCGTTTAATCAAGCGCTATACAGCCATAATGACACTACATCCAAGACGTCCAGCGGATCGTTGTTAAAGCGTTGGAGGGTGGAGTTAATTTTGCGCAGGCCCTAAAGAATAATGAAATAAGCAAAATTTGGTCCAGGCAGTGAGAGGGTGAGATGTTTAGTACAATGGGGTGGGATAACTACATTTTTCTCAAATTTATAGGGGAGGATGCCAATTAATAGCGCAGGATCCTAAAGTATACCTTAGTATGCAAAATTCAGTTTAGATCTATCAAAGGATGTAGTATTGTATAGAAAACAGACAAATAGCACATACACATTCAATTGTATTCACATAAACAGATACATAAAAAAATTGTAGAAACCAAGTCGATCTCCAACATAAATCTCAAGGTCATAGGTTGCTCAGAGTACGATCAAGGTTATCGTTCGCCAGCACGATGTTAAGGCGGAGATAATAAAATTGTATTTTTTATAATACATATGGATATTACACGACAAGAAATCGGATAATAAATAATCGATTTGGCGAGATAAATAATGTAGGACGAACGTTTTAAGCGCTTCAATTATAATTATCGATTAAATTTAGTAGATGTCACTATTGTACAAAATTATTATAAAATAAAATATAATTAAATTTTACTAAGATTATATTACTTTGTCGCTTTAAATTCAATATAAATACTTTCTGAAATTGATATTATTCTAACCATATTTCTCATTTTTTTATTATACGAAAAAATCTATTCTCATTATTAAGGAGAACACAGTCTATGATATTTTAAATACAAATTAAATGTATTAATTAAAAAGATATACATATAAAATCAATTTTATCGAAAAATATTATTGTTGCTCCTTAATAATATATTAGTTGTATTAATGTGACCAAAATATAATAAAAATTCATTGTTAATTCTGGCGTCTCCTATTGGATTACTCAAAGGTATTTGAGATTCCGTAAAAGTAAAGTAAGATGGCTTTCAAATAATGAAACGATAGATGTATTCATTTGAAAAGTGTAACATATGGGTTCGGAAATTCGCCGTCAATATACTGAATGCTGTAGCATAATCGGTTAATGCACGTTCCCCGGATTGAAAGAGATTCCGGTAGCAACAAAAATATTTTTGATACAATTGATTTTATATGTATATCTTTGTATTTTTTAAAATTTTTATTAATGTTATAAATATAATACAATTTGAATAATCAGTGGATATATATATTAACATTTGTTTCTTCTCTATGAGAGTAAGACTAATATACGAGTTAATTTATGTTTCAGTTAGTCTGTGTACATATTTTTTTTTACTTCAGTTACAAATTTATTATAGTCCGTAATTTTTCTAATTGTGATGGGGAGATTGTTAAAAAATTTAATGCCTTGATAAATATATTGATTTTGAGTTGCGGTATATTTTAGTTTTGGGATATCAATTTGATCTCTATATCTTGTAGATCGGAATGCGCTTCTAAAATTTAATTGATTTTTGAATTTTTTTTTGTATGTCTACTATTTTTGGTACTTTAAAATCTGTGATAAATTGTATACTTGTATAGTTTTTTTTTTTTTTTAGAATAACTTTTTTTATCATTTTTTGAGTTATTTTTAATTGTGACATTGAAGTTTTATATGCACCTCCCCATCCAATAATACCGTATTGCAAATGTGACTGTACAAACGCGTAATATATTATTTTCAGATATGTAAGTGATAAGATGTTTCCGAGTCTAAAAAATATGTAGGCAGTTTTCCTTATTTTGTTTGTGAGACTAGTAATATGTTCTTTACATTTAATTTGTATTAAAAATCTATTCTCGACTGAATATCATACAATTTTCAATCTAAGATCACTTTTTTTAAATTTCTTTCCAGTCTTTGTATTTATAAGACAGATATTTATTTGTATTATATGTACACCGGTCAAAATTAAGCTCATATTTACGATCGCTTTGTAAATGTATATCAATCCATTAATTTACTTTACATTGCATTCACAAAATGATCTCAATTTTGACTTGTCCACGCTAGAAAGGCGTACGATAAATAAAAATGAGATAAAAATCACATTTCAGCGTCACTTATACAATTACATGAATTAAACCATTATACCGCGCATCTCGCGCCATTGTCGAGTGACTTGCCGGTATCGTGAAATAATACGTTTCCAATATGCTTATCTCGCGGTGTCGGTGTTGGCATGTCGGACTCAAAGGCCGCGTGTGTCCGATAAAATACCTACATCATCAGATACACAACTAATGATGTAGATACACCTAATACATCTAAACAGCATTTTGCGTTAAGTACCTAATGGTATATAATATCATCTTCGTACAATACCTAAGGTTGAATCGGTGAAGATATTATTACCATAATTAAAACTATGATAAATGACATCAGTATGACGTTAAATGGATTTTTATACATAAATGCCCTTGTGAGAAGGTTACATTTAATTTTCAAAAGATCGTATTGACAGACGTCGATATAGAGGGGAAAAGGTTAGCCTGTGACATATGCACATAATTGTTTTATGTGTTTCGCGCCCTAAAAATGGAACTTGAAGTGTATATGACACAGGATCATCCTAGTGAGGGGGCATTATTTTCATAACTGCAAAAAAAATAATTTAAAAGATGAAAAAAAAACCTTATACGATTTTTGATTACGTCAACGTGTATAATAATATTATTAGGGGAACACATTCTTATTGTGAAGTTACAATTATTCAGAACATAGGTCTGTGATATTTTAAATATGAATTAAATATATTAATTAGAAATATATACATATAAAATCAATTTTATCGAAAAATATTGTTGTTGTGTCACCGGGATTCGAACGTGGATCTCTTTCCTAACCGGGGTAGGTGCATTATCCAACTATGCAACAGCGACAATATTTTTAGCGACAAATTTTCGAACCTATATGTTACCTTTTTGATATTAATACATTTAATCGTTCCATTATTTAGTTTTCAATGAAGAATAAGCTTCAATCTGCACTATTATTAGATATATAAATAATATTAAAATTGTGTCCCTTTAAATATGTACATACAAGTATAACACATCTTTAAATAAAATCTTGAATTGCATTTGAAATTAATAACTTTCATTTTAATTGGAAATAATAGATGCACTACAGATAGACTACACAGTAACACATGTTAAGTCAAAAGATTTAATGGTTACGTACCTGGTAACGTATATTTTTCTATAGATATATATATTCTGTGTGTCTTTCTAAGTGATTAATACACTTTGTTCTAAGAACTTTTTATTGTATATTATTTGTAAAGGGATGTTTTTTTGTGGTCTACAATGAATGGATATATAAGTTGATTTAATTAAATTTTTATTTTATTTTATTGAGGGATTTTGATAGTGTAAACTTATTGTGTTAACTATTTATGAAAATCCACAGAATTGTTTAGGTACATAAGTATGTTTAGGTGCAAAAGATAAATAAAAAGAAAAAAAGAGGGAAAAATGGTGGGGAGGTTGCAACTAATGTTGCGGAAAAGGGAGAGCAAGGTGTGTTTACAGGTAGAATGATTGGCCAAAATTGAGATTGTGGTGGTTCATAAAAAGAACCCTTTAAACGTAGTAAGACTAATGTTGAAAAAGTCAATTTCTGTAAATTTCTCATTATGGTATTTGCGTGACTGGTTAATTAATGAATTTTGTATGTGAGATATTCTATTTCTAGAAATGTGGAAGAGTGCAGATTGCCGGGTCGATCTAGATGGTATGTGAAGAGATATTAATTCTAATTGACTGGGAAAATCAATATGGCCTTGCAGTAGTTTGAAGAGAAGAGAATTGATACGCTTTTTAAATCTCATATTCCGATTACCGATTCATTCTACTTTAAAAATAAACTCCTCTTTATTTACCTACCTACGATGTTTCCAGATCTACCAGTGACGAGGGCTCGAGCAGGAAGTGGAGAAGAGTCCGCCAGCTCGGCGCACTCCCGCCTACAACAGCTCGTGCAGCGCATCATCGAGGAGGCTCTGCACCTGCCTGCCTTTCTGGACTACAGTGGGCTGCCCAGGGATGCGCAGGGCCGCCTGCCGGAGTTCAGCCCCTCCACCTACGAGGATTTGCTGGCTACCGCAATCCTCAACAAGGTTAGACTACTTACATGCAATAGGCAAACGCGTATACTATGAACTAGTTGTGTGATCAATGGTAACTTTTTACTATGGTAAAAAAAGTTACTAAAGAATTTATTTTTGCCAAAACGGGTTATTCAATTGTTGGTAAAAGATACAATAGAAAAATTATTTTATTCTCGAATATTGAATGCTATAAACCGAAAATCGTTATTTAAAAATGGCGAACACTTCACAGCTGTTTCAAAAGTCATCTGTCACATTTATACTATGAAAATTACGTTAAAGTACAGTATACGACAATCAATCATTCAATATCGCACTATTATAGTGGTGAGAGTTCGTCCGATGATGATCTTGGTGTTTAATATACATTAAAAAAAATTCGCCAGCAAAGTGACAGATTTCTAACGTGGCGGTGAATAAAGCCATAAATAAATCATATTCATGATTATTCAACTATGCTACAGCGACAATACTTTTAGCGACAAATTTTCGAACCCATATGTTACCTTTTTGATATTAATACATTTAATCGTTCCATTATTTGTAGATGGCTCTTTCAAATAATGGAACGATTAAATGTATTAACATCAAAAAGGTAACATATAAGTTCGAAAATTTGTCGCTGTAGCATAGTTGGATAATGCACCTTCCCCGGTTAGGAAAGAGATCCAGGTTCGAATCCCGGTGGCGCAACAACAATATTTTTCGATTAAATTGATTTTATATGTATATCTTTCTAATTAATATATTTAATTCATATTTTAATTTATTTATTAATTTCTAGTATTTTTGACAGAGTGTTACATTATATTATATTATGAATTTCAGTTGCATTGTTGCTGAGGGTTGTAAGCAGAAAAGTAAACTCTTAATTCGATGCCCTATCGGGTATCAGTTTGTTTTACTGTATTATAGCGGTCTAATATTCAGTATAGAAATGAACCCTCTTCTTCAACGGTGATTAGCGAATACGGCCGAACATAAAACGGTTAAAATTATTTGATTTTCTATAAATGATAATTTAAAAAATTCTTCACAACTGGTGTAGAAACTTAGCCAGGACCCGGAACACACGTGACATCAGCCATCAGTCTTAGTAACATCATTTAATCTACCAAATGCTGACAATAAACACAAAAAAAAAGGAAACGCACAGAAAACTATCAGTGAATTTTAACAGTCTTATAAGGCGTTTAAATTTAAGGCGTGTTTTACAAATATATACATATTTATTCATAATTTTTCTACTTGAATGTTCTTCTTGGTTTACGTATCTGGAAAAGAAAACTGAGGTACAGAAAAGCGATCAGTCTAGATCGAGAGATGATGCAGACGTGAGACACGAGTCTGAAATGCGACTCGCTCCCACGTGTAGTTTCCCTTGAATTGCCAATACAGTCGCTGCAGCTGCACACGGGCGTGTGAAAATGCATTTTTATAGTAATATATCATATGTGCAAAGATCGTTTACGATTTATTAATTTATTCTTAGCAGAATCCGTTCGGTAACTATTGTTCCGGATGCCATCTGGTTTTTTATGAAGCGAAATCACATGCTATAACAACAAAAGAATACTCACAGTTTATTATTTATTAAATAATAATTAAATATATTAATTAGAAAGATATACATATAAAATCAATTTTATCGAAAAATATTGTTGTTGCGCTACAGCGATTCGAACCTGGATCTCTTTCCAAACCGGAGAAGGTGCATTATCCAACTATGTTACAGTGACAGTACTTTTGACGACAAATTTTATCACAGACCTATGTTCTGAATAATTACAACTTCACATTAAGAATGTGTCCCCCTTAATAATATATATGTTGTATCAATGTGTCCAAAAATTAATCAAAATTAATTGTTGATTCCGGCGTCTGCTATCGGTTTTCTCAAAGGTATTTGAGATTCCGTAAAAACAAAGCAGATGGCTTTCAAATAATGGAACGATAGATGTATTTATTTGAAAAAGTGTAACATATAGGTTCGAAAATTTGTCGTTAAAAGTACTGTAGCTATAGCATAGTTGGATAATCCACCTTCCCCAGTTTGAAAAGAGATCCAGATTCGAATTCCGGTAAAGCAACAACAATATTTTTCAATCAAATTAATTTTACATGTATATCTTTCTAATTAATACATTTAATTAGTATTTAAAATATCACAGACTTATGTTCTGAATAATTACAACTTAACAATAAGAATGTGTTCTATTTAATATTTATTATTTTTAATTGGTCAATATGCTTGCCAGTATGAAAAATTCATACGATTCCAGTACTTTAGTGTTTTTTTCTTAATCGCAATTCAGTAAAGACAATGCACACTTTATTTTAAATCAAATATTTATTTGCGTACTATAATATAAATGTTATTGAATATATAAAAGAGAAAACATTTTAGTAATCTTAACCTAGGAGATATTAAAAATACGACCCACGTGAACCGTTACTTACCACCATCCAGCACAGAAAGAGGACTACAGCAACAAGAGTAAACCGGATGTCAATAATCTCTGCAGGAGGAGAGACAAGCACTGTGTAACTCGTTGAAATACAATGGATACCAAGTCTGACCGCCCCAGAAAACGTACAGAAGCAGAGGTCAAAATCATCGCCTTCCTCCCTTTTGTTCAAAATGTCACTGACAGAATTGCCAGAGTCCTCAAAAAACGAGTTATACAGACGGTATTCGAGACAAACGTCAAAGTAAAGGACCTGCTAAGATCAACGAAGGATCGAAACCCCTTGGAAACGAACGGTGTTTATAGGCTCGACCTGCGAGAAAGTAAACGTGGGACAAACAGCGCACAAAATTTCCAAAAGGGTTGACGAGCATAAACGGGCATGCAGAAAAATCGGCATTAACCGAACACTTTCTAGATACTGGCCACCATTTTGCATTTAAGCCGAAAATCCTAGGAAAGTCCAATTAACGTCTGGTTAAGGAAGCAATTAAAATATATAAACACCCAGTAAACACTAATAGGAGGGATCTTCTGTGAACAATTTTCTAGGCTAATCTGCCGTGTATATCTGGCCAGAAAGATCAGATATACACGACAGATGAGCCCAGAAAACCGCACACAGAAGATATTATAAACACGTCCGACACACATATATAAGACACGCGATCTCGTTACTTTGCTACGTTTTCTTACTGACGTTCGTTAAAATAATAAAATTATAGATTCCAAATAACCGCTGTCTTATATTGCAGTGCAATAATTTATTTATTTTTATAAAATAATGTACATAATTGCGTACAAAATGCAGAGCCGGGTACAAAATAGATGTTAGCGTCAGTAGACTAGAGAGGCTTTTATTTTTATCACTGAGAAATCCATATTGAATGAAATTAATGATGACAGAATTACCGATATAATCGCGGAACAAGGCGCGTTATTAAAGAGAAAATTAATTTATTGAGATCGGCGAGTTTTTAAATCAATCTATGATAATATTTCTACGTTTATATAAAATAAATGTTTTTCACATTGCGTTATAAAAGATTTTTATTTCATTTTTCAGTCATGTTATAAAAAATACGAATTATTTTTTATTATTTTGTAAACGATTTTAAAACTCGTGCCCACAGATGGAATGAATTGGAGAAAAATGCTGGAGATAGTCGAGACTTACTCTACGTTGTAACGCTGCTTCTGAAGATTCACAAAATATTGTCTTCGATAATCCTACTTGACTTTTTCTTTTTCTTTTACATGAATTTCCCAATTATTCGCTTGTGAGGTTTCAAATGATCGGTCTGATGGCTAAGTGCTAGCGAATAATTGCCTACAGATCCAAAGGTCGAGAGATCAATCCTCGCTCCCAAAAGCAAGTCGTGAGCTAATCCCATTACCGTAGTACGACACGTTTAAATGAAAATTGAAAATATTATAATTATTATTAAATTAAAAGTTTTTCGTTAGAATTTTTTACCTACTCAATACATTTAGGTATTAATATGAAACATAAAATTTTAATTGTTCTTAAAAGAGTTAAAAGTAAATATTATTGTACTACGAATGTGCATCTGTAGGTGGTACCATCGCAAATAGACTAACGAACACTGTCTAAAGATTTTTAATTATTAGGAGAACACATTCTTATTGTGAAGTTGTAATTATTCAGAACAAACGGTCTGTGATATTTTAAATATGAATTAAATATATTAATTAGAAAGATATACATACATAAGATATACTAATAATAACGCTGTATCAGTGTGACCAAAATTTAATAAAAATGAATTGATAATTCTGGCGTCTGCTATCAGTTTACTCAAAGGTATTTGAGATTCTGTAAAAATAAGGTAGATGGCTCTTTCAAATAATGGAACGATTAAATGTATTAATATCAAAAAGGTAACATATAGGTTCGAAAATTGTCGCTAAAAATATTGTCGCTGTAGCATAGTTAGATGATGTACCTTCCCCGGTTAGGAAAGAGATCCAGGTTCAAATCCCGGTGGCGCAACAACAATATTTTTCGATAGAATTGATTTTATATGTATATCTTTCTAATTAATATATTTAATTCATATTTAAAATTCTTAATTATATTATATTATGTCAAAAACTCATTATAATGGTGTATTGCCTCTAGTTCCAGCAAGAAAAATCATAAAAGTAGCCGTTATATTCAATCTAATGTGTGTTTTTATCTAATATAGCAGCATATTATTTATTAACGATTATCCAATAGTCAGGGCCATTTAATGAGAGAAAAAACTTAACATCCACAGTTTCATAAATTGTATTTTCAAATCTTCTTACTGGCAAGTATTTGAATATCTGTCGACAATCGTGAAACAACTAGTTAAAGGTCAAGCAACATTTATCCGAGACTCAAACCGTTCGGTATTATTGGATTATATAAAAGCAGGCTAATAGTGCTGGGATGACGAGACCCGAAATTATAATTTATCGCCGTGTGGTTACTTACATCGCGGGAATGGATATTTGTTTGCATTAATTTATAATAATTTTGCTGAAGCACGGCGGTTACTATCTACCGAAAACAATTGGAGAAGCCGATGTAGTTTAGAAAAAATAAAATATTTTATCGCAAATAAAACATTTATGAAAATCAATTTATGTTTTTGCATTCCGGCAACGAATCCGTGACATTTATTCATTAAAATTTAATTAGAAATATGATTCTGGATCACCTGTTAGCTATTTAAGCGAAAGATCATCTTCAGCATACGTCATTAATCGTTGATGTAAACCGAAATACTATTTTTTGCCCGACTAACGAAGAAGCCGCGCAAGTGGTCGACTTCACTGTGACTGGGCCTTGTACGGTATCACCGGGAAGTCGAAGAGCGTATGGCGCTTCCACTAATGCCGTCAAGGGGATGAACATTTTCTTTGCTTAATATTTTTATAATACAGGCACCGTGTGCCTTTATGTGTCATTCACAAAATTACATTTGTAATAACACTTTTTTGTAGTATCGCCGGCACTTGTTTTGTCCCACCGCTAAATATGCATAATATACACCACCATTACTGGCGTGTAGCATATTTTAATAATAAATTATTATTATTTTTAAAATACAAAAATGTTCGACTGAAAATAAAGTAAATATATTTATTCAAGTTTTAAAAACCACAAAAAAAAACTCGCAGCAGATAGGATTCGAACCTACGCTACCAAAGAAAATCTGACTTCTTGTCGTGTGCTATGCCACAGCTGGCGAAGCGGGGTGTGTGTATATTATAGCATTTTTTAGAAAAAGTTAACGTAACGTTAAGTACATACCTGTACATAATTTTTTTTAGCGCTTTATTGAATATATTATTCAGAGTCACCTACCTATTATTTTAGCGTTTTATAGGATATATTATTCGGAGTCACCTGTCACCTGCCTATTATTTTAGCGCTTTATTGAATATATTATTCAGAGTCACCTACCTATTATTTTAGCGTTTTATAGGATATATTATTCGGAGTCACCTGTCACCTGCCTATTATTTTGTTTTCATAATGAAGGTATTGAGAGGCTTATTAAATTATTTACATAATATACACATATGTAAATAATTGTTAACCACCTCAGGTCAGATATGCAAGAAAATATGTTTTATTGAGTAAAAATGAAAATACAGAAAAAGATTTATTCTTTTAAATAGGCAATCTACCCTTCAAGAGTTATTTGTGCCGTTAATCAAGTTAAAACTATATTTTATAGAAAAAAGTACAATAATATTATGGAATAGGAAATATTATATTACAAGTCAATACCATTGTCGTTCAAAAAATTTGCTCTATATAAATTAAAAGTGGCGAGTTAGGGGATAGAAGATGACACAAGTTAACCGGGAGCTGAAAATTACCAGTGACGAGATTACTGTAAAAAAAACCGCTGATCCGGTCAAGGGTTTCCTCCTCGGCACCACACTCGCACATTGGGGAATCTATTAAGTTCAATCTGAATAAATGTGAGGCTACCTGGCAATGCCCAAATCTCATTCTAGAGATATTTGATATTGTTCTCTTGGAGAACCAGGGAGTGCGGGAAATGGATCTTTGAATTATTTTATGCCGATTACCCTTATGATTATTTGGATCCATCCATTGTGCAGGCCAAATATTCGTACGTTTTTTAAGCATATTAAGTCTGTCATACATCGGGACATGGAATTGATGGGGGATAATTCTGGAAAGAATCTTAATACTAATATTAATGTTGTTAACAGTGGATAATTTTAATTTTTGATTTCTTTCTTTTGGCTTATTACTATTGAAAACATTACTATTATATCTACATGTAGGCACCTGTGATTAATTTGTGTGTATTTAAAAAAATATGTATATGGAACTTATCATTGAAGACAAATTATTTACGATATTGTTTTTCTTATTTTGTTAATTTTAGGCCATGTATCAACCGCTCAGTCTGCAAAACATAAATTGACATTTTTATAAAACAAGAGAGATGGCGTTATTAAAAAAAATAAGCAGAAAATGTTTTCGCAATTTTTGAATGATAACGCATAAATACATGATACAAAAAAAAAATCTTGTTGAACTTTATGAATTGGCTAATCAATTGATGAACGCGTAAATTATCTCTGAAAATTTGTTGTACACATTGATAAATAATCTAAAAAATGTAATTCCAACCTTATCTGAGCTGCTTTTGGCTAAAACTTTGTGATAAAGCGTTTATACAACCATGAAAGCGGGGGTAACCCTGTTTCTTAATCCTGCGCAGTACTCGTCGACCGACCCGTCCGAGTAACTGAGGGTTGACTAATCGTGGTTCAGTGTTCCCCGGCACACTCCCCGGAGGTTCTTCTAAGTGGTGTACGGAAGCAACCACTTCCGACTGCGGCGCAGGCATATGTGACCAGTTTCTTCAGTGGACTGTGATAGTGTATTAAATTACAGAGAATTGAAAAATTCATAAAAAAGGCGTTTTATCCAAGTACTGTCCGAAAACATATGTTTAACTTGACTGTTTTCGATTTAAAAATTACCTTGACAAATTAGCTTTTCTCTAAAACTTTCATTGAAATCTTAAAAAATATATCTAAAGTAATTAATCACTTGACAGATTTACTGTGAAAAATAAACAGGTTGGAAAATAAATAAATGTTTTAAGAAAACGCGAATTGTTATTATCACATCTGAACAAAATGAATGGAGTTACAGAGTCGGGAGGAAAAGAAGTAGGAGATATATCTCCAGAGGAGGTAAGAGCATTTTCAAGGATTCTTTTTTATAAGTCTTTTATTTTCAAATTTTTATAATTTGTTTATTTCATACTTTCCATTGCAAATGTGTACAAAATTTCAGCGAGTCATTTTTTACTTTGGCGAGCAATTTTGTAACGTTACGTTCTACGAAGTAGATGGTGTATTGAGATGAGGATTTATTAATACAGGGTGGGCCATACATTTTTGCACATTGTACATCGTTTTCGTGCGAGAATCGCGCGAAGAAAGGGCTGGTCTTTGGAAATTTAGTCGCAGTGGATCGCTTCACAGGGGAACAACGCGCGTTCTGCGTAAAACAGTTTTACAAAGCAACCATTTTTATATGATTGTTCGGCATGGGTGGGCCATAAGTTTATTCACTTTTGAAAATTCAATAGAAAGAAAATCGACAAGTCTATAAACTATGATAATTAATGAAATAGCACAATTGGGAAAATCATGTCTTAAAAATAATATCGTTTAAACGTCCCGCCGCTGGCATTCCTCGAATCTGGCACTTAGGTTTTGAAACACTCTTTGACACAAAGCGCGTGGGTATTGGCTATCTCTAGACGAATATTCCCCTTAAGTTTAGTTATTGTGGCTGGTTTATCATTTATTATTATTTAAATTGATCTGATACCAGCTGAATGCTTGCGAGTCGACAAGCCCAAGTCTTCTCGTACAGACTCGTTAACTTGTGCGATATTCTCTTCGCTTCTTCTGCTCCATGGCCGCTCGGTTTTCTTCTTATTTAGCGTTGAACTGGTCTTCTCGAACTTCCTGAGCCATAATTTAATTTAATTAACAATCGAATATTGATTCACACTGTGTAATCGGTAGTCAGCGCGAAACATACGCCGAACAGTTACAATCGTTGTTTTTGTAAATTTACAAGAACCAAACTCTTGTGCGCTGTCGCCCGCGTACCCCTCCTTCGCGCGGTTCCCGCGCAGAAGCAATTTAAAAAGTGCAAGAACTTATGGCCTATCCTGTATGTAACTGCCATTAAAATTTCACAATCTTTCCAACCAAAGAAACATCTTTATTTTTAAAAATGTATCCCTAATAACATTAATTATGATGATGTATTATAATATGCAGAGCTGTTAAATGTATTACATTTTTAAAACAATGAAATAATTTATCAGTAATCAATTTAAATAAGAATGTCGTCCCTTATTTTTTCGAATCCGTTTGATCGATGATAAAACAAAATGTAGACTGTTTATCGCGATTTTTAGATATGATTGTTTCCGGAAAGTTCGATTAAAGATTATGAATTCGCTGCAGTTTACATCATAGCTACATAATATATTGTACAATTTGCTAACCCACGACGAATTAAACGTGAAATTTCATGCTAGAGATGAATTTAAAAATGTACCAACGCCAAAGAATAAAGAAAATAGATTAATAAGTTGTTCTTTCTGAAAACGGCAGCATATTTATTAAATGTCGAAAATGAGCAATGTATATATATCAGAGTGATATCTTGAATGATGGATATCAACATGATAAAGAATAATGGACAATTCAAAGGACAAGATCTGCGTCCTGGCACTAGTCGTGAGGTCGCGACACTCCAACAGTACCATGCTAATTTCAATAGGTAGGTATCTAAAAAAACTCATGGTCTGGGCGCGGCCGCTTGAAAACTTGTAAAAGATATCCGCTGCTGCAGCACTTTTCCGAAGAATAAAAATGATAATTTTGGTTTTCATCGTGTATAATATTTTGGTTTCTACGATGAATGGAAGTATACATTTTGTTCTGCAATTGATTAAAAATTATGTTATAAAAGTGAGATAGTACGATTTAAAATAAATAAATTCACTAACATATAAACTTGCGAGAGGATGAAATATCAGAAAAACTCTAGTTTAACCAAATGGCATAAGAAAGTGTGCCTAAGAATATAATTATTTTTTACAGATTGATAATTTTTCATGGTTTATAAATATTCCGTTTTCAGTTTTCTTTCTGACATGGTTATATAGAATTATTGGATTTAATTCAATAAATTCTCTTTTTAAGAAGTTAACTTTTAAAAAAAAATTGTAATACCAAATTCTCGTTTTCAAAAATATTAAAATATAATTGTGAAAATGGCGCCTATCCCCCACTACCTGACTTAGTTCCCAGAGAAACCACGACTGTGCTGTTTCACATTTTTTTCAACCCATAAATAAAATGTTTTATCCACATTTTAACCTTATCATATATATTTATATATATATATATATACATGTGTGTCATAATACTCGATAATCGATATAGATTCATAATAATTCATGACAGTGAACATTGATCACTCAAGTTATTAATAACTAGCGACCTGTACCCGGCGTTGTCCGAAATTAAAGAGTAACGATGTACGCGAAATTTGATCAAGACAGGGGGAGGCTTTGATGAGATGATTTAATGGGCGGGATGCAAGCAAGAAAAATTAGGAACATGTGTTATGAACTATGTGTTATATAATTAATATTTAATAGATAAAAAGTATATACAGGGTGTAGTCCACAATATTTTATGGGTGAGATACAGAACTAAATTACAAGTCTAAAATATTCTAGGAGTATGTTCAATTCTGTACCATTACGGAAAATATTATTTTGTGATCATGTTAAACTTTTATGTACTTCGAAATAAATATTTTTGCAAAATTGACCCATTATTATTCTTATCTTTGCTTTGGGCCCTAAATCATTCAACAAAAAATAGTCTGGCCGCTCATGCAGCTTGAACATTTTCGACTCCCCTAACATATTGTACGCTAGGTGTGTATACACCACAGATCATAAAATGAATAGACATGAAATAAAGTGTACATATAGGAGAGGGGTTTGGAACATTAGTTGCGGGACGAGGGGCATTCAACACACATTCTTTGTGGAAACATAAATTCGATAGTTTTTGACACATTTATGCAACAGTAAAAGTGTTCACTCTTTGAAAATGAAATCTTTGTGTTAACAAGACGTATTATTTACATTAACGCATATTATATTTTCAGCTTTTAAATTTTCGTTCCAATCGAGTCATATATTAAAAAAAAAGTCACGGAGCTATTTGATTGCGTAAGTGGTACCAAAATGTTCACGTAGGTGACACCAAATTGAAAATATTGAAACAATGAATTTGCGTTAGTTCATGTCTATATTTTTGGTAGTCTGCGGTATACACACACCGTATAAAATAATGCTTATATAAAAATATTAATTAAAAAACATTATATAACATATCAGAAGAAAAATACACCACTGAAAATGTATGTTGCGGACTGCAACATATTCATTAAATGCCTAAATGTTTAGCAATTAATAGTATACATTAAATATTTTTCCACAATAGGAAATTTAAGTGTGATACCTACTAAATTTATAACAGAGCATACACAATGAAGTATAAATCCTTATTGATAAATAATTGTCATATCCATTTCTCATTTGTGTGAGAATGATAGATATTAAATTTCAACGTGTTTGGCAATCGATATTTGATATATTTTGTAATATATTTGATTTCACGTAAATGTCATTGCATTACCTACCGGCATTTATTATTATTTATTTCAAAATGGACATGATTAGTTTTTTTTTCATTTCATTTTTTTCAAATAATTTTATTCGGTTTTAAGAGCCAATCGTCATCCATTGTGTTTTAGATATATTCCGTTCGGAGATCAGACCGACCGACCGATGTGAAAACCGACCTTAACCGCCAAAACTCCGGAACGTGAGAGCAAAGATTTATCCATGTACCATTAATTAACATTAGAGAATCTTTGTTTTTTATATCATAGGTACTTTTTATATTATATTTAAACGTGATACGCTGTAGGTAGGTACGTATATCTTTATGACAAGATAGAATAAAAAATTAACCTCTCTAAAAAGTTATATAATATACACGAACAACGTTTGCTTAATCAACATAATTAATAATACACATGTATTTGTTTATTAACTCACACAAAGGCGGTGCTATGCGATGAATATAATAAATTATAGAAAGTGCTGTAGGTATGAAAGATGCGATTTGCTAAAGTATCTATAATATGTTTATTATTCAGTGGCGCGTGCGTAACAAGGAATTTGCGTTAGTTCATATATATTTTTTGTATTTGTTAACTTTGGTTTATTAACCACTTATTGAGTTTAAATACATCTACCGGTTTCGAAAAATATCATTTACATCTTCAGGATGTCAACACTAATCAAAAACATGTTATTGTTTCTTTAACAGAATCATTTTTTTTAAAAAACAATAATTATTTTAAAAAATAACATCACTACCTAACTCAAATTGTTACAAAATTACTCGACTAATTTTTAGGAAAATTTGATTTTTTTTTTATTAATTTTGCACACTTTATTTATCTCCAACGATTCCAAATTATTTAATTTGTGACCAACACCGTTTACATGCAGAATTGACAATCCCAATTTTTTTATGAAAACCGTGACCATTTTCTATCAAATGATTAGCAAATTCTGAAAACCCATTATTGTTCAAACATCTCAAATGCTCTTTTACTCTTATATTAAAATTTTGACCCGTTCTGCCAATATAAAGTGCAGCACAATCCTTACAACAAAGTTAATTTTGGCAAAGTACCTATGTATTTGGTAGTCTATGGTTACAATGCAGTATAAACATGATATTATTTCATGTTATAAAATATTTTAAATCCTTCACTTAATATAATATGTAATATGGATACTTTTAAAGTACCTATGTATATTTTAAATACATATTTTTTATCAGGGAATAAATTGAACGGTGCATTGAATGGAATTATATATAACGGGAACTTGTCAACCGAAGCAAGACTAGCGATACACAATGGAGTCCTAGTACCGGCATTGCTGTATGGAAGTGAAGCCTGGAGCTGGCAAAAGAGAAACGAAAGTAGACTGAATGCAGTGGAAATGAGATCACGTGGCATATCTATTTATGACATAGTAAATAATAAATAAATAGGGAAAGAATGTAAAACTGATGTGAGAAGATGTGTGAATGTGGATGAAGCGACAATTGTGTATCAGGACAGAAGAGTGTCGTGCTCTATCCTATCTGCTTACCCTCGCAGAGAAACGGCGTGATAGTGTTTTTTACAAAAAACATGCTTCTGAAAGAGTGTATTTCTTCCAGATGAATACATCATGTAGTGACAGTGCAGAACATCGAACTTTTACAGCATTTTTATTAGCAGCATAACCTAAGTGTACGCCACTGAAACATATTGAACACGCAAAAAAATTCGAAATTACTAATTCGCACGAGTGAATAAATTATATTAAATACAATTGATAGTACCTATGTATGCACATTTTTTTATTAGATACATGACGTGTTTAGTATCGGTTTAATAAAAATTGTTTCATAAATAGTTCATCCATTAGATAAATATTTCTTTATCTAAATTTGAGATACCGCTACCGATTACAATATACAAGTCTTTTATCAGACGACTATTTTAATCCGATTGTTTATTTTATACATCGAACAGAGCAATTTCGCAAGGATGTGCAGATAAAATAAAATATACGGGACTGGAACCCACCGGCGTAACTGGAAAAATTGGTCCCCAATTCAAAATGGTCGGGCCTCTTTTATATGATGAATGTAAGATATAAGAATATTGAGTACTACCTACGGTACTATTTTATTAGTCACTCTTTCATTTTAACCCTTCCCAAACCATGCGGTAACACAGGTCTACATCATAATTAAACCTGTAATATTTCAATAAATACACGCAATATAAAATGCTTATTTTAGATAATCCTAAAGAAAATATTAGCGCTTAGGAATGACAAGTGAAAATCTAATTATAAAAAGGGAATCGTACAAAAATAATTATTGTTTCCATTCAATCCGTTGTCAAATTAATACGTTGGTAAAAATACCGTTTGTGATATGAAAAACTGAGATCACACAATATTTTCACAGTGAAAAGAACAACAAACATACAAATATAATTGTTTCTTTCTCACTAATTAAACGATGAGAGATAAGAAGAAAGGACACATTGTATAGGACTTAATGAATCCTCTAAATTATTTTATTAATCATTTTTTCAAAATTGAATGCTCAATGTTTAGAGTAAATTCGTGCCATTAAACCCATTTAAGCTAATTAAAACATTTTTTCTAACTGCTATTTACGGTAACACGTGTTGACAGCATGGCTGCGTTCGGGTATTTTATATCATGGTATGGTAAAGGTTAAAAAATAAACGTGCGCTTTAAAATTAGCTACAAAATAACTACATATACAACAATGGCCGTGACTGAAGTAGTTATATGTGTAATATTTATATTTTGTGCGTATATATATGTGAACTTTTTACTTTTTATTAACTTTTTTAAATTTTTTATTTATTAATGTTTTCCTTGATTTTCTTTTTCATAGCATTATATTTATTTCATAACCTTTAATGTATAACATAATATGTGTTATCTTTATGGCGAATCGGGTTAAAAAAAACCTGATCACGCTGGAATAAATACATTATTATTATTATTATTAGGCATTTATATTCGAAACTAAAAATGCTTAATTTTCACTTTACTGCGAATTTCGTTTTACGACGGAGGTCCGGTTACTAATGAGACGCGTATGCACTCATGACATCGATAATATTTTCATGTATGCATATAATGCACTTTAGAGGTTAATTTTTTTTAATTTTCATAATTCCATTTCTCGCTGTAACAATTATTAGTCCATATTAACGCTGGGAAAAGTATTGATACTAGCTAAAGTATCGATATCAAAAAGTTTTGGAAGACCATTTAGGTCCCTATCTAACGTGGGCTCCGATGCGCCGCATTGGAATTGTCACGCTTCTGATTTTGACTTTGAAGAAAACAAGATTATGTTTATTTTTTTATTGTAATACACGCGCGAAATGATTTTTAAAGATGTATATTTCCATTTCTTCCTGTGGTGGATTTTAAAAATTATTAGTCCATATCACTATACATATACTGGGAAGAACAAAAGAGCACGCCAAATTATTGTTTGACGTGTTTAGCTCGTATCTAATGTGGGCACCAATGCACCGTATTGGCGTTGATACGCCACTGTCGAAACCTCATTTTTGAAAATGTAAAATTTACTTTCGGAAAGCATCTATTAATGAAAAACTTCACCTAAAAAACATATCGTCGTCTACTGCGTTGGCAATGGGTGTAACTCTTCGATATTGATGAAATCGACTATAGCAAGCTCAACGTCCAGGAGCAGACTTCGTATGTAAACTGATATTAGGAAGGGTAAATTCATTTGGCAACGGTTTTACAGGGCAATTAATACACTCAACGACCGATCAAACGATATTTAAATCTAATACAAATTAAATACATTAATTAGAAAGATATACATACAGATAAACTCAATTTACTGAAAAAATATTTTAACTGCCACCGGGATTTGAACCAGGACCTCTTCCTATCCGGGGAAGTGCGTTTATCCAACTACACTACGTCACCTTTGTAAATAGTCGACAAATTTTCGAACTTATATATTGCAGTTATTTCAAATTGATACACCAAACATTCCATTTATTTGAAAGCGATCACTTTTTTTATTGCGAATACCTACTTTGAGAAATAATCGCCAGGAGACGTCAGAGATTCTTCAATTTCATTTTATTAAATTATTGAATCTACTTTAATACAACTTATATATATTTTAAAGAGAATACATTATTATTTGTGATGTAATTTTTTTCATATGTTATGTACTATGGTTCTGTGATATTTAATACAAAGTAATGCATTAATTAGAAAGATATACATACAGATAAACTCAATTTACCGATTTAATTTAATTTGTATTAAATATCACAGAACTATGTTCTGAAACAAATACAACTTCACAAATAATGTGTTCTCTTTAAGATATTTAAATCAATTAGCCTCTTTACTTGTCGACCGAAATGCTGTAATCTCATTCTTCTTCCTCGTCGGTCCCTCGTGACTGATGACTGCCATCTTCATGCCCTCTTGACGATTCTCCTCCACGTTTCTCGGCATCCCGCAGTTCTGAGAGGTGTCACCGGAGGAGTGTTGTGGATGGTACTAAGTTAACGTGAGTTTTTTCTAAATTACAATATTTGATCATATATTCCAGGTGATTGACCGATACCAGCAGGACGTGAAACGCAGTACTGGCGCCAGTAGCAGTGGCGTCCACTCCGGCAGCTCCAGTCCCGACGGCGGGAATGGGGGGACTACGGGGGCCCGCAGGCGCGGCAGAGCGCGGCCGCGCTCCAGGGACAGCTCTGCCGAGCAGTCAAGCCTGGAGCCAGCTTCGCAGGACGACTACGCACACTCCGATTCTAGTGGCAGGGCTACATACGGAGCTGTTGTGGTTAGTGTCTTACTATTAACCCTAGTAATATATCCAACTACAGACCGATCTCTCTTTTAAGTGTTTTTTCAAAAATTCTAGAAAAAATTGTTAAACGGAGGTTCCTCAAATTTCTAGATGTAAATAACATTCTATCCAATCAACAATTTGGTTTACGATCAAAACGCAATACAGAAGATGCCCTCGTGTATCTCGTGGAATATATCGTCTCGAACCTGAACAAGGGAAATAAATGCATGGGGATTTTTCTTGATCTTGCAAAAGCATTTGACACCGTACCGCATCTACTATCGCTAAAAAAAACTTGAAAAAATAGGAGTAAGGGGCACAGTGCATAAGTGATTTAAGGACTACTTAAAAAATATACGTCAAATTGTCCGAAACAATTAAAAATACAGCAATCCATCATTGACAAACGGGTTCCGAAGCACTTAGTCATATATTGTCCTATATTATACACGGAGGTGTTGCCTTAAGGTACTTCTGAAGAATATGGAATAGCGATGAATCATGCGTTGATAAGTAATATTTAAGGGTAAGTCTTGGGAGGAAGATGGTCACATAGCTGGTTGGACAGGGAAAGTTGGGAAGGGTTTGATAGGGAACGATGAGGTTTGACTTAGAGGCGGATTCAAAAAATGAGATTATATGATTTTTTGATTAAGCAAAGAAAATCGCCATATTATAGTCTTTTCGCTTATGCGTGATGACTCGCAAATAATTCGGAAGACAAAAGCATCAGGCTTCTCATGCCAATATGAAAAATTAACGAGTTAAAAATTATTTACATCTGGTGGTACTGAGTCGGAGATCAGTTAACTGGAAAGAACATTTATCGAACCTAGCTAAACGCTTAAGAAAACAAATTTACTTTTTTAAAGGAATACAATGTATAATTGACTACAAACTCTTAAGATCGGTGTACTTTGCACTCTGCTACTCTTTAATTAATTACGCTATTTTAGTTTGGGGAGGAGCAGCAAAAACAATATTAGAGTCGGCTAAAAGAGCACAAAAGACAATTCTCACGGTAATAAATGGTTGTCCCTTTAGATATCCATCAGATCTTATATTTAAAGAGTACAATGCCTTAGATATTAACCAAACCTTTATGTTGAGACTCGTCCAATTTTTCCATACTAACAACAACTCACCCCAAGCAATAAATCATGGATACAACACAATACAAACAATGAACAACAGACAATGACATTTTATCATTAGACGAGAGCATCAATGACATTTTATCAAAGATTCTACATGTTCTTAGCTCCGAAACTGTACAACACACTCAGTACCAACTGGAAATCATTCAACTTCAATAAGATTACACAAATATGGACCCAACATATGATCCAATCGGGTAGAAATCAATCAGAAGCATGGCTATCCAACATTCTAACATAATCATTATACAGTGCCTACACTAATAATTCACTAATTCTACAACACTCCCACTTCATTTTATTTTATTCTATATATTTATATTTATTTATCTCTATTTTTATTCCTGTCGAATATTAAACAACACACAATAAACATATTACAATGTTATATTATAATATATTCACCTCTGTTATAACAGAAATATGTATGTCAATAAATAAATAAATTACGTTCATGCAGACGTCACTCGTACACACCGATGGATCCAGGAATTTTTCCAGGGTGGGGCGATATGCTGGAAATCACTCGGGTACCCGAAAAGTAAACCTTTTTGGTGCATTGACGATTTAACCATGTGACTGAAAAATTACTGCCTGCTGCCGTAACAGAAATACTTTGAATCAATATAAATACTAATTAATTATTCTAATTTATTTATATGTTGTGGTACTATTATATTACACCAACACTCAATAATAAAATAACATCACAATACGGCCAGTGGCGTAACTACGCCAATACACCCAGTGCGGTGCATTGGGGCCACAAAAAGTTTTTAGCATTGATATTTTAAGAGTATCAATACCTGCCCCCCATGGATGATACATAATGCCTAAAATCACCTCACCACAACAAAAAATTAAATTATAAAATTTTAAAAATCGTTTCTCATACGTATTACAAAAACATTATCGATAAGGACCGAAAGCAAGTTTTTTAAGAATTTTAAGTACTTACCAATACTTTTTCGTAAAAATGTGAATATTATATGAGACAGGAGACTAATTTTATTTTTAC
Organism: Eubasilissa splendida; assembly: GCA_031772225.1. Lineage (NCBI taxonomy): Eukaryota > Metazoa > Arthropoda > Insecta > Trichoptera > Phryganeidae > Eubasilissa > Eubasilissa splendida. The sequence continues at coordinate 26,932,206 of CM062848.1, forward strand.
TATTTAATAGATGAACCACGCAGTACTGATAATCATTGATCTTATATAAAATACTAATTTAGTGGGTTCTTTTTCTATTCTACATTCGAGCTTAATTTCTGTAGTTACACCACTGAATATGGCATTTGTGCGTGAGTGACATTCGTACCAGACAATTACTTAAACATACTTACATATTAAGAGGTTTTATTATGAATATTTAATTATTCTGTCACTCGTACATATGAGCAAAAATTAATTGTATTTCAAATTTATCTCAGGCAGAAGATCGTTCTTTACATAACAGTGCTTCGAGCACTGATGATGAAGGACCGCTTGCCGCCTACAGCAACCCGGTTGATGGAGCTTTGTCAAACATCAATTTTCTTCATAAAACCCGAGTTAATTTTCCAGAATATGGTGGAGACATTGTTGAAATGAATGGTAAGATATCTCACAATTCTACATATTTGTGTTTATTTTTATATTTGTCCAATGAAAATTCATTTTAATATTATTAAGAATGAGTTTCATAAAAAATATTGCAAATGAGGGCACCTTTTTTAACTTTTAATAGTTTTCTTCTCACATAGCTTAATCAAACTTAACTCCGCTTGATGTAAAATAATAATTCAAAATCACTGTCCATTACCGTTCATATTAAGATGGAAATATAGCAGTGTTCGTTACTCTAAAAAAAATTAAATACCCACCAGTAAATGCCCACAAGTATGAAAACTTGCTTGTTTTTGAAAGGTGTTGCATATACAGTAAAACCGCGATATAACGAAATCCAAGGGACCAAAAAATAAAAATTCGTAATAACGAATTCCCACATATAACGAAATAAATTTTAAAAATCCTACTATATGTTACGCGACGTCGCAAAAAAATGTTGCGCGGCTTCAAAAAAGATCGCAAATTCTGCAAACAAAGGAGGAACAAGGCCATAGGGAACTGAATACCTACATATTTTTAGTAGTTTTGTTATTAAAACAGATAAGCAAATGGATAATCAAAGGAATTAAATTAAGAACAGAACCTATTCAACACCAATTGGAAGATATTTTTGTAAATTCCAGAATATTGTAAACACAAAACAATATTTTAATTGTGTTTAAATCTAGAGCCGCTTCAAACATAGTTTTGGGCATGAAACATAAAACATAATTCAAAAATAAAAATTTGACAGTTGAATCGCGGCATTTTTATAAAATGAGTCGTATATAAATGACGAAGGTACTTACCGGTAACGGCGGCAACCACTTCAAAATATGATACTATGAACCCAAGAAGAAGTTTGAATTGATTTACTACCTTGTCGGCAGACCGCCGCGCACCGCCGAAAAGGCCGTGCGCGGCGTTTCCGTTCGCATACGGCAGATGCAGCGGCGCGGCTTTGTAAGTGCGAAATAATATTTTCATCTTTTAACATTTTTTTATTTCGTTATAAATTTACGTAAATATATTGGCATTTTTTCGTACGGGACAAAAATGATTTTGTTATAAATATTAACGGGATTTCGTTATATAAATGCATTTTTGTATGAAAAATTGGTTTTAGGGACTAAATTTCGATTTTTTTTTCGATATACGTCATTTTTCGCTATATCGGGGTTCGTTATATCGCGGTTTTACTGTACTCGTATTTTGTGTTTTAAACCAGATTATGTATTTATTTTTTAAATTAACAGCTCCAATTAATAAGCCTTTTACACTAGACAATATATTAGAGTAGTAGAGTTGATTAGCAATTATTATTCATTAACAAATACATTGCTCTTTGTGCTGCCATCAGTTCTGTATGCTGTTCTCAAAACTAAAAATATACGGAGGTTACCGAGATTGCAACCAGTACGCTCTAGCATAGATTTAGCAATGTTACTTCACCTAGATTACAACCAGTAAAATAAATGTGGTGTTGCATTAGATGAAAGAATTATAAATGTAGACATTTTTTTTACAGGAATAAATCTTGATAATCAAGAATTTTCTGAAGCAGGCAAACATGAATCTAATGGAAGCTTAATTCAAAACAGTGAAATATATGCAAACAACAATTCTTGGGAAGAGAATTGGTTGTTTCAAAGGAAGAGAATTAAGGCTGCTCAGTCTGTTCCAGTCCCTATGCTTATACCTAATTCTAACACAGAATACCGAGCCCTTATAGGCGATCGTGACGCCGAGGACACGACTGATCTTTCAGAAGCCGGTTCAGAAACAGATGATAAAGATACTCCAACTGATATTACGCATATGCTAGTTACCTCCAAAACAATAATTGGAGGTAAAAATCCTGAAATAGTTTTGGCAATGATTGACCAAGATGTAAACGAAAATTGTGTACCATCGAAAAAGCCTCATATTGATTATTGTAACACTGAAATAACAATTGAACCTGCATTAGTGGAGCATACAGTTGTAGAAGGTATAAGCAAAGATGAAAATGACAACCAACAATTGACAGAATTGTCAAAGCCCATTTTGGATTCACAAATAGATTGGAGATCAGAGTCTCTGGTGTCTCTTGAAACCCCAAAGATTGTTAAGAATACTATGAACGATTTCTTACGCGGTTTGGAATCAGACGACACTGATGTAGAAAGCGAAAATATATATGCCTTTGTGAGATCATTATCAGTAGAGGAACCAGCAGCAGTTTTTTTGGAAAAGACAGTCGAGGCGACAAATTTTGATGTACTTGATAAAAAAGGTTAGAATTACATTTATTGATAAGTTGAAATATTATTTTGTGCTTCTCGCTTTGTTATAATCTTAGAGCAATTACTAATAATGAAAGTGGATTCTTGTGAACACAAACAGATTATTCAACTGATGATAATACGTCTCGTGTCAGTGGCTGAAATTTATCTGGTCACTCCCAGTGCTTATCGAGTGGTGCTGATAGTTCCGACAGAGGATCGACATCCCCGCATCTCATAGGAATATTAATTTTCAGACTAATAATTACGAATATTATTGAATAATTAAAAAGAAGATTTATTTTGTAAGAGACTTTGATTGATGACTTTCCTTTAGAGTTTATTTCAGTTGCATTTATATTTTACATTAACATTCAATATTCTTACTTTATGTGGTGCTACACATCAGCCATTTCTCAAAAATGTATTCATACTATCTCAAAAAAGCATAACTCGAAACATGTGAACAATTAATAAAATAAAAAAAATAATGTTTTTTTATTTGCTTCACACTTAAGTTCACATACAAAAAGAAAATGCAATAATTTAAGATGTCAGGTTTCCACACTGTTTAGAACCTTCCGCAAAGAATTCTGTGATGAAGTGGTTTTGCCAAATGTTTCTAGCCTGTTTAATTGCATAACAATTCAATATGGAGTCGATTAAAACTATTTGAAAAATTGAAAAAAAAAATTTTTAGGAATTTCAAATAAATTCAATATCTAATAATTATGCTTACACACCCTGTTTTTCTACTGATGTCAATGTGTTTGTGATTCCGGTAAATATTTAAAGAGTTTAAGATGAGAAGTTAAAAAATATTTTTCAGAAGAAAATCTGGAATCACTAGATGGTCATCAACAAGAAAGTGAATACATAGAGACGATAACGCTGCCAGTGCAGAGACACATGGACAGCTTGAAGCGCCAACATGATGTACCTATTCAACGATATGATGATAAAAACGATAATGGAAATATAAGTGATAATGATGAACCACCTCCACCACTGCCTACCTCCAGGTAAGAAAGACCCTTATATTCAAAAACTTATGTATATAGTCTTAATAAACTGTTTCGAAAACTAATAAATTGGAAATAATATTAATATAGGATCAAAAAAGAATATCATTGATTCAATATTATTTAAAATTAAAATTGTAATGCAAATTTTGGCTTTGTTTGTTATTTATTTTATTTATTGTATTGTTTAATTTTAGTTAACATGTGCTTACTATATTTTATTTTTTATTTTACCAGATTACCTACGACAGATGAAGTAAATACTGAAGAAGAAATAATTCTAATACCTGGTAAATATATAAAAGAAATCGACAGTAATATTTGATTGTATGTACATAGATTGGTACGGCTACCTAATAATATCCTGTATAATTTTTAATACAAAATTGTGTTTTATTTTGCTTTTCATTCTCCAACGTAAGATTCATCAAGAAAAAACAGCTTCCCTGATAAAGGATGATTGGAATGATGTCTAGAAGAGACTCTCACAACAAGCAGAATATAAAGTCAATAATCTCTAACAGATAGTTCAAGCTTCTCATTTGTCTTCACATACATGTTTTGCACTTCTACATTCATGCACTGTCTAATACACTCTTCATTATGTAGTTGTGATGATCCAAACCTTATTGTGACTGTGATTGTGTTTTTGGTATTTCTTTTATAACGATGATTGATAAATGATATTAAACTGTTAGAGATTTAGTTTCCAGTATATCAGTGATTGCTCGCCGAATTACGAATAATCAGTTACTTATCATCGTTACAATCAAACACATATTTCGCAATCACAGTCACAATAACGATTTAGCACATCACTACTATGTAATGTATGGTATTCCTTTCATGTCTGCATTTCTTTGGTTTAAATGACTAAATCATTTTTATATAACACTACTAATTAGACCACTAATATAATGCACCTTTTCACAGCTCTCTCTGCACCTATTGACAGTGTCGATGAAAATGATGGTTTTGTGTTTCTTGTTAATGGAAAGCCATTTCAAAGTGACCAAGAACAAACAGCTATCGAAGAAAAATTTCAAGAACTTGATTTGGCAGATTATTCTGAAGTTGAAACACACGGTAAATAAATAGCATACACCCATATAGATACAGTCTCAAGCAGTGCTTTTTTCGTAAGAAAAAAAGTGCCAGAACTCGTATCTTGTTAATCTTTTATTTTAAATATATATATTCAGTTCTTAACATAAATTTTATTTATTATATTTAACACAAATATTCATAATAAATTCCAAAGTTTTGTCTAATTCTCAAATTCTTCGACAAATCTTCTCGACTCCTTTCCTTGTTGTTAGTTTTTAAAAATTAGATAATCTGTCGGAAAAGGGTGCTGGGACGCCATTCCGGTGCTATCTGTAATAAAAAAGCACTGATCTCAAGCCTTCTTAGTGTCTTGAAGTGGAGATCCTTGTTCATTCACCCATGTTGCCCGGTGGGTCTAAACAAAACACATCTAGCAGTGATGGATCATTTTAGACACAGTACAAAATTTCAGTTTTTTAACTGATAATAGATCTTTCATATGTAATATAATATGATTTAAAGAAATTGCATGACATATTGTGAGCTTTCTGTTTTTGTAAAAAATATTACGTCATTCTTTCATTTCAAACACGTACTGATTCCGCGGGACTGTTGGCCACACGGATGACACAAATTGGTTGTAAACATTTTCTTTCTCTGAATTCAATTGTATTTTTTACACTAAAATATATTTACAGAAGAAAATAATTTGAACAAAATATACATAAAATAAATTACATCCTTTTTTATATGAAATGCAATAAATGAATACATATTGGATATTACAAAACTAATGAAATTAATATAATGTATTTAAAACTAAATAAGTAAAACAAAGAAACAATAGATGTACACGGCAAATCAAAATTGATTGTCATTACAATCCAGACAGCAAATCGCTTCATATTGCCTTATGACACGCTGCATAGGAAAATGTTGTTTTTTTTAATCATTTTTACAATAACAAAAATTATTTTGTTTACTTTTTGATGATTGATGTAGATGAAACTATTTTATTGTTTTATATGAGATTTCTGACTTGGGACAATCTCTGAGATACGGATTTTGCTTCCATGAATAACAAATATGCATTTAAAACGGGCATAAAATAGCAAGTTTAGTGAGTAATAAACTGTAACAAGTTTATAATCCAAAGTAATATATACATGCCAATGATTGACAACATGTGATATGGAGTGAATGGAGAGATGTTCGCACTGACGCGCCTACCCTAAGCCAGTGCTTTGGTTTCTTTTCACATTTTTGTAAATAACTCGACTGAATTTCGTCCGACAATATTAATTTGTGTCCTGAATTGCTTGAAATTATTTGATAAAAGATTAGCCAGAAGTAAAATAGTGTTAACCAAATATTTATTGAGTCATTATTATTTTTGTGAACACCCGGGACAGATGTGACCCACCACCAGAGTACATGGACTAACTGAGAAAAAAATATCTAACAGCATGTTTAACAGTAAAAATTACAACACCTCTTTTTAGTTAACTTACATAAAATGCACCTTTCCACAGCTCTCTCTGCACCTATTGAAAATGTTGATGAAAGTTATGGTCAATTTGTTAATGGAAACAAATTTCAATGTGACCAGGAACAAGAAAACCAGACCCAAGAAATTGATATGACAGATTATTCTGAAACAGAGACTCCTGGTAAATAAATACCTAAAAATAGTAATTGTACATATATAGTAGTTTAAAGACTTATTTTCAATGCTTAATTTCTATTACAGTTGACTTTCAATTATTCAGGGTCGCAGTAACTGGGCTGCAGATTAACCGGGCCAGTAAAAAATTGCAAAATTATTCTCATTTATTTAATTTAATTTAAAATGTAAAAATATTTTTTCATTTGATTACGTAATATCTAACAGAAAATAAAACTAGTGAATTTGCGAACATGTCATCAACTGGAATTTCCAATTGATGACATGTTTGTATATTTTATTTATTTATATTTGGAAGTGCTAAGATACAGTGTTTACTTTTGATATAAGCAGGCAGGCACATCACTTCAAATTGTAAATATAAATTATGCATGCATAATGGTTGACTAGTTGAGAGTTATGTGTTAATATTCTTTGGTGAGTTTTCAAGCCATGATCTAAATTTCCTATTCCTATCTGTGTTTTCATATTTTATAACAGGTGAACGTGAATTTCAATTTATTTCTGAAACTTTTTCCAATTCTTTTTGGCATAGATAATCACGGACATTTTATCCAAGTCAAATTTACCTACTACCCGACATAATCGAGAGTCTGCTGTTTAATAATATTTCAAATTTACAACCAATTCAAATTCTAAAAAATATTGTTGAATAAAATTTGTACATCATTTGTTGACATTTTGTTATAGGTATATTAAAGCACACAAATGATACTACAATGATAATACACATATTTATTTCTAGGATCCATGGCTGAAAGAGAACACAAAAAATGGCTCAATGCTGTACCAATGGAAAACAATCCATATTCTCCTGAGGCCATACAGAGACGGTTGGACAAACAAAATCAGAGCTCATTGTTGCAGTTGGTTACAAAAAGTGCATCCTCGCAACCATCAGAAAATGAAAGAAAAAAGCATGGAGTACCACTGCAGGTTGCCCTCAAAGAGGACATTACTGATTTCAAACGGTTAAAACTTTAATTTCTAAATAAATTACAGGGCCATGAGTTTTTAATTTATTTCAATCTGAATCTTTTATTTGATTAATTTTAAGAAGTAGTCTACTTCTAAAAGATTTAATGGAAAACAAAAACCATAGACATTTCATTTCAAGAAGTCATTACTTGTTTTATTTTTTATAAATTACACACACGCTTTCATAAATTATCTTATATTTGTGTACATGCTAACTTCACTTTAAACTTACATAAATTTACAATAAAACTACGTCTAGAATATATGGATAACGGTATTTTGTGTAGTTTTATTGATAAAAGATATGTTGACTTTGTGAAACAAAGTAGGAAGAAAGCGAGGTTGTCAAAAAATATTGAATTTGTTTCATTTATGATATTTGGTTGAAAGGATTAAAAAATAGGATATCTACTTGTCATGCGGATAATCAAAAATTACATATCTGAAATGATCTTTATATTTTTTTGTGATTTGATATGATTATTCCAAATGATTTAAAATCTTAATAAGTAAATAATAAATAATAAAACTTAATAAATCAAATAATATCCATCAGAGCAGGTTTTGAAAATAAAGTGAATGTATACATACTGGAGGATGGTCCTGTTAGAAGCTTCAACAATCAGCGAGCTTGTGTGAGAAGATGTATGAATGTGGATGAGGCGAGAATTGTGTGTCGGGACAGAAAAGTGTGGCGCTCTATACTCTCTGACTACTCCCACGGGGAAACGGAGTGATGGTAAGTTAGTTAGTTAGTAATATTATACAATTAATTTATATGATTAAGTTATTCTCTAGAAGTGAGATTTTGTAGAAATGTTCTATGAAATTTTAGAGAAAATTATATTATTCATTTCTAAAACTACTTTTTCTACATTTTAGATATGGACGAGACTATTACGTCAACGAGTCAAAGAAATCGACAGGTGCCCGAAAACGTCCTTTGAATTCGAGATTTGAATCTGTACCATACGACTCAAAGATCGCGCAAGCAAAACCTCACGAATTCACTCGATCAACATCCGAAGCTACAATTCCAGTAAGTTTCAACAATGTGTTGAATGATCTGGAAAGTTCTGCATTACATGGAAACATAACAAGGGTGTGCATGAGGTCAAAGAATGCCAGCCAAGGCTTTGCTATCAATCCATTATTTGAAAATGTAGATACAAACTCCAAATGCACTTCCGCAAATACTATAGAAAAAGAAAAAAAATGTAATAAACAATACCTAAATAGTTCTGATGCTTTCAAATCTAACTGTAATAATATAAATAATGGTCAATATCTAAGATTAAATATACCTATGGAACCAGAAACTTTAGAGTCCGATCTTCATACACTTAGTAGTTTACGTTCAATAAAAAGTAATAGCTTAGAAAAAGATAAAAAATCACACACTCAAAATGTATTTGGAGGAAGTATGCGTCTTACAAAAAGAAACAATATTTATATGCCTACCTAATTGAGTAGTCCAACAAAGTATTAGGTATTTGAATATAACTATTATATGAAAAATTATATCTTATAAATTAATTATTTAATATTACGATACACACCCAAAGTTACCAGTAAAAACGTTAATGTACAAAGTATTCATGAAAGAACAATGAAATGGAGTCTTTTAAAAATCAGTGAGTATACAATAAATAATAAATATGTTATTGTATATAACACAAGTATTGTATGGAATTAATATTCACATAAAAAATCTTTAATTTCAGCCAGAAATAAATCTTTTTTATACAAATGTATCCAGTTTTGTCAATTAATTTATTTAAAAATTTAGCATAGAATCAGCTGTATAAATTTAAATTGAAGACAGGAGAACTTTATTGAATTCTAAAGAAGCACCTAGAAACTTTTGTGTCGAGGAGAATATCTCTGATCATCAATATACATTCACCATTGAGTTGTTCATTTAATCATTGTCTATTACATTTTTTACAGAGATAATATTAGCAATATTTTAATATGTTCCAAGAACACACAATTACTGGATTTTCACCTACAAAGGCACTGTTGTTTAACAAATAATAGATATCTTTAGGAGAACACATTCTTATTGTGAAGTTGTAATTATTCAGAATATATTATTATTATTAATATATTTATATATTATATATATATTATTATTAATATATTTCAAATATGAATTAAATATATTAATTAGAAAGATATACATATAAAATCAACTTTATCGAAAAATATTGTTGTTGCGCCACCGCGGGATTCGATAATTCTGGCGTCTGCTATCAGATTACTCTAAGGTATTTGAGATTCCGTAAAAATAAGGTAGATGGCTCTTTCAAATATTGGAACGATTAAATGTATTAATATCAAAAAGGTAACATATAGGTTCGAAAATTTGTCGCTAAAAATATTGTCGCTATAGCATAGTTAGATAATGCACCTTCCCCGGTTTGGAAAGAGATCCAGGTTCGAATCCCGGTGGCGCAACAACAATATTTTTTGATAAAATTGATTTTATATGTATATTTTTCTAATTAATATATTTAATTCATATTTAAAATAGATATCTTATAGAAACGAAGCTATTTTTTTTATCATATTTAATGGAAATATATGGAAGTATGGGTAATTACAGGGCTTACGACCTGTCTTCGGCTGGCTTAAGTGATCACTTTAGATATATTAACTGCAACTATGCCATTATATGCAACTTCCAAAAAATTTATAGATATGGAAATCGATGAATGTTACATTGTGTAAAGTGATCACTTAAACCAGCCAAGGACAGGTCGCAAGCCCTGTAATTACCCCATATTTCCATTAAATATAATAAAAATAGCTCCGTCTCTATGAGATACCTATTATTTATTTAATAGAGATAATATTAACCAATGCCAAGTCGTTCGCGGACAAACTCTGTTAGTGATGCCACCGACACTCACTAGGCAACTTTCTTTTCATCCACTCATCACTCATTGTTAGTCAAAAAACCCAAAATATATTTTTTAATGAGCAAATACTAAATACATATGTAAAAGAATATGAATGCAACATTTTGATTAATTATATGGGCTACAAAAAGCTGAGATTTAAATAATTTACAAACAAAATAATCACCTGTGTTGAAACTATAATCCCAAAAATGTTGCAAGTGATGTTTATTATCACAAAAATATTTAAGTAAGAAAAAGATTCTCATTTAAAAAAAATAAGGGATAATAGGATCTTCGTTAGAATTTTTTTAAATCTATTTATAAATAAAAATTGAATATTTTACTGTTGATGGCCTGGCAAACTTGAGTACTTATTGTAGTATTGGTCAATTTTAGAGGAGTGAATAAAAACTGATATTATTTTTAGTTACTTAACAACTCTTTTTTGACTATCTAACGCATTATCAGAAACAACATAATATTGTACACATATAGCAAATTATATATAATGCCTTTGATAAATATGCATCTTTTAATGGATGTAAAAATATAATCCACAATTTTAACTAATATGTACAATATTTAGAGTATTATGAATTTTTAAAAGTATGTTTATAATAATTGATAACAAAAAGGTTTACCAACATAATAATGATATAGTATAGTTTTCCAGCAGAGCTAATAAAATTGGATTCTTTGTCAATCCTTATGCAATACAACTGTCTTGGAATAGTTTTTATTAAAAGCTACCATTTTGTGTGTACTAAGTCAAAAATAAACCGTGTTAAATGGAATCATGGCACTCTTTGATTTTTCATAAGTCATTTATTTATATTCAACATTTTTCTTATTTATGTTTTTTTTACTTAAACTGTAGTTAATTTAACTATTTCATATAGTTAATTGAACATTTCAGGATAAACTTAAGTACAGAATAAATACAATTTTAAAAAATAAAAGAGGATATGTGAGTCTACAGGGCGACCCATAGGAATGGGAAAGTTTTGTAAATTTAGTAAAGTATACATCAAGAATACCTTACCAAAGTCACTCACAATGTCATAACAAGAGTGTAATGTAACTGCAGGGTCATACATATCAGAATCCATATTAGCAGTGTATTGATTCCGCTAAAACGAGTATTGAAACAATAAAATTTCCAGAATAACAAATTATTTTCATGGTCCCAATGAAATATTGAGTTTCTTCCATATCCGGTATAATGAAATTTCATTATAACGATATATTTCTCACGGTCCCTTGAATTTCGTTATAATGAGATTAGACTGTAGTAATTAATTTGTATTCATATAATTCTTTAACTTTATTTCATTACGCCATTATGCTGTAGATGAGAAATAATGTATAAAAATGGAACAACATTGGGTATTACTGAAATATTGACGAATTGTATAATACATTTTCAAACAAGAACCACCTACTAAGTATTTTGAGTTATTATGTCCCACATATCAGATTGTTTTGTTAATGTTTATGACTGATATTATTCCTGAAACCTTGACAAGTCACCAGTTGTCTAGGCATAATAATCTAGAAAATTCTGAGGCAGAAGAATTGCTATGAAAAACAGAGAGCTTATTTGATCTTCAAACTAGCTTTGATGTTCTGTTGTATGCATGACCATATCGCTTTTCGTTGAATGATGCAGTAATAATTTATACAGACGCCTTTCTAGTTGCTATTCACCGCTTTCAGCACTTATATGAATGCGTATTATAATTTACACACAAAGCGGACTGTAACAACATTATTTTTTGGGTATGCATCTATATGTAAAAATGTACTGTAATGCATGCATTTCAATAAGGCAAATACAAACCTGCGGTATAAATATTGAAAAAATTCCCAACAAATGTATGATGAAGTGTTAATGCACATTGTTATGTTTATAGTTCTTGTACTGAACTGAACAATATAAGTAACTTTTTGTGAATTATTGAATTTTTAAAAGCCATGGGTGAGTTATTACAGTTTTTAAATAGTGTGGTTACTAATCCGGGCTTGAACTAAATGCTCACTAATCACAAATATAGCTATATTAACCCTTATAATATTCACTAACAGATTTGCTACATAATTTTTGACAAACCAGTTATTCATTAATTTTGCAAGTCTTCAATCTCATGAATTATTTTCAGTTATGGAATGCCAAAAAAGAACAAGAAGATTCTTCAATCAAAAAATTACCATATTTAGAGAAAGATGCAGCAATTTTAAAAGATGACGTTCAATATCAAATCCCAGTGTATTCTGCCATACCAGTTGCAGTTGAAGATGTCGAGACACAATTTGATGATTTGTACAAAAAAGCATTTACATACGAGACTGATGATCATGACATGTTTGTGTTGCCAGTCGAATTGAATGACCATAATGTACAAAACTTACTGGACCATACAAATGGAATAATTTTAACCAATAATGAATTATTAGATCAGAGTGACAGCATAAGTAGCATTGATGACTCTCCGAGAGTTTATAATATACAAACTGGCAGGATTGTTTCAAAAACAGCACAAGACTCTAACAATAACAAGAATACAACCGATGTGAAAAATTCTTACAATACGGATGCCGAAACAAATGGAAATTTAAAAACAAAAGACGATTCGAAAACAAATAAAACGATATATAATAATATGAAATCATGGAAGTCAAATGGAGATGTATACTGCAAAACAGATGAGGACACCGACACTGAAAGATACATAGAATCAAATATTAAAGATGATCTCAATTTACCTTCCGTGAAGGATTTGGCAAAGAAATTCTTTGTTCAAAAAACTGAAAACCCACCCATTAATAAGGTAATAAAACAGTTATTAATACATATTTTGTACAAATTTTTCACATTGACGTGAACCGCTTTCCACCAAGCCATTTTTCGTGTTTGGAAACAAAAAGAAATCGCACAGAGCCGAATCTGGAGAATAGGGTAGATGAGGCAGCAATTCGTAGTGTAATTCAACTAATTTTCGCTATGACGATTGCGGACGAGTGAGCTGGTGTTTTGTCATGGTGAAAGAGCACTTTTTCCTTCATCAAATGGGGCCATTTTCTCATTAATTCAACTTCGAATTGGCCCAATAAATCAGCCTAGTACTGCACCGTGATTGTCCTTACCTTCTCCAAATAGTCAGTGAAGATGATACCTTGTGGATCTCAAAAAACCGGTGGCCATGACCTTTCCAGCCGATGGAACCGTTTTCGCCTTCTTTGGAGCAGGTTCGTCAGGTGAAGTCCAATGTTTTGACTGTTCTTTCATTTCTGGCGTGAAGTGATGGATCCATGTTTCGTCAACAGTCACAAAACGCTGTAGAAACTCTTTCAGATTGCGCTTAAACATGTCCAAACAGTGTTCCGAAGTTGTCATGTTTATGTACCACTGTGAGCAAATGCAGCACTCATTTCGTCGACAGCTTTCTCATGCCCAATTTTTCATGTAAGATATTTTGTACACATTCAATTGAGATGTTTACAATATCAACGATCTTCACCCAGTGGTCTGCAAACACGATATCATGGATTTCATTGTCATATTCTCCGTAGTCATCTCAATCGGGCAGCCTGGGCACTCTTCATCAAAAAATAATGTTCGGCCACGCTAGAATTCATTAAACCAATATCTGATAGCAGTCATTGATGCATGGTCCTTATAAATGGCATGCTACTTCACTTTGATTTCCTCACATGCCTTCCCATCAAAAATAAGGAATCACTGACGAATATTGCTCTTTTTCCATGGTTACAAACAAACACAAACTTGTTCACTGTCAACAGCTATTAAAACAAAACTACTCAATAAATCTGTCTGAAATTTTGACAGGTATCATTCGAAACAATGGTACATAGATTTTGTATTAGTGACGTCATCAGTTGTTAAGCATGGCTACTTATCATACAGCCCTCATAAATCATAATCCTATCGGGAAGAAGGTAACAGAAGGGTATGGTAAGATGAAACTTGCACAATAGATGAAGATGAAATGGACGAGAGCTATGCAAGATTGTTATTGATTATCCATTTTACTAGTGAACCGGAAATGGCAGAGAAAAAGATTAAATTTTTCTAAACAATACCGGACACCATAGTAACATTTTTAATATCTTCAACCAATGTCAATCTACTGCTGTCTTAAGGTCTCCCCGTGACTATGCCACTCTCTTTGTTTCTCTGCCAATCTTCGCCATGTAACTCCCACTGCTCTAATAATTTTGTGTATCCATCAGGACTTTTGGCTTCCTCTAGAGAATATTTGTTGTCTATTATTACCTCTTCTGTGTTACTTCATTGTCTTCAAATATGGCCTGCCTATTGCCAATGAATTATTACGCTTCTTGACAGTGAAATGACATTCTTCACCTTGGTCTGAACACTAAATCTACGTGTTTCTTTTTTAGTCTCTTCTAGTGATTCCCAGCACACGTATTATTTAATCCATATTACAATATAGCATCATTAGTTGGGGATCAACTTATATACACAGCCTGATTCCAGTAAAAAATGTACAAAAACTTATCATAAAAATAATACTAAAAAAACCAAAAGATTATTTAATAAAATTACTTTTTGAAGAATTTCAAGTACCTACATTTTGTCATCTACTTAAAATAAATTATATTATTCAAATATTAAAAGAAAAATAAAAAGATTAATTTATTAATGAAAATCATACTAGGTTTAAATTTGTATTTTCACACTCAAAAATTAACACATTTACACAACACCACTATATACGCACAGAGCAAAAAATTATTTGAACAGCTTACATCAAAAAGATAAATGATAACAAAAAAATAATCAATGCTATCAAAAAATACTTTAAATATAAATATGTAACCCCAAATGTATAATATTTTTATAACGTTGATAGTAATTTACTTTATATTATTATATATTTGATTTTATTATAAGCTAGTTACTGTAAACAATAATTAATAATATATCAGGTTGTTGCAAAAGTTTTGACATTTTCTGATGATAAAAAATTATTTTTTATTAATTTAGTTAACAATATAATCTCCATCATTTGTTATAGCTGTCTCCCACCTTTGTAGGTTTTAGCTTATTTATTCTATTAAAATAAAGTTCCTGTGACTTTGATGTAAAAAATGAATCAAAATATGTTTTTACCTGCGCTACAGTATCAAATTTTTTGCCATTTAGAAAATTCTGTAATGACCTAAATAAGTGAAAGTCAAAAGGAGCAAGGTCTGGAGAATATGGTGGGTGCTTAATAAATTCCCAATTTAATTCTTTGAGTTTGTGTTGGGTCATCAAAGCTATGTGTGGTCACGCAATGTCATGGTGAAAGACTACCCCTTTTCTGTATGTCAAATAACATATATCCTTTTTAATGGCAATGCTTAGTTTTGTTAGTGGTTCACAATACCGTTTGGCTGTAATTGTTTCATTGCAGCCTAGAAGTTCGTAATAGACAATACCCTTGCAATCTCACCAAACACAAAGCATTTACCTTAGTTTTGATGGATTTCTACTTTTAAAGTGTTTAACGAGGCTTGTCCAGTATTTCCCAATGTCTTTTTCATGTCACATTGTTGTAAACTACCCATTTTTTATTTCCTGTCACTAATCGATGCAAAAAGGACTTGTGCTTTTGTCTAACACTCAAAGAAACACGTATTGAAACACGATCCATTAAATTGGCAACTGACAACCGATGAGGAGTCCAAACATCGTACTGCGAAACCATTCCTATGCGTTGTAGATGTTTAACCACAATTGATTGATTGACTCCCATCCTCGACGCGATCTCCCTGGTATTTTGACATGGATTAGTGTCAATTATTATTATTATTAGTTTAGTATTATTATTAGGATTAGCTTCAACATGTCAGCATTAGGCTTCGAAGAACATCCGGTCTTTGTCAGCCAATAAAAAATCCCCAGATCGGAATGTTGAAAACCACTTTTGTGATAGTTGAACTTTAGCGAAATTTTAAAAAATCACAAAGGCTCTCAACTGTTTGGCGGCTAGGCTAAAACTGAATATAAAGTGAGAAGACAGCTTCCTTTATACAATACAAACCGATTTTATTCATCAGTTTGGAGAATCCGTCCTTTTTCTATAACCGTCATAAAAAACGTGAAAACTTTTGCATCAACGTAATAGTTCTTCATTTATATTTTTTCAGCCCAAAAGAAGAATAAGCAAAGACCTCTTGGACAATAAAATTGTTACCAAAACATTATACAATACCCAAACATCTCTGAAACAACCACAGCATATGCACAGTCTCACAGCGAGGAGTATTTCCAAAGAATTCAGAGATGAACTGAAGCTGTCCATGCCCGCCCACACTAATATTCATCCTGGAGGAAGTAAGAGTATACCAGACGGAATTGATGAACCACTGAAGGAGGGAAAGTCATTCAGTAGGTCTGAAAGTCCTGTTCCAGAACCAGGCTCCATCAGAAATAAGTTGGCATTCTTCGAGCAATTGAACAAGCATTGAACTAAAATAAATCTATTTAAAATGCTTTGAAACATTTTATCTAGTATTGTGATTGCAATAAATATCTGTACCTAATATATCATTTATTATAGCAACGGCCATGCCTTTTCACAGATTATGACAGAAGGAGATCGGGGTGTCATCGAGACCAGTAGAAGAAAGAGAATTTATTATTTATTAATTTAAAAATGGATTTATAATTACGTATATAAAATGGGTTTATAGTACACACCATTTAAGCAGTCAATGTACCAACAAACACCTACTACATATAATGAACGTACCTAAAAAAGTTCTACAGTGTTGGTACCCAGATATAACATCATGCTCACTTAGACAAACCTGCAAGGAACTCATTTATGTTGTTAGAAATAATAATAGCAGTAAAAAAAATATTTTAAGGGGTCACTGATAATCTAAACATTCATTAATCAAATTGTTTTAATTAGAATAATGAAAGCCGTATGAACAAATATTACAACATGCGCACAATTATGTAGCTTTCAGTTTAAAAATATCTAAGCAAATTGCACATCCTGTAAACAACAAAATTCTAATTAATGATTTTCAAATAATTGAATTATGTACTACATATAAATTAAAAGGATGATCATTATAAACATTTTATATCTTTGGTGCCATTTATAAATTATTTTTATATTATAAGATTTTTTGATATTGTTTCAACAACAGTTTTTAATTGTTTATATTGTACATATTATAATGAATATTACCATTAAACCAAAGCAGTCTACTAGTATTAAAAAGAGTGAAATAAATTTACTCAATTTTTGTCAGTGTTTTTTGAAAACTGAAGATTATATACTTTGTCAACATTATTCACTAGTTATAGGTATATATATATACATAATATGCAGTGAAATTCTTGTAATGAAAATATTGAATGTTGTTATTTTAGTAGTATTTTATTAATAAAATGTTACACAAAAATAGTATGTTTATTTTCCGTTGACTTAATATTTAACTTATGTAATTACATATTATGTATAATCAAATTATCACAGCGTTATTCAGCACCTATGTGTTTCAATAGTATTTCCCAAAAACTTTGTGAAACGGAATGTATTCTAATTCTGAACAATGCTCTCTTCGGTACATCCATAAGAAGTAATCTATCAAAACAGAATTAACATCGCTCGTCTTCATGTTGGTGTCTTTTTCTGAAGCAATCATTTTTTTCACCGCCGTATTGATAAGCTCAACCGCTTGAATTGAGCAACCGCGAATTTCAACTTCTTCCCGTGAGCCACTTTCAAGTATTGTATCTGTAATTTTAAACAGAAAAATACGCAATCAGAAACGTAATATGTATAATAATATCTAATATTTAATGGTATGATAGACTGCCCCCAGATTGTTGGTCTGCTTGACTTTCACGCACCATTGAGGGCATCGAGACACAATTCATTGTTTTATTACAGTGATAATGTCAAAACTCATGCATTAGTTAACTTCTCAGTCCCTAGAACTCATGCATTAGCTAACTCTGCAGTCCCCAGAATGCATGCTTTAAGGAATGAATATGCGGAGGTAGTCAACATTTTTGCTATTAATTTAACTCTTCATAGGACTACATTACTACAATTTTTTGTGTCTCAACTCAATGGTGATGGATAAATCGCTTTACTTCACATTTTATATTTATTTTTAATTTTGATTATGTGAAAACATGCTGACACTATGTAATTTTTTTCTTTGTATATTACACTTCTGATGTAAATAGGGCGTGTATAATAATAATAATAAATAAATAAATATTAAAATATAAAAAAGAAAAGATTTGAAAATACGCAAACGTTTTTATGACAAAAAAAGATGTGTAGTTTGTATGTATGTTTGACCTTCATCCCTCCGTAAACATCTGCAACTAGCTCCGCCTACCAGCCAATCACGACGCCGCACGCTGGCATGACAAGTGCTGAACTGAGATATGATATGTACATCAAATTCCATAGTGCATTTTACAAGATTTGGTGTTAAAATAATGTTTTCATTGAATCACTTGATCTAGTTTCTATGTTTATGAAATGTTGCTATTTGCATATGTAGGTACTAAAGAAACTACTTTCATATTTAAATACATTGACATATTTTATTCATTTTTTTCATGTTTCGTTCTCTAAAATGGCACCAACATCTTGTAATTCATATAAATCCTTGAGCATTTGGATAAATGGAGTTTATTTTGAAAACCAACAAAAAATTATCAAAGGTAAAATTGGCAAAAATAATCAAATCCCGAATACCTCTCTGGGTTCGAACATGAAAAATCGCAAGAAAATAATAAGCTTCAACCAACAATGCCAGCGAGACATGAAGATTTAAAAGTTTTAAATTATTTTTCACACGCATTTTAAATATTCCAATTCAGATGGAAAAGATGAGTTCGACCGCCAATCAAATTAATGTGCATGATTTTGTTGCCTTAAGAGAGTGCCGCATCACCCTCACCACACACATTTCTTATTCAGGAGAAATACATTATTTAATAAACATTTCGACACATAAGAAGCTGAAATAATGGAATCATCATGTTTCAGTTTGAAAATTGCGATGTCAACAGCGGTGGCGCGCACGCAGTAAACTAATGTGTTTTTATAAAAATGTATTTCTAATGTTGCCTTTAAAAAACTTTGTTTTCATTATTCTTAATTTGGATTTTTTTTAAATTTTGATCCCATGAGTTACGAATTAACGGAGTTTTACTGTACTAACTAATTAATTATGCTCGTAATTATGACCATTATCGTTTTCCCACTAACAATACGCCCTCTGTATGAGAATCATCTAATCTTTGCATCCCATTGTTGTCAGTAGGGAAGTGACGATGAATGTTTGAAAATGCATCACGTTGTTTACCTCTAGTGCCATTGAACGGCTATTAAACTATGTTGATGACGTCTGTAAAGGAAGACTGTACATCTTGAGATGAAAATGAAGATTATTAACAACCACAATGCTGAAAAGAAAGTGAAGATGATGGCATGTGATTTAGGCCTAGCACAATCTACCGTGACTATTATTCTAAAGTGCAGACTAATTTGCTTTACAATCATGTTGGTGTAACAGAGCCCGGTCTTTAAATGAGGGCTGACTATACTTTTATATTAGGGATGAATATTCTAAAAATAACTCTATTTCATTTAAAATGATAGACTTTAAAAAAGTTACACAAGTATATGCTTTCAAGAGACGTGTAGCATGACAAAAATAATTGATTGTATTGTATCATTGTACTTGTATCAGATTAATAAATAAATATATTTAAAAAAAAAGAAATAATCATAATATTAAACATTAGGACAGTTTAGTCAAGGGAAAATTCAGAATTATTTCTAGGATTTCATGAAACGATCAGAGAAATGGAAAAAACCGGATAAAATGCCACATCAGTAAATTAAACTGTGGTATCATAATCAGCTCTAACAAACAAGTACTTTCTAAAATGAATATGGTCATGATTTAGAAGCGTTTGATGTATTTTGTTGAATTTTCCATAGACAATGGAATGAATGAATGAATTAAATGATTCTCTAAATTTATTTGTTATAAACAAAAAACTACAATTAAATCAATCTTCGTACAATAAAGTTATGAATTCAATGATTCATTTCGGAGGTCCTCATAAAAATATTGCGACTTATATTTTACAAAACTTCAAAACGGTACACATACCAATGATGGTTGATATCTTCGATCTGCTGGAACACCAGTACCAGATGAATATCGGGACATTTGTTCGCTTACTTTTGAAATACATGATCGAGTTATTTTTAATTTTGACAGGTGGCACCGATATTTCTTGCAACTTACGATACTCCGTTGATTCTATGAAACCGGTTATTACGATACCGAGTAAGTGGGTGTCCCCCGATGACATGATGGTAAACGAGTATAGGACACAAATATCAACTACATTATAGTGACTAGAAGAATGGGTAAGCGCTGGATGTTTTTGAGCTGATTTTAGAAAATGAATTTTGGCATAGATGCTACTATAAAGAGCTATGTACTTTGTATAATGAAATAAACATCTTGAGATTTATTAAAATAGGAAGACTTCGATGGTTGGGCCACGTAAAGATCACCAAAGTCATTGTTAATACAATATCAACAAGACACAGGAACTTAAGAAGGCCAAAGCTAAGATTGAGCGACAATGTCTTAGAAATCCAGGGTTGGAGAGAAATGGCTCATAATAGGGATCAATGGAAAAAAATTCTGGAAGAGGCTAAGTCTCGCCATGGACTGTAGAACCAATAGTTATGATGAAAATGAGTAATAGGGATTATGATTTTATTTCACCAATACTATAGGATAATTTTTTTAGTTAACTTTCAGTTTTTTTTTTAATTTAACTGCAAAATTGTTGTACTGGGCAGATAACTAGATCAAAGAAATATTACAAAAACAAATGAAGAGTATGTGAAAAGTACAATAAATATATCTGCAAAGGAATTATGGCGTAATACATTATAATACAAATAGATTATTTCATACCTCGGTTGAGTATTTCCAATAATTCTGCAGAATACTCCATAGCCCCAAAGTGAACCAAAACCTGTGGCACTCGGTAATCTGCAAACATTGCCAATTCCTCGATATCTTCAAATTCCCCCCAACTGTAACCACCAAAGCGCGACCATAAATCAGCGACAAGAATTTGGGCTCTTTTATACAAGGCCACCTTCCGTCCTTCAAATACAGCTTCATCACGGAAACACGGGAAATTCTCAACAATTATTTTCAGCAAAGACATAGCAGATTTTTTGGCATCTTTTACGCAGTTTTCAAAAGTGCCATCATACTTTTCCAAAAGTACCTTTCCAACTTCATGCAGACACTGAACTCGGAATGACAGAAGGGGAATACTTGTCTTTCCGTCATCTGACCGGAAAATATGAGATAATTTATTTTCTGTTATTGTTGAATAGAATTTTGGATTTGAAATATCTATCCCTTCCTAAAAAGATAATAACAACATATTTTTTATACTGTTATAATTATTAGCAGTGGATAATAAATAATATAATAGAGTATTCTTTGCTTGTAATGAAATTGTAAAATAATATGAGAAATAATAATACATTATTAAATTATTCAAATATACTTTTATCTCCACGAAATATTAAGGAAATGACAAAATAGTCCATAAGAGCTTCAGAATGACATTGAATTTTTGGGTTTGGGGATGAAGGTGTTATATGGCATTCTTTCATAACACTGTCATCCTTTAATACCTTCAATTTTTAATAATTCTATAAGGCGGAGAATGTAACATAAATCACACTGAAGTTAATGTTTTAGTAAGTCTATAAGCTGTGCATTAATGTCTTCGTCATATCAAATCAGTATATATTACTGCAAGATATTCAGTACTAAGCAAATTAACTATAAATATTTATCACATTATTTCTTCTCGATAAATCAAGCAAGATCAATCAATCTAAAAAGCTGGTCCTATGAATGAAACGTAAAAAATTGCCCCTGCCACCAAGTGCACACATACATCCGAGCTCAGATAACTGTCTGATTAAAAAATATTACTAAAATGACAAATTTTAATTTTAATATAACAATTATCCTGGTAATGATATTAATAATAAGATTAAACATAAAAATTACCTTGACAGCTCGACGGAGCGCAGCGCAAAGTGCGAGATAACCAGTTTCACCGTCAACCTTCCATTTAGTTGCATCTCCCGCCGTCCAGAAGCAAAAGTTCAATGTGTCGATAACAAATATCCAATCAACTGCACTCTCATCTTGAATCGAGGGGTGAAGACCATCGTCTCCGTAGGCAGCAATACTTATGTTGCCGGATTTTAAGTTTTTGAGTACCTAAAATGGTTAAGTTATATTACGAAATGTAATAATTTTCCAGTTACGACAGCGAAGGTAATGGATTAAATTTGCAATAGAGCAAAATATTTGAAAGGCAAGCACTTTCAATCTAGTAAACAATTTATTTCTAAAATGGCTATTTATGTAAGGCAGCAAAGTGTTGAAGGGATGCATCAAGTAAAAGGAAGGGATGGGATATAAATTTTCCATACATAAAACATACACCCGCCACGGAAACGGTCTTCATATACACTGTAGGTAAATGTATGGTTTGCAAATATGTGTATGAATGTGCCACACTCGCGACGTTCGCAGTATCGCGGCAAATGAGCGAAATATACAAAGGATTGAATTTCTGGCATAATTGAAAACATGCGAACTATAAAGGCTGAGTATAACTAATTACTACATCGTTTGTACAGTGTGTTTTGTCATTAATATCAAACAACGTGAGTAAACAAAACTATACTGAATAATATGAAATAAGGATACTGGAACAATACAATATTTAACGAAGATGCGAATCGAAATAGTTTATTTTCTAATTACGCATTCCAAAACCTGAGTAAAATTGATAAACTCAGTTTAACAAAAAATTCTCACCTCTGCTGATAATTTTGTTATACCTTCTTCTTTGATGGATACGTATTTAGAATTGCTCGCAATGAACATTCCAGATTCTTTTGGAGGCAAAACTGTAATTACTTCACACATTTTAGCGTAACTATACAAAATATATTTGAAACACTAACATATTCTACGACACTAACCCATAGATAAGCACTAACCGCTAAAAAATGACAGCACCTGTCACATCTATGCCTGTCACCAGCTGTCAGCGATTTGCATTGACTTTTTGTAGAGATGCATAATGCTATAAATAAGTTCTCAGGTATTTCACGGTAGCTATAGCCGTCTTTACATCACAAAAATTTATTTATCCGATTAATTTATCAAACTTTAAATTATATGAAATGTGGTACATTGGTAGCTTATAGCAGAATTTTTTTATCAGAATAGTTTGCATTAAAAGTCTTCACTTAATAAGCTTAGCCTAATATTAGAATAAAAAGATATATGTACTTGACATTTTGAATCCTCATTTCCCAACTTACAAATATAATTTATTTTTCAGAGATAGCACAAGGAGACATTAGCCAAGCTGAATTTTGTATTGACACTGAGTGAGTGTGGTGAGTACTAGTTCCCTTGCCTCAGTGCACTCATAGACACCCTCGGTCGACCTGTTCATTATATCACAAGATTAATTATAATGATAAGTCACACAAGACTGATGTAATTAAATTTTATAGCATTATATTTTTGCTTCCTTTTTTTTTTTTTACTATGTTTAACAACACTTAGAAATCGTGTGTGCTTTGCGTTGTTTTTTAGAGGTGGAACCAGAATTAGTGGGCAGTGAGGGAGGCAGCGAGCGCTTGGTCCTGTTATTGTGTGCACTCCACCTGTTAGGAGCTGGGAGCCTGGCTGCCAAGCAGCACCTCCTCGCCAGGACCCTGCATTCTTCTAGTTAAGAATGGTAAGCCCATTTTGTCATGATTATTTTTCAGTCATATATGTTTGTTACTGTAATTCAAATAAATATTTGTTGCTATCCATAAGACAAGTATTTTATATGTCATTGAAAATATATTACGAACACTAAGTACGTAATTATATTTGTTTTCACTATTGTTCTTCATGAATAAGTACAGATCCAGAGCCTCTGTTCCAAAAAAGCCGTCCCCGCCACTGCTAACAAAATCCTCAACCATTGCGCTATTCGTATGGTAAACTCGATGTATTTAATTGCAGTTTATGTATTTAGCTACAACTTTCCCGGAGGCAGAAAAGAATTAACCAGTGTAAGGAACATGTCTTGAGTCAGAAGCAATGGGGAATCCAAGCGATTTACATATAAGCATATTGTTATATCCAACATCCAATTATTTTTCTTTAATACCTATTATCTAAAACAGATATTCATATTTTGCAGATTAAATCAAGAAGATGAAAGTCAGGTAGTCTTGTCGCCCAGATGTTAAACCGATCATGTTAAATGATGCAAAGGAGACTATGAGCCAATGTATTACTAAAGAAACAACTGTTTATACAACTAAAGTATGCAATGTAACTTAGACATGTACATTTTTTATAATTTCTTGTAAATCACTCATAATTTAATATCTATTATCCGCCCACTCCATTGCGATGAATTGTGAGGATGATGAGAGCGATGAATTAATGAATTGAGCATTGTTATTGAAGGAGACCGACAATATGTATTTATTGCTCTTCTTCAAGTTTCTAAAGTTGTGAAACATCCACCTTAAAGAATGCACCACCATCTGTTGTTGATGAAAGAAATAGAAAATTTTGAGGAATGTATAAAATATGTAAAAAAATTTCAAACATTTCTTTTGTTTTTGTACCTCAAATAACTTTTTTTAAATTTCCGGGAGTACAAAATTACAGTTTTATCAGATCGCCACATGCCTAATATATGTTATAAATTTAATATTGCTGCTCATCTTAATTATTAGTTTTAAATACAATAGAGATTCAGTAAATAATTTACAATAGATATTCAGTAAATAATTTGATTTTAAATTTAACATAAAAAATGAACATTTATACATGATGCAAAGACGTTAATCATATTTTAAATGTCGGTTAGGCTTAAATCCTTTTTCATACCCAGTCAAAAAATGGCACGTAAATTAGTTCTTAAAAATAATAAAAATAAAAATCGAGCAAGTTCATTCTTTCAGAGTAATAATTTATAATAAATTTAATGTATTCTAATGTAGAATATATTATTTTTATAGTGCAATTAAATTATCCAATCACTTTGGTACCACTTAACAAAATCTCACTTATTGTGCAGATATACTTGCTATGGAATTTGGCCATTTTTTATACATTTATGTAAAGTCATCAATAATATACTTCACATTTAAGTAATTGTTATGTTTTCAATAGGTTCGATGACAATAATTTATAATATAAGTGAATGTAATGTTTTCAGTATGGTCGGTGACTAAAATATATTATGAATAACACTGAATTTCAAATCTATCCACAAAGCGATAACCATTTTGTATTATATTAATAATTTAATATGATTATTATGCAAAGACAATTAACTATCATACGAAAAGCATTAACTATCATACAAAACCTATATAGTGTTGCAGGGATGGTCTCATATAATGTATTATTTTGTATAATCACTAAGTAAATCAATATTTTTCATTATCAATTTAATTTAACAATGTGTGCAGTACAAATTAATTGTCAGGATGATGAGATAAATATATTAATTAGCTCTTTAAGAACATTGTTAGCTAATAATATTGGTTATTGAAGAAAACTAACAATATGTATTTGTTGCTCTTCTTCAAGTTTCCAAATTTCAGAAACATCCACCTTAAATAATGCACCACCAGATATGTTGTTGATGAAAGAAATAGGAACGAACCCAGCTATATTGAAAAATGACGTATATTGAATAAAAATTCTAAATTCACTACAATCAATTTTTCATACAAAAATGAATTAATATAATTAAGTCTCCTTAATATGTATAACAAAATTATATAAATGTATCCATTGCGTTTAATATCACATTATTTTTAATTTTACCACTATTTTTTCTGATAAAAGCATTGGGTTTAGACAATTCTAAGCCAATTGCTTAATAAAAGTTTTACGGTGACTACGCTTGTTTGTTCTCCACTCTGGATATTTTTGGACCTAAAGAATATTAGCATTTAGAGCTGCAATATCGAATAATTCGAAAAGACCATTGTCTTGTAGCCACCACACAAATATTTCTTAGTCATTTTATCGCCCGTATCGTAATTTTGTTACATTGACTGCGAAAAATATTTCTTGTCGTACCAGTACCTACTTCTAATTTATCAGTTAATTAATTTCTTGAATGTAGATTTTTATATTATTTATTTTATTACCTAATGATTGACTGAGAAATTTCTTAAAAACTTATCAGTGACATAGAAGATAACATAAAACAGATATTCTTTAATATATTGCATGAATAACTTTACATGTAAGCATTTCAAAGTAAATTTATATAAATTATTAAAATATAACCATAAAGTTACTATTTTATATATTACAAATATATATTGTTTCATATATCATAGAATTACGTTTAACATATTATGCAATGAAGTGTAATTCATTTGATTGAACTCAACTTATTCGTTGCCATGACGATAAGTGAGCTCAAGTAAACATCATTTTGTTCTTCGAGTTGATAAAGAAATTAGTAGTAACCTAAATTATTATGGTAGAAACAATACTTGTTAAGGAGTAAATCTTCCATGTTAAACAATAGTGCCAAATTTTGAGCTTCCAAAACTCTCAACAATATAGTTTTTTCTAAAGAGCTTCTCTGAATATTTTTTTGAAAATGTCAAAATTGAAGGAAAGAAATGTAGAAAATGCTTTTCGCGGCATTAACATGTGTAAATCACACGGGGGTGGAAAGAATGAAAGAGGTACGTAACTAATTTCAAATTAGACTTCTAGAAAAACAACCGGTGTCATCATTTTTTGCTTTTAATGGTAGATCGGCAAATGAGAATCATTTGTATCCTCTAGTTTTCCTTCTGAAATGTTTCTACTGAATGTAAATGTCTTTAATGTAAACTCCTTAGATATATTCAATACTCTTTCAAATCTATTAATGCTCCTGCACCCACCTACCTAACCAAACCCACTTTTCTGCCACAATGTTGCCACTTTTCTATTACCCGAACCAAAAGAAAAGTACAACAAGGATAAGAAGAATAATGACAGCTAATAAATTAGTGTATTCTGTTTATTGTTGCTATCATCTTTTAAATGTATGTTTTGTATTATTCTTCGTAGTTTCTAGGGTGGTTTTATAGTCTATTATGGAATTTTAAATTTCTTTGTACAAATTTTTAGAAGTCAATCTATTCCTCCCACACTTTAGAAAAATTTATTTCAATATAAGCATTGGAAAGTGGAATATAAAATATAAAATTGATCTTTTACAGCCTTGGAAAATTGCCTTTTCTAAAGATTACAGTTACACATTACATTTCTCACTTTTTTGCTTAAAAACCAGACAATTGTGCAATCAAATCAGTAGGTCGCTTAGAAAACTGGACTGTCCAAGTGAAAACCGGTCAGGTGGCAACACTGTCCCGTCCCTACTTGAATTTACCATTTTATTTGATTCTATACTATCTAAATCCATTCTTTTAACTATATCTTATATCCTTTGTAAAGGTTGTTGATTGCAGAAATATTTTTTGAAAATCGTTCGACAATACCAAAGTTATTAAATTAAATATTACATCCTACTTAGATTAAAGTAAAGATTAGTGATTTCACTTAATGCTGAAATGTCGGCCTGAAAATATGTGTTTCACAATAATTTCAGAGCGACAATTCGCCGATAAGGCATTCTCTGAAACTTTGGGATAACAACAAAACTTCCTTTCTAACTTTATAAACCCTTAAAAACTGCAAATTTAATTGTATATATTGTTAAATATTAAATATATAATATAAAAATATTTTAATTTATTAGGTTAATTTTCAGGCCTGTTGCAGAACTACGTAATATCTAAATTAAGTAGAAAAGATTTAGAAGATAAATTTTGTACTGCTATTGAAAAAAATATTTTTTTAAAAAGACAAATAAATATCAAAGATGAGAAGTTAAAACTTTTAGGAACAAAAATATTGAGACTAACGCAACAACAAAAGAAAGAAATCTGCTTATTGGACCACTATCACCCACTCGACAAAGTTATAGAAGAGCAATCGTTTCGGTTTGTGAACATTAATTTTTTGTGAAACAAAACACTTTAAAATGTATATGTAGTTATTGAAAAAAGTAGATTTAAAATATTATCAGCGATATCATAAATTAAGGAGAACACATTTTTGTTGTGAAGTTGCATTTTCAGAACATGGTTCTGTGGTATTTTAATACAAATTAAATTAATTAACTAGAAAAATGTATAGAAAAAATCTATCTATAGAAATAATAATACCTCTTCCTATCCGGGTAGAAACCATTTTTTTCTTCGATAGGTAGATTTTTTTCTAGTTCTAGTTGATAAATTTAATTTGTATATCATAAATTGTTATCATATATGAAATTTCAATACTCAAGTGTAAATGTAAATAATTTATGACATTT
Source organism: Eubasilissa splendida (assembly GCA_031772225.1). Taxonomy (NCBI): domain Eukaryota; kingdom Metazoa; phylum Arthropoda; class Insecta; order Trichoptera; family Phryganeidae; genus Eubasilissa; species Eubasilissa splendida. Next base: position 26,961,095 of record CM062848.1, read on the forward strand.
TGTATGTTTTATCTATTACGTATTAAATTAGTAATTTATTTTGAGAAAAGTTCTTATTTGGGTATTACTTTTTTATTAATGATTATATACTTAATTATATATGCAACCAGTGATGATTGTGTTATAAATAGGAAGCTCAAGTTGGAAATTATTATTTCTATTACCTTTATTCTTTCTTTATTTAATAAATAATAGTTATTTAAAAACAAAATTGTTAAATGTTTTACCCTTTTTTTATTCATATTTATCTTACATATCTGGATAATATTTATTTATTAGTTCATTATACTATTAGTCCTTAATAATATAAAATGTAAATTTATTTATCACCGATAAAAATTCATTGTTTTACAATGTAGTGTTATTTTATAATATGAACTAAAATAGCATAACAAATGATTGGACAAAAATTGGTTGTGACATTGAATTTAGCTTTAAGGTGAGATGCCACGAGCTACCATTAAAGTTAACATCCAACGCAACATAAGCAATTTCAATCAGGAATTTGCTTTGTTTACTTATACATTATACCTTAAACTTAACTTTTAATAATTAGTAATTTATAATAATGGACACATGATTTATTCAGAGTAATCAAAACATAATTAAGATTGTAAATTCTTATCTTTGTAGATTATTGAAATGGTATGTAGGTTGTAATAAGTTAATATATGTATGTACATACATAGCAATTATGTATATATTAATTATCATATCCATTAATTATTCCAGAATTGAACAATTACAGAATACAAATAAAAATTTGATTGATAAAGTGAATGTGTTAAAAAGACAAATATGTGCTCAAAAACATTTATTGGCACCTTCAAAAGGTTATAGACCCAAACGAATTAATGGAAATATTGAATCACAAAAAATCAATGGTAAATTAAAATTTGAGTCAGATAGTCCAAGCGGACCACAAGATGAACTTGAAGAATATGATGAATTCAATTATGATGAAAAGTGAGTAAAATATAGTAAAAACTTATACTTTACCGTTATACTTTTTTAAGTTCGTCAATTAATTATAAAGATATGTTTACAGGCACCCATCGGAGGATTCTAATGCAATAAATATTAATGATGGAAATGATACATCAAATAAATTGGTATTTTTTTAATATATTGACAGTATATTTTTTGTTTTCTTTTGATTATTTATTATTATTATTAGAGTATTTTAATTTTATATTATAATTATTCAAAACCAGAAATGCATGCAAGTATTTTATTAATGCACTCAGTGCTACATGTTATAAATTCATCAATTTATTTTTGTATTTACCAGATAATTGTGAATAAATTTGGAGAAGGTTTAATAATACTTAAATAAATAATTTCAGGATCGTAAATTACAAATGGATAATTTAGCAGATTCAAATACTGACACATTGAAAGATAATCTTACGGATGCAAAAAATTTAGACCAGCAGATGGAACCAAGTAGACCGCACCAAACAAAGTCATTTATCAAATGTTTAAAGCCGACAAATTCTACAAAAGAAATTGAAATTCAAACAAGTTTTGATAAGAGTGTGAAAATTCCTAATGCCTATGGTATGTATAATGTACTTTTTATATAAATTGAGTCAATAACAAATTCTATAAAATGATTTTTAATATTTTGTTAATTTGTTTTCAGAAGATTTAAGTCAACAATTGGCACAAGAGCGCATGTTAGTGCTAGATTTGCAGCAACAGTTGAAATCTGCTAAATTGACTCAACGTGTTGTTGATGAAGTGGAAGAACTTCTTAAAACTTTAAATGTAACTATTTATTTTAATCACAATTTTTTTCAAATTAATTTGTATATTTTTCAAAGAGAACCCATTCGAAAATCAGAATCTTGTAATATGTATACATTTTTTAAGATTACCCCAGTAATTTTCAATGGCAATGTCTGATCACTTTCAATACAAAGCCGGCAGTGTCCATAGTGAGATGATATAATCGACGTTGGTTCCTCATGACTGAGGACAGCGATCTCCGTAAATTCCCAACCTTTTGACTATGCTGTGGGCAGTGTCCATAGTAAGATGATATAATCGACGTTGGTTCCTCATGACTGAGGACAGCGATCTTCATAAACTCCCAACCTTTTGACTATGCTCCTCCACTTTTCTCGACATCCTACAAAACTTAGGGCACCAGAGAAGTTCCTGTTGTCTTTTCCACTTGATTTGTCTCAGGCAAACGGTTGAAAGTCTGTCCTTGATGTTCAGTTCCTGCAGAATGGAGACATTCATGGGTCTCGCTGTCGTGACTGCGCTCGGTCAAAAAACTGTACAATATGTGAAGCATTCTTTATATATTTCGCGATACCTGCCGACACAACGTGTGTCTGAGCCTACTTTGTGTGGAACTTCCTTTTTGTATATTTATGCCGCGATAAAATTGGGGAATTCCATGTACGTTTTCTTTATTTGGCTACATTAGCAATGTGCGCCTTAGAATAGAGACATTGTTTGGGCTAATTGCTTTTACTTGGACGTGTTCAAAATTGTTTTTCGCTTATTCTAAATTCCCATTTCGATTCTATATACATACCAATAACTGTGTTTGTGTTGTTAAAATGATTTTTTTGAAAGATTGACTTTTTGTATTATTTCACGTATTTATGAACGATTGTATTTCTAATATCTGTGTTTGTTGTGTTAATAATCTTCATTTTCCTTGAATGACATTATTGTTAACTTATCTTATTATTTCATGTGAAATTTTTCGAGTGATCCCGAGCCTCCGGCGGAAGTATATTTTCATTTGATGCAGTGGTAAAATTTGTATTGCAGAAGTGTCAAAAAATGAGACAAGGAAAAATAGATGATTTTTTCAACCCGAAACATGCCTGTTCTTATTATTCTTAATTTAATGTTATAGTTATTAGTTATTGTGTATTTTATTTAAATGATTGTTTAATTTCCTGAAAGTAGGATCTTTACTAATTACAAGAAATAGATCTAATATTCACCCGAATTAGTTTCAGTAGTAACCACATATAATAAATTACATCAGGATTTTGTATTAGTACATACTATTATTACATTATAAATACTGCGATTTCGAAATGATTTCTCGAAATATGCCAAAATATGTATGTTTTCACGAAATTAGCGGCTTTTTTCATGACTTGCGATTTTTTTCACGATCGTATCTATAAAATGTATAAAGTAATACTTCTTTTGGTCCCTTGTATTTATTTTAACAGAGTTCTGCGTATTACGAATTCAATATTTTTGGTCCCTTGAACATCGAATTAACGCGGTTCTACTTTACAAAGAAATTTTTTATGTTAATAGGCAAAATCAATAGTTCCGATGCATTGTTTAATGTATGTACCTGTTTCTTAACCTTTTAACTGCCAACTCTATTTGACATGGAAGACACCGCATAGGGTAAGACTAGGCTTTAAGTATCTTGACCTATCTATTAAAGGCTGGGACCTGTCATCCACACATGGCAAAATGATTTTAAAATATGACTTTAATCCTTGAATGTTTGCAAGGTCCAAAAGTGCGTATTAACATGCTTATAGGTTAGCGTGACATATAAAATTTGACATGTTGACGCGATCATAACAGTTAAAGGGTTAACAGTCTGGTTAAATAAATAAAAATATTTCAAAATATGATTTTCTGTGGTAACCTCAATGAACACCAAGTTGAGATTTAAGGTAAATCATAGAAAGTGATTTACATGTGGCATCTAAAAATTATGTAATTAAAATCAGGTTATCGAAACAATGCCATTGATTTAATTTTTAAAATTATTTGATATTTTTTGTAAATTTTACAATGAAAATAAATAAATATTTTCCTTTCTTTAATACTGTTTTGTGATCTGAATCTTTACATATTTTTAACACAAGCCCCTCATCCCCCATATTGGGCATATTTTGGGAAACGCTGGTGTTAAAAATAATAACAAAATTCTCAACATTTATTTTAAAATCTATGTATTTTTCCCAAATTAGATAATTCGGTATTGAATGTTTGTATCTTTATAATTTTCCAGAGTAAAAACCTTTTAAAGGTTAAGGAAACAAATTCTATACTCAACGAAAATAAATCAACTCAATCAAATGATTTGGAAAATTCATTCAGTCTCCGACAGGAATTACAGAGAGAAAAGGTAGATTTACAGGTATGAAATGTTTTATTAATTTATTTTTGAATTAGTACATAGAATATTTTCATTGTTTTACATAACTTGATAATTTTTTGGATACAATAAAGTTTATGTAAAAAATAGAGATGTATAATTTCCCTACTAAAAATTTTTTCTTATGATTTTTTTAGTCAATAGATCCATAAACTTTTGTAATTGTAAGTTTTTATCTACATACTGAAAAATGCTGAACCAAGACAATTCACTGCTCATATTCATTATATTAAGCCCAAATCAATGAAAACATGAGTTCTATGGAATTAATCATTTTCAAATTAGAAGAAAATAATTAAGGTGAATCTCAAAGAATTTGATTTTGATAAATAATGTTTCAGGCTCAAAAAACAATGAATATTACATTGCTATCTAAACTGTCAGATATGCAGAAAGAAATTGACAGTTTACGACTAAAGTCAGAAAGGTTGCCCGCCCCCCCCGTCACTGAGGTATTTACATGATGTATATATTATTATTTTCTCTTATTCAAATAATAATATTTAAATCATCTTATATACTAAGTAACAATAAATATTAGAAAAAATCCCGCTCATGTGCGAGCAAATCAATTATAAAATTAGCATATACAATGAAACCTCGCTTAATGAGCATATTTCATACCCGAATCTCTCTTGTAATGCAAAACACTTGTTAAGAGATTTAAACAATTTTTCCCATATGTATTAACATAAAATACAATAATGCATTCCATGCCGTAACAAATACTAAAAAAAATTATTAATAATTTAAAAAGAACACAATCACTTTGTATAAAAACCACAAATTTTATTACACTATTACACGCCAACCGGTTACGCTTAGCTCAAGTCTCGTCAGGAAGTATTTAAAACTAACAAAAAGAGTCCACTTATATATACATAAAGAGGGAGATATAGAGTAATTTTATATTCTATCTCCCCTTTATATATAGTGCACTCTTTTTGTATTTATTGTTAGTTTCAAATATGCTCAGACAATGCTTGAGCCAAGCGAAACCGTGTAATAAATGTTGTGTTTTTTTACAAATTGATTGTTTTTTTATTTAATCTAATATGTCAAACCACAAAGTGATTGCTTTCAATGAAAATATATGATTAATTTGTTATTTATAATGAAAATCCTTTTTTACCAGAAGTATTTCTAGCTTCAATCAACGATGCAACAGTTTCATATGCTTTCAGTACCTCCCTTATTGCACTAGGTAGTTGTTGCTTTGCTGAGGACGTTTTCTCCTCCTCCCCTGACAAACTCTCCTCCACAATTTCTTGCTGTGGAACAGAATGGCTAGGTCAGCCACGCTCATACCTCGTTCTTGCTTCTCAATGATTTCATGTTTCACTTCTACGGTGAGTTTTTCTCTTATCGCTGTCTTCTTGCGGCTTTCTCTTCTAGGCAAGGGTTAAAATATAGCTCAAAAAAAAAATGTACAAATAATGCTTCTGAACACAAGTGGGAAAAAAAGTATGATCACAAGCGATACTAAGATACTGACGGAATGAGCGCTAAACACAGACTGAGAAGCAGGCGTGAGTCTGTACAAGGAACCCGTTATCTCTTCCTCACTCATTATGCAAAACGTCACTCATTAAGAGAGTCAGTTTTTTACAATTTGTTTTGCTTGTTATGCAAATCACTCATTATGGGAGGTGCTCCTTAAGCCAGGTTCCATTGTATTATACATACATATAAAAATAAAAAAATTAAAATTAAATATGTTATATGTTTTCTTAAAGGTTGTCCCGACCACCAGTTATAGAAAGGTTCCTCCAATGATAAAATAGTAAGTAGCTTTACAGTACAATTACATTAGTTGTGTGTAATTTATAACATTTAAATTTGTACAATGTCAGTTTCACACCATTGTCTTTAGAATTTTAAAACATTACATTATCATATAAAGGGTGTCCAGCGGAAAATTTTCAAGTTTAATATTAAATAAATAAAAAAACTGCAATTTTATTATCATATTTTATTTATATAAAATGGAGTTTAACAATGCGTATTTTACATTGTATAAACAATATCGTCTAAATGCCGTCCATTTCTTTCAAGACACTCTTGCAATCGGACTCTTAAATTTGCAAATACGCGAGAGCAAAGCGTTGGTTTGAACTTCACAGTGGATATTTTCTTGTAGGGCCTGAATTGTTCGAGGATTGTTGCTGTAAACTCTCGACTTAAGGTATCCCCACAAAAAAAGTCACACGGTGTAAGGTCCGGTGACCGAAGTGCCCATGGATGTCTCCATACTTATTGATTAATTTATTGGGAGAAATTCCCCTCAACTTCTCCATTGAAACTCTAGCTGTGTGTGGAGTGGCCCCGTCTTATTAAAATTGTGTTCGGTTGTTGAACCCGGGAAACAGCTGCAGTTACGGTACCGATAACTCGTCGATCATTCGGCAATACACGTCAGCTGTGACTGTCTCTCACTGGTTAAAAAAATAAGGGCCAATTACCCCTCGGGCAGAAATTGCACACCACACTGTCGTTTTTGGACAATGCAAACATTTTTTATGGCATTCCCTTGGGTTGTCGGAGCACCAGTATCTCATGTTTTGTTTATTAACATATCCATCGATATGAAAATGTGCTTCGTCAGTAAACAATATGTTTCCAAGCGTTCGTGCTGTTCCAAAACGTTTCAGCATCGTTCTCGCTAAGGTTTCACGTAAAGAATAGTCATTTTTCGTTAAGTAACTGCACGATTTGCAGTTTTTCTTTTTTCAAAATAATGTGAACTGTTAATTTTTTTATTTCAGTACAGACTGCAATATTCCTTATCGATTTACGCGGATTGCGCCTAATTTCACATCACATGTTCTGGCATCGCTGCTGACGTTGATGGTCCCAGAGGAGTATGGTTAACCATTGTCTCTTCTTGTCTGAACTATTGAACCCAACACTAGATAACTTGCGTGCTCGGCCCATCACTTACTCGTCGAATATTAAAGAGAGTATAAAAAGCACGAAGCGCACGAACCAATGAATCACCATACTTTAAATATTGCTCAACTGCGAACGCGCGGTACGCTCCCGACCAGTGACTCATTACTACTGGCAAATCCGCAAATCACACGCGTCGAACAATACCCCTCCCATTTACTTCACCCTGATGGTTTACGAGCAATTACAATTTAATCTTGAAATTTTTCCGCTGAACACCCTATATGTGCTATTCTCTGCTGCAGTGCTGAGGCATACACTTTGTACTTTTTGTATGAATATATTATATTACTTTTTAAATTAAAAATGTACAATTAATAATAAAAGTAAAAAATATGTAAGTACGTACATATATATAAAAAAAATCTAAATGGGGGTCATTTTCAGACGATTACAGATTTTTCTGTAAAAATATCATTGCAGTCTGACTTGGGCCGGCTCGAGGGTATGTTACGCCCCTAGGCCATTTTGGGTTTCGGTTTTAAAAAAAATATATTGCTTAAAAATTAGGCACCTCATGACGCATCTTTTACCATGGTGTCTTAGCCGAGGTCAATTTGGCTCCACACTAGAGCCGGCCCTGAGTCTAACTGAGATATTGGTATTGCAGACATTCAAACAAATATATATGATAGTATATATGTATGTAGTTTAATATTAGAATAATGTATTTTAATTATTCATATGGTTTCAGTGACTCTGCGTCAAATAGTAATCATTCTGGTGTCAAAATATCTGAACAATTTGATCAAGAAAACTCAAAAAGTGGTTTATCACAAAATTTAAAAAACATCCAATCTGTAAGTCAAACTGTCACTTTTCCCATTTCTCCAAAGTCATCTCCTGAGAGACAAAAAAGTGATGTTGAGGATATAAAAAAAGCTGAGATGTTACCCGAGTCATTGAGTCATGTTCAGTGCAGTATTCCACAAATAACTTACAGAGGTTTGGTATCTTATTATGAAAAAATATAATTATAATTAGAGAGATAGAGTACTATATTCATTTAAGATACATTATAATTGAAGGGTTCGGCTGAATAACAGTCTGTGTGTTTTTTTTTAAGCTTTAGATAAGAGGAGACACAATAAAAATCATCGCTAAATTAGGTGTTCCACACAGGAAACAAGACTGTAGAAGCTTTAGGGGTGATTCGCTAGTTCGCTCTGGTATCTCGGACCTCGATATCTGCAGCGACGTGCAGTGGTCCAGGGGGGTCCAAAATCGTCGTCCAGTATAGCAGCCAAAGTCAAAAGAAGTTCCAGGTTCAGTCCAAATATCGTAGCCAAAGTCGAGAACCCAGAAAGTCCAGTGTGATAGCAGGGTCAAAGCAGAGATAAATAAAATACGGTTTTCCTTGGAGAGTCCAGCGGTGCGAGATCAGAAACGGGAATGCTTTCTGCAGCCGCTGGACCATTATTTATTTAATATAGAAAGTTATCGGGAGCGCAAGACTCCCCGAAAAGCCAAGATCCAATGAGATGGCGAGGCCAGTCCCCTCGCCACCCCGTTTCGGTCCAGCGCAGCCACCCCCTGGCGGCCAGATTCCGAAACTCGGCTCATTTTTTCTGTAGACGGCAAAACTCGGATTCCTCTGCTATTTTGTTTTTTACATAAAAAACCCTGTTTTCTCAGACATCGCGAGTATTTTATTTTGTAGACTTTATTCTCCCTCGCGATGCCTGATAAATCTCACCCGAGGCGATGGCCCAGGAAATTAATTATCGCACCTTAAACTTAACGCCTAAACGATTTTTAAGGTGCGTAATATTATCTCCGGGCGATCGCCCCTTCCATGCTCTCTTTATTACATAATATCCTAAGGTCATATCATTTTCCTAACTTAAGATATTACAAAAATAATCTTATCAATAATTTGCCCGCTCGCCGGCGGGGCGGAGTCTCGCGGCTGCCCGGTCCCCCCTCCACTCGGCGGTCCGCCGAGTGCAGAGGCGTAGGGTTTCCAGTGGCGCGAAGCGCCGGGCGAAATGTTCCCGTAAAGCGGGAAAGATGCACTTTTGCCTTTATTATTTCTCGGGCCGCGATTATCGCGCCCCGCGGGCTCGTAGCTGTGCAGAACATTAGGGATTAGGGAAATTAGGGCTATTCCAGCTGTGTAAAGTGGCATAGCAACGATGTATGTTGGTTTCAATAGTAACTTACTTAAGGAACATGTAACGAAAACTACATAGAACGATATTCAGTCAAAAATAAGATTTCGCAAAAAATGTAGCATAGACCGTTATTCAGCCGAACCCTTCAATTCTTGTATTTTCAAATTGATAAAAATCTAATCATATGACTTATTTGATGAAAAGTTACAGCAGCCGAATTCAAAACCGATTTTAAAAATGATGACCAAATTTCATTAAATGTTTTAACAAATGTTAACCCGCAAGAAATAAAAGGAGATGAAGAAGATTTGAAATCAATTGATGGTGCAACTTATAATATATCAAGAAACAGTGCTAATACAACAGATGATAGTGTATCCTCCTCACACAGTCAGGCTGATGCTTCTAACGATTATTTAAGTGATGGAGAAATTCCCAAAGGTAAGTCAATTTATTCCATCATCTAAAATCATCCTTTAAATCAAATACTACAACTTTGAGTGAGAAGAACGAGAGAAGAATTTTGGGTATTCAACATGTAACCACTTACGTATCAAGGGGACATTGTTTAGATAATGAATGGTTTTTTTGTCAATAGCTGAATGATTATTTTTACCTAGAATACATTATTATCGTGAGTGTTCCATGTGCTCCAAGATGGGAAATAGTATTCTGAAAATCTATTTATTCAATCAAAACTTGTTTTATATGTATCTACTCACTTTGTATAATATGTATATCTGTGTAACATTCTATATTCATTCACTCTATCTATAATCCATTTAAATAAGCCCATTTAATTTAAATAGAATGAAGAAAAGAGAAGAATAGAACATAATATAGAAAGATGTAGTAATCGAGATGTTGAGAATTTAATTATAGACCTGGAAATTTGATCTATTTTTCAGTCACAAATATACATAATTAGCTGGTGTTGTTATTGAATATGACATTAAAGTGAATCATTTTGTTTTCTCAGTAAATTTATTGTGCATTTAATATCTATGTATTTGTATATTGTTCATTTTAGGACATCTGTTGATTATTTTACACTGATATTTTGAGACAGTAAGACTATACGAGTAAAATGCAGATTCTGTCCATAATTTGTTTTTTTTTTCTCAGAACATTCACCGGAGTCAATCATAAAAGATGCATCTGAAAGTCAACTTAAGATTAAATTATCAGATAAGTGAGTTTTATTTTCATAAGAAATATTTTCATTATGTAAAACTAAGAAAACAATAATTTAAAAGTACTGCCTAGTTGACAATGATTAAAGCAATTTTTCAATTAAACTTTAACATCGCCTTGCCTTTTTTATCAAAATAAATAAATTAAGTACATATATAGTTATTCAATACTTTCTTCTTCAAGTTTCTAGCCATCCCTATTCTGACTAAATATTTCACTAAATTACCCACGAAGATCTCTGTTACCCAGAAAAAAATGATGTGTCAGAAACAATTAAAATAAATTTACTTCTTTAACATGTCTGCAGTGTTTACTCAAATTTATTTCTAGAACAGCCAGTTTAGTCAAATTGAAAACTGAATTTTGCAGTGTTTAGTCAATTCGAATTCTGTCTACAGTGCTACATTTTTCGATTCCGTTAAACTTAAATCTTCATTATTATTGAAGAGTGAATCTTTATTTTGAATGTTTACATAATATTTTAAGGAAAAGCGAATCAGTTCCAATAGAAGTGATGGCTGAATCTATCCTTAAGGCGATTTCCCAGGAAATAGATTTGTGTACTAAAAAACTCCTTTGCGCACAGGTAAATTTGAAATATGTTTTTATACGTACAAAGTATTAATATTACAAAACAGGAAAAACTCATTATATGGTGTATTCTTGTTTATCCCGGGTCGCAACAATTTCATTAATTGCAGATTAACCCAGGCGGTAAAAAAATTCGAAATTTTTTAATAATATCTCAATATGTACATATACATATTAATTAATAAAATTTTATTTTATAATTTTATTAATTATACATATCTAAATAACTATCACCACATTGTAACCAGTGACCTGTATAAGCTAGTAAAACTGAACATGTTGAAACACTTTAAAATTGAAAATCCTTTGCGCTTAAATATTATGTTATCCTGGCGATGCTTTTAATATAAATATATATTTTTAATATAGATATATATATAAAAAATATATAAAAGGCATTCATATTCCATAGAAATTTAAATAACCTAAGCATTCTTGCGTCATAATCTCGACGAACGAATATTCTTACAACTCGAAATATGGTATATAAATACATATTAATTGATTATGTGGTGATTGCATAGAACTCCATTACGTATTTACAAAAATAATAAAACACAGTTTAAAGTTCTATAAAATAGATATATATGATAGATTTTTTTTCCTGTAACCGAGTTATGTTTTAATAATTTCTGGTGGATTTCTATAGACACCCAACCTAACCTAATCTTGAGAGTTGACATAGAAGATGGAAGAACATAGTTGGACGAGCGAACATAGGTGTTTGTAAGATCATTGAAGAATTTCAGAAAGATAAACTGCAAATATTGTAGATTGTATTGAGTTATGTATTCTTCGCGATGAACCCTCTCCAAAACCATGAAGATGACATCCAATCAGAGACAAGATTTATGAGAGTTGTAAATGATCTTAAAAATCAATAGATTATCTTTGTAGTTTTTTTTTGTTTCTATCAGAATAAATATTATTGTTAAGCGTATTTAATTTAATATGTATTAATTAACAAATATTTTATGTATTAAAAAGTAATAAGACAAAAATAAAGTGATTTAAAAGAATTAATGTCTTTTAATTTATGTATGTTATATACAAAGAGATATATGTAACAATCTGTCTTTTCTTTATTGCAGCTGTACAAATGTTACAGACATCTAAATAAATAAAAATAAAAATATGTACCAATAAATTAATGTCACGTAAAGCTTATTTTTCGTTTCCTCAGTTTCATTATTTCGTCAGTTTCCTTTTGGTTATAAAAATATCAAGTGCGTAGCTATGTTTATCGATGATTACAATAATAATAATAATAAAATTATAAATAATTAGAATAGAATTAGAAGGAAAGTTTTCAAAACCATTGGAGAGTTACTGTATTAGATAATAATTAAACTTGTGTCTTAATTGGAGAGTGGTGTACTGTTTATTTCAAATCGATCCTTATATCCGTAAAACAATATTATTTTGTTGATCAATAAGAAAGATTATTAATAATAAATATTCATATTTTAGGATGAAAATGATTGTCACTGCGATGATCTTAGTAATTATCAAACTAAATTATCGAAAGAAAAAGATTTGTTTGCTGAAAAGCTGTGCTGTATACAGGTAGATACAAAATATATACATATTTATATTATACATAACAATAATAATAACAGGTTTATAAGTTAACAAATATTAAACCGTGCCCTAATTCAATATTCAGTTTAATATTTACAAGTATGACATATCATTTATAGCAAGCAAAATGTTTATTTTCACCTCAAAAATTTGAATTATGTCTACGTGCATAAGGATTCCGGTAATTTATTATTCAATGTGGGAACAATAAATTCCAGTTGTCTTAATCCATATCTGTTAGTAGTTTTAGGAATTGTGAATTTCAAATTAGCAGTACCTGGTGTGTTTCTACCGCGTGAAACCAACTCATTCAATGTTTCATTGTTGTAATTCTCCTTTACTAAAAGAAGCAGTAGAAATCTATGAATAGGGTTGCTCTTTTACATTCTATTACAACCGACTTAATTATTTACATGTTTTTAAAATATGTACTACTAAATATAATTATTTAATCAAAATATTATTTTTGCCGAAGAATGGAGATGTTTAGCAAATAAAGTAATTTTGTATATTCAAATTAGTGATAAACATTTAATTAGATTGTCTGATCTAGTAATAAAACATTTGCCTAGTGATCATGAGGTTGAAATTTGATCTGCACCCTAATCTTCAGCAAATTAATTATATTCTTAAATGCTTAATTTTTAAATTTAATTATGATTGTTATTTAAGGATGAAAACGAATGCCATTGTTATGAACCCAGTAATTATCAACAAAATATTTCTGAAGAGATAGATGTCTGTATTAATAAATCTTTTTGTGCACAGGTAGTGTTTAAATTCGTAAAACCAACATGGGGTCATAAATCGGTCATAAGTAGTCATAAGTTCTTATATAGATTGTCAAAGAACTATGTATCTCTAATGTTTTGACACATTAAAGGATGTGTTATATTAATGATCAGAGTAATTGTAGGCTTTTGTGGTTTGACAGCTTGATTATATAATAAGCTGTAGTGACTTATACACATATGTAATATGGTAATGATAAAAATCAATTATATTCATCATGCGCCGAAACGGTTACAAAACGCAACAGTAGAAATAGTTATGCCATAGTTAATCTAGTAATGCAATTGTTTTCGAGACCTGATGTATATTTGCATTATTTTTTGTAATGTATGTATTATGTATTGTCATTATCAAATTATTATTCTTGTTGCACTTTAGTTTTTTATGTAATTGTATCAAAATTATTAACAAACAATATTATTTTAGAATGAAAAAGAATGTTGTGATGATCCTACTAATTATCAAAAAAAAAAAATGAATGAAGAAATAAGTGTATGTATTGATAAGCCTTTGTGTTCTCAGGTAAGCATATAATTATGTAAGTACCTATGTATGTTTTATATGTTGTATAAAAATCTACATTACATACCTAAATACCAATACTGATCAATTGTGGTATACACCAGATCACAATCAGGAGCATAGAGAGAGTAAGAGGAGGGTAATAGGGTAGATAAGACTATTCCAAGTGAATTTCATGGGGATGCCTTGAGATCAAAATATATTTGAAACCAATAAATATGTAAATCAAGTCAAAATCAATATATTATAATTTATTGATGATAGTGTGTAACCTTAAGAATAAAAACATGATGTAAATATGCAACGATCGAAAGTAAAAGCGGAGCACATGTTGGCTACCCGGTTGACCCGAGCGCTGGGTGCAAACTCCTGTGTAATTTCTCCTCTATCAAACGTTCTCAAACTTACCTGCTTCTCCTTTGTTCGCGAGTGATGACGTAAACCGGTGTCAATGCGTGGGAGAGATAAGGGACCGAGACGCATCCGGACGATGCACGTGGGCTGGCACAACCTGTTAAGTTTCAGAATTTTTCCAGTTTAGAATATGATCCTGGGGATGGGAGTATATACAAAATTTCTACTTCTTGTAACTAAACATAATTCTATGTATCATATAATATAAATATATGATAAATACATCCGTATTTAATTGCTACTATTTTTGACACCATCCCTCAACAAACGTCTGGTGGCCCATAATTTTTCGCTAACCCCAGGTATGCTAATTCCTCTCAACTGCCCTGATCACAATAATATAATAACTGTTCCCATTATGTGGTTGTGCAATTTGCAATAGTTGTGGACATGATCTTGCCAGATTTGATACTACCATTCACAATAAGGGATATGGTTATACCAAATTGGATAATACAATTTACGACTGTGGATATGATAATGCTAGATTAGACGACACCATTTGTAATAAAGAATATGGTCATACCAAATTGGATAACAAACTTTATGATTGTACACATGTCTCTGCAATGTACAATAATTATGAACATTGTAAATCTTGTATAGTTTATTTATTTTTTAATGTATTTTTAATATTGCTTAGAGATAAAGTGTACTCGTAATAAAACAATTTTTATCATTGTAAATTTTTTAATAAATTGTATAAGCTATTTAAGTCAACATTATTATTTTAGGAGGAAAATGTATGCCACTGTGATGATCCTAATAATGATAAAAACAAAGTGCCTGAAGAAGCAGATACTTGTACTAATAAGCTCTTGTGTTCACAGGTGTTTTTTATTTTTCTTACTTACCAACGTAGAACGTTACAATCTTCTATTCTGGCATGCCACTCTTGCCTCCTTCACTTTCATACGATTTCTCACGATTTTTGAAGCTTCTAACAGAACCATCCTCCAACATCTGATTCATCTGATCATGCCAGGTCTTTTGCAGATTTTCTCTATTTATGTTGCCTTCAACATTCGCCTCATAAACATTCATTACTATTCTCTCTTCGCGTATACATTCGACATGGTCAAACCATCTCAGCAATCCTTTCTTATTTCTAATAACTATACTACATTCACTACTAATTTATTAATTCTTCACTCTATCATATATAGATTTTCTACATATCCACCTGTGACCGCAATTCCACTACATTCAGTCTGCTTTCATTCTTCTTTTGTTAATTCAAAAAAGCTGTGCATAACTATAACCTTTCCGAAATAAATGTAAATTAAATATTTATTTCACATATTATATATTGTATGTAGATCTACACGAAAATAATTCAGTTCTCATGTTAACGTGTTAACTAGAACCGTTTACTAGTGGAAGAATTTAAAATTAACAAAAAAAACTGCACATGTGTTTTTTCGAAAAACTCTCCCAGACGCTTACAAACTAAACACGGTGTTCTGAATACACGTCTTCGTTTTAACGGACGTGTTGCAAATCTCTCTTTGAAGCGGACTTGACTGTATGCATTCCAATACACTTTAAATGCGGTATTATTTTATATTTTAACTCCTTTAGTTAATAACTTGAAAAACTTCCCAAGAATAATAGTAACACTCACACAGGTATACTTATGCAAAAATATACTTCTGAAAGAGTGAATGATATTAGCAGCATAACCTAAGTCCATACCTAGTGCATACTGCCGTATTGATTGCAGGCTTCACTTCCATACATTATTGTTGGCACCAGAATTCTACTATACACTGTTAGTCTTGCTTCAGATTACAAATTCATATTAACATAATTGCATTCAGAACACCATTTACATTATTTACCGCAGTCACCCACCTTAATAGGGGAAATAATAAAATTCCCACTATTAATTTTTTCATGTATTTTTAACAAATGTACAGGTAAAATATTTTTATAGAATAATGTTTATGTCATTGTAGAATTATCATGTTTCAGCAAATTAAGTTATTGTGTAAAAATGATTAATTTTCATTATTATTTTAGGAAGACAATGAATGCCGTTGTAATGATCCTAATAATTATCCAAAAAACATATCTGAAGAAAATGATTTGTGTATTAATAAGCTCTTGTGTGCAAAGGTAAGTACATAATTATGTACAATAATACTTCATATAAATGCAGATCTGTCCCTAGATATTCTCTTTGATTACATCTTAAATTTGTCGCCTCTTGAACGTGTCGCCCTCAAGTTTTACTTTACTTTGCCTTTAGGATAGGGACGACCCTGCATACATGCCCATAATTAGTTCACAAATGAACTTGTTAGTGTTATAGTGCAATAATTATAGTTTATTTTTCATAACAAGGAACCTACAGAGATATAAGGCAAACTTATAACAACATTGTATATTTTAATTGCTATACAGTTTTATCAAAACTAAGTAAATATTCATCGTTATAATTTTCATCCCCTTGTTGTTGGGACATAAAGCCTCAACAAGGAACTACTCTCATCCACAGTCGTACTTTGCTCCAGTACTTGAAAACCAATCAAGGTTCAATCTTTCTTCATAAAGTCTTTGTTACTGCTTATTCTAACCCAATCTGGGGCAAACAATCAGTTATAACAATTTAATTATATGTATTAAAATAAGTCACATAAGTTGCTTAACACGTAAGACGCTTGTCTAATGGCCAAAAGGTCTATGGTTCAATTCATGCAAGCTAGTCTAATTTTTTATTTCTTCTTCTTCTTCCTCCATGACACTACATTCCAGACTGGGATTTGACCTTCTCCACAAGTGCTCTCCACCGACTCCCGAGTTCCCGGACTCTCTCATCCTACTCCAGTCCTCTTCCACACAGTCAACCCACCTCTTCCTTGGTACGCCTCTAGGTCGCTTCCATTGGGTTATCCACTTGGATCTTTGGTGTCTTGGCATTCAGCAGGCAAAAGCTTACGATTGTTTCTTGCTCAATTAAATTTTCAGACTCATGATTAATTTATATTCTGCAAGTTCTATTTTCAAGTATAGGTCCATAAAATTTTCTTAGTTCAAAAACTGCTAATTAATTTTCTTCAATTTGGGTTAGGCACTATGTTTCACAACCATAAGTGACCACTGGTCTTAATATTGTTTTATATATGTATTAACAGTTTGCTTTGTTGACTTAATATTTTCCACCCCAGCAGTTTTTTACAGGCATAAAAGCTTCTGTTTCTAGAAACTCATAACTCGTAAAACGCTTGTCTAATGACCAAGAGATCCATGGTTCGATCCAAGTAAGCTGGTCCAATTTTTCAAAGCATATTTCTTTGGGGGTTAGGACGGTGGTTAAATGAAAGAAATGTTGTTTGCGTGTTGAGGTGTTTATTGTGATTGATATACCAATGAAGATGGATGAAAATGAATATAATGGATGAGTGAAGATGTGAAGTTCGAAGTGAAGCGAGTCGGTGGTCTTGCCGGCCCATGCGCGCCGAGCAATGTAAAACGATGGAACTGGAGAGACTGCTTAGCGGTGAAATTGAACCAGACTTGTAGCAGCAGCCGGCAGCGCTGTCGCTAGCGTCGATGCCGACTGAGATGGCGGTGAATATATTTTTTTAATAATTTATAATAAACATTATTCTAGGATGAAAACTATTGCCGCTGTGATGGCGTTGAAATTAATAATAAAAATACATCTGGAGAAATCGATGTGCATACTATCAATAAGCTCTCGAGTGCACAGGTACGTTTGAAATGTGAAATGATATATTTTCTTAATATATATATTATTCTGTGTTTTTAATTGTATTATATTGTATTGTAATTTCTACTTACGTGCTTATTAGTAATTTTAATTAAAAAATGTAATCAATCAGTAAAATAATTACTTTCAACAAGTAATATAGTGTTATAAATGGCGTTAATGAAGTATAACATTGTAGGACAAAAACGAATGCCAATGTGATGAAATAAAATCAATAAAAAGTAACTCTCGTCAAAAATCTGGGGAGAAGACAAATGGTAATATTGATTTTATTATGCGGTACATTAAAATCTTAAAATATATTTAAAAAAATATTACATTTATTTACTTTATTATTACACAAATGTATTTTTTATTATGTGTTATCTATATAGATAGCTTCTTTGATTAACTAAATATATAATTAGTTAGTCTATTCATTGTGTGTTTGTAATTCGAGAGTTGTTTTATTAGTGATGTATACAATATAGAAAGAGTTTTTAAAGGCCTGCAACGGATTTCACAATTTATCTGAAGTAGTTAATATCAAGGGTAGTGAAAAAGTAACTACTGTGTTATATTAATTATAAAATGCATATTTTTTCCTATTTATTGACACTGTGTTCACGGTGTGTCTTATACTTGATGGCATCTTGCAATCGCTATCAAAATTGTAATTATCGTTGATGATTTTTGGAGGCGGGGATGAGCTATAGCGGTCACCGCTACTGCTGTTGCGCAGTTGGGATATAGACATTGCTTGGTGACAATCGAATGTGATAATTTTTAAATAAAAATGCACCCCTAATTGTAGTTCTCAAAAAGAATTCACTATGAAATTTTTATTAATAATTAAAATATAATACAATTTCAATAATCAGTGGACATATATATATATATATATATTTTAACATTTGTTTCTTCTCTATGAGAGTAAGACTCGTGTATAGAGAAGGAGTATATTCGAATTAATTTATGTTTCAGTTAGTCTGTGTACATATTTTTTTAACTTCAGTTACAAATTTATGATAGTCTGTAATTTTTCTAATTGTGATGGGGAGATTGTTAAAAAATTTGATACCTTGATAAATATATTGATTTTGAGTTGCGGTGTATTTTAGTTTTGGGATATCAATTTGATCTCTATATCTTGTAGATCGGAATTCGCTTCTAAAATTTAATTGATTTTTAATTTTGAAAATTTGAATTATTGATTTTTATTTGTATATGTCTACTATTTTTGGTATTTTAAAATCTGTGAAAAGTTGTATACTTGTATATATGAAAACTTATTGTATATAAGTTTATCATCAGTGGTGTATTATAATCAATGTAATATGGTATGTATATGTATTGCCACAGTTGGTTGGTGACCATATAAAATAATATAATGTACAAAAGTCTAAAATAAATAAATAAATTAATTAAACGTATACCAGTATATTGTCTTTATTGATGAATTTACCCATATTAAAAGATTAAGAGTTTGCACTTGGCAAGAATATTATTGTTATAATGTAGGACCCTTAATTCATGTTTCAAAAAAACATTTTATAATAAACATTAAAACATATAATAATACAATAAACTTCTTTTTTTACTCTAAAAGCAATTAAACTTACTGTATCTTATTATATTACATATATTCTTTCATATTTAATATAATAGGAAGCCCTATTTTTCTTTTTTTGTGCTCTTCAGCTACATTCAATATCAAATTTTGTTGACTTCTTTGATCAACATTTGGATCGACAAGTTCTATCATTATTATCGCAATGACCGCCAGAAATAATCCCTAATGATGATGACGTATATTCACTCATGTTTGAAACAATATCTTGTACTTTAAATATTACTCCTTAAAGACATCCATTATAAAATGAAATTTAATAAAATGTCTATATTTTCTTTCAGGGTCATCACAACTTTTGACAAAATCTAAGTCTATTTTGAAAGGCAAAAGTTTATCGAGTGACAATAAACTCTCTAATTCTAAGGTAAATAGAGGATAATACATCAATGAAGTTGCGAGACACTTGTTTGGATTAGGTTAGGTTAGGTTGGGTAACAGCTGCAGTGGACATAGTTATGTTGCGGTTTTGTAAATGAGGATATTTTTGTCCCAAACGTGACAGCAATAATGCAACTGTCACCAAAACGTACATCCTTCTATACACTATTCATTAATATATTTTTCAAAATTGTTTCTTGAATTTGTGATGTCATTGTTATTATTTTAGGATAATAACGGGTGCCATTGTGATGATCTTAATAATGATCAAACAAAAACATCTCAAGAAAAAGATGCGTGTACCAACAAGCTATGTTGTGCACAAGTAAGTACATACAAATTTATTTTGTTTTATTTAATTCATTTATGATTTTTTTTTTCATTTGCTCCCTTCCCACCTCACTAGATAAGAATCCGTATTGAAGTAAATAGTTTAGTAGGAGTATATTAACATAATCTAAACAGGGCCGCCATGCAAAATTGTAGGGCTGAGTGCCAGAGTTTGGATACAAAGCCTTCTTATTTATTAATTATTTATTTACACGTTAGGAACAAATATTACCCAAATATTACAGTATTAAGCATAAAAGGTACATTAAAGATGTTCTTATTTATTTCACAAAAATATTGTCATAATCAAATGTACGCGATAGATTGATCATACAATATTGTAATGAATGAGCTCGGTCACTTTCACTTTCAAATTCACTAAGTTCCAGCACAACTTAATAACACCCAAAAAGCATTATTTCAAAATGTATATTTAACAATATTTAGTGGTCATCTATCTATTTTAGACCGAACATGATTTTTGTAATGTTACTGGTTACGAGCGTGGAACTAGGTGCGGGTATACCCTTCACACCTGCCTCAGACCGGCCCTGTATCTAAATACCCATGCGTATATACATAGTAACAATATACAGTGTCGGACATATTTACATAATGTGCAACTGTACAGATACCTATTTGCTAATTGAAGATATATTTGATAATTTATGGGACTGGATTGGATAGTATTCCATTATGGACTCGTTTATACTGGTTTAGGTTATGCAGGACTTCACCATGTAATAATGCAATTTTTTCCAAAGTCTGAATCTCAAAGTCATTCTGAAATATTATTCTTGTTAATCGTTTTTACAGTGTACTGAAATTAGTGATGAGCTAAACCGTTACTTTAACCGTTATTGTGAAATTTGTGTCCGATTGTAACAATGTTAGTAACTAATTATTTGTAATTCGGCAAGCAATCACTGATATACTGGAAACTAAACCTTTAACAGTTTAATATCAGTTACCAATAATCGTTATAAAAGAAATACCAAACGCACAATCACAGTCACAATAACGTTTAACTCATCAGTAACTGAAATGTAAAATTTGCTAATTATAATAAAACCCTTTTTATCAATTCTAGCATATAATGTCATTATTTATATACATATTATTAACACATTTTAGGATGAAAACGAATGCCATTGTGATGATTCTAGTACTTGTCGTATAAAAGTATCGAAAAGTGGGTCCAGTCGAAAATCTGGACAAAAATTAAGTTGGTAATATTGTCTTTTTGCTCAGGGATAAAAATACACATCCTAAAAAATGATCTTCCCTAAACCTAACTATTTATTATTTTTTTATTTATTCATTAGGCAAGTGGTTAAGAAGTATATTTATATAAAGAAATAAAAATTATGTTCATTTTACTATACAATCATATTTTACTTACATTAATATTTTTTAATTGTGTTCCAGTTTTTACACAACATATTATTCTCATATCTATAAATGTTGTGTTGTTTTTGTAGTATAACAGACGTCTTTGATCATTTCTTATCCCTAAAATTGACCCGTCATATCTCTTATGGAATCCTCAAATTACGTAGTATCAGATTGTAAATAAATTAAAGAGGTTTGGAGGTTAGGTTAAAGCCTATGATTATCATGGCATTGAGAAAAGTGTGCTAGGGCCGGAGTTGGTTTGAATAATGTTTTTTAAAAAGTATTATATTGGCCATAGACATTACCTTCCTTGTTTGATACATTTGCCTACAGATATATTATAGCTGATGATTCACAATCAACAACTTCGTCCAACATGTTCCATTATCAGGCTTAGTGATGCTGTCTTAGTAATGTAGCTATCTGTGATGTCCCCCTGCCCCATCAGCAGCGAGTCCTGATGATAATAATCTCTTGCATCAATTAATATATTTCTTTAAAGCACATTTTTCATTATCTACAAAGAAATTTATTATAAAGTATAAAGTAAAAAAATAAGAATTGAACTTTTCTCTTTGAGGGTCATCATTAGAAGTTTTGAAAAAATTTTCCTCGAAGACTGTTTCAAAAGACAAAAGTTTACTAAGTAACAAGAAACTATCGGGTTCTAAGGTAAGCACTTGATGTTACGTGATAAACAATGTTATGTGACAAAATGATACATGAGATTAAATTTAGAACTATTTATTTATTTCTCCATTCGGGATAATGGTACCAGATAAAAATATTTTTATTATTTTATCCTAGGAGGACGTGCACTTGCATCTTCCCCTATCCTGCGCTTTTTTAATACTTGATGACCAATCAAGGGCCAATCTGGCTTCATAAAATATTTGTTATTATTTATCCCAATGTTGTCACCCGTCACCTTCTTTCTGGAGTTACCAAAACATCTTGGTAATCATTTCTCTGGCATTCGCAAGACGTATCCAAGCTACCTCGATTATGATCTTTCTATATGTAGAAGTAATAGCTGCATGCTGAGAGTCTCCCTTATCACGGTACGTCTCACTCGGTCCATCAATGTCACTTCCCTTAGAGTTTCATTTCAGCGGCCCGAATTCTTGAGAATCCATATTTGGTGATATTATATATTAAAGTGGGCCAATGCACAGCTTTATAAACAGAATAAAAAACGTTAACAAATTGCAATGCTACATGTGTATTTAAAGTAATCACTCATATTAAATAAAAATAATAGTTGTAAGTTTATATATATTTTTAAAAATTGCGTACACATCACGTAAATATTCTAACTATGGGGGCAATGGAAGAGTGGGAAAGTCTTCTCCCGCTCAGCTACCTACCAAGTCAATAAAAAATTTTGATTACTTTAGAGATTTACTAATCTTCCATATTCTTTTAAATCTAAATCTCGCCCATTAGCCAAATCTCATATAAAATAAAATGATACTTGTACTTATTTATAAACTTTATTTTATTAATAATGATTCAATAAACTTTACTTATATACAATTTTTTTATAATATCCATTTTTATTAATTTTTAAATATTTATTATTTTTTTACATTGTTACCTTATTATAATTGTCACCCCTCCACTCTTATTAAAATATTATATTTTAAGACTTCCCAGACATACGCTGCCATGTCGATGTACTATGAAATAAATTAATCAGTATAGTCTTCCATATTCTTTTAAAGTTTTCATATTCTTATTTAAATTCTGATTTATTTTTTAGTCTAATATTATACATTGTATTTTTTGTTACGCAACGAAGTTAATTTTTGACACAATAGTGTTCTTTTCATGATTTAATGCTCTACAATCTGTAGATTAAATTTATTTCGGAGGTTCGTCTCCAAACCGAGTAAAGGTCAGTACTGAGTTGAACGCGAAGCAAGCTGTGAATCACCGCCATATGTATAATATTTTGTCCAGATTCCGCAAATTAAAATGACCACATATACATTATCAACAAATCTCCGAGATTCTCTCATCCATGGTTCTAGGTGATGTTTGGTGATGCATCAAATTACGCTGTTAAATAGAACATTGTGTATACGAGTTCATTATTATTTGTCTCTTTCTATCAATCTCAAGCTGAATATCTCATGGAAGCATAATCCTTCTCATAAGAAAAATCTCATTCATCGACACGGGCCATAAAATTACAGTCACTTGTAACAAGAAATGAAATATACTGAAACATTTAGATAGAAAGATAAATATTTATTTAGTAATGATTCTTTTTTTCCAGAAATCTAGTGACAAAGAACAGCGACAGTCTTGATCGTTTTTTTGAGAAAGGCCAAACCCCTTTTGAAACTTTTTGATGTGCTGTGCATATATTTTTATTATTTTTTAACCGAGCTGAATAATATTCAATCTAAAATACAATGTTTCTAAATGTGAAAATAAATTGGTAGTAAATATTTCTGTACAATGTAAATTAAAATGTATGCAATATGTGTAACTGACAGCGTCATCTATTATTGTACACAATTGGTTTTCTTAATAAATTATTTTATGTATCTCACTCAAATAAAGGATGCTATAGACCAGTGGTGGCGGACCTTTTTACATGCGCTTGCCAAAAATCTCCAAATAATATATATTGACTGTCTGACGTGACGAGCAGTTTTAAAAATTTGTTAGCAATTATGCTATAATTAGTTTTTTTTTTTACTTAAAAACATAACGCGAAGACTGTGTCATCATTTAAAAGCGTGGTCCGATAAGATAGAATGGGTTTATTCACCCTTTCAAGTAATCTTTAATAGGTGAAAAATAAAAAAAATGAATTTTTCAAAATTTTATTTAAAATGTTTAAAAAATACACAAAGTTGTTAGTATTAATGAAATTTTTGTTGCGGTAAATTCGATGCCAAATATCCGGTTCATATGTCGTCACATTTAGTAAAATTCACGCCCAACTGGATTCATCGGTCAATCTACTTCATGTACTACATTTTATAAAATTATTTTTGGAAAATAATGACTCACGAGCATATGTTGAAGAAAAAATTGATAATATTACCGTCGCTAGTTTTTTTTAAACAGCTAAAGATTTCTGGAATGGTGTTCCAAGTTCTTACTATTTCTTCTTCTTCTTCTGCATTATTTTTAATTATATTCGATAATCGATAATTTTCAGTTCATTTCTCAAATCGACAAATTTTTGATTGGAGTCCAATTAATTGCATTTCTATATCTGTTAATTGTTACGTGCCAGCTAAATTGATGAACGTACCATCTCTAGCACGCGTGTCTTAGGTTCGCCACCCTTGCATAGACAATAGAGGTAAACACAACTAAATATAGACCAATTTGACTAAAAAATTTAGATTCAATGGAAAATGGAAAAAAGCCCCCTATATATAATATTATGTATTGATCCACTGCATAAAACAACTACCCATAATTTTTAATGCAGTGTTAATTTTTAATGCTTTCAATAGTCTATGGTAATAACGCATTCGTTTCGCTTTGCATCGATAGTCTGGTCTCTTAACTCGACACACTAGCGTGTACGATGATATTTTCGCAATACTCACATCTGAGAATTGATGACTGGACATAAAGAAATGTTGATCGATAATAGTAGCGATACTCGCAAAAGTATCGATACCAAATAAGTTTTGATGGGCGCGTACTTTTTCGGCCACTCTCTATGTGATTCTGCCTGTTTCTATCTTTGAAGAGAACAAAACTTTGTGTCATCATTCTCATCAAAATTGGAATCAATGTTTTTTTTTTCTTCTAAATATATCAGTTTAAGGGCCGGTTGTGTGAACAGTAGTAACTTTTTACTATAGTAAAAAAAATTGCGTAAACGGGTTGTTTGATCGTTAGTAAAAAAAATTTTACATCTCGAAAGTAAACTCATTGTACTCTCAAATATCCGATAGTAAAAACGAGAATTAATAGTTAAATATGGCGGACTTTTCACAGCTGTTCCAAAAGTCATCTGACACATTGATACTTTGAAAGTCGCAGTATATGACAATTAACCAATCAATATCTCGCTATTTTTGTGATGTCCGATTATGGTCTCGTTGTTTAATATATTAATGTATACATTAGTACATAATATGAAAAAATTTCATTACCAACGAGACTGATTTCGAACGCGTAAAAAAATCCATAAATAATGCATAAAATAAAGCAAATTTTATGATTATTTTTTGCACCTATAGACATCTCCATCTATGCTTTGACAGTAGTAAATTGTATGTGTCAACCACCCATCCGCAAAGGATTTTTACTATGAGCGTTAGTAAAAAGTTACCATTGATCACACAACCGGCAATTAATTATATTATACTCAGAAATGTGCGGTTTGTTATTATGTCATAATATGTAACTGAAGATGACTATCAACAATCAAAATTTTATTCACCAATCATATTGAGTAGATACAAACAACTTAAATATATATTATTAAAAACCCTCTATGTATGTATTTATACGCGGGAGAGCGAAGCGAGAAATTCTTTTGCTGACCGCGAGTCACCCTGCGCGCAGAGAAATTCGAAATGAAACTGATGTCGCTAGTAAATTGTCAATTTCCCAATAGGTACGTAGTTTTTATTGATTATATCACATGTGCATCTTTTACGCCCACCCTAGGGCGTGTTTTAAACTCTAGATAAAAGTAAAATAAATATTTTACACCGAATGTATTAATATGAATATAAACTGCGAATTACATTTTTCTCGTTTCTTTGTGATGTTTTCATCTGCCTGTCTCGACGTTGTTATGTTCGAAACAATATGTAAACAATGTTTCCCGCCATTGCTGATAATAGGTCGGAGGATGAGAGATGTTACGACATTGTGGACTAATCCCACCCGTTATCGAAACTGATCTCGATCCAAGTCGCATGCAAGAGACAGGGCCGAATTGTGAACAGTAAATTCACAGATTATTGACGTTTAAATTTCGACTAATTTTCGATATGATTATCACTAATGAAGCTTATCCAAATTTTGAATATATTGCCATTTTTAATACGCTCAGCCCCGATACATGTGTTGATGAGAATATTGCCTTAGATGTATCGGTTTTGTGCAAAGAGATAAAGAGTAGTCGTGTACCGGGTGTTTAAACACAAAATAAATTATAATTTATTCACTTATTCATCATTGACTTTATTTATACACTTTTTATCGTGGCTGACAATCCATTTTCAGAAATTCACTGACATCCGAAATAATTATTTTTGTTCATATTAATTGTACATTTCATTTAACATTAAAAGTTTTTTCTCCGATATATACACATTCCTCTAAATACAGTAAATTTAATTAAATAAATAAATTGCTTATAGTAGCATTTTTGATAAGGTTTCCCCCTGTTGAATACGGAGAATCTGGGAATATATTTATATTAAAATGCTATAAATAGATAATATGTACACATTTGAAGTAGCAAATGCAAATAAATTATATTTTTAATATTAATCTAATGTAAGTGGCCATTTAAATAGTGATACTATAATTTAAAGAATACTTGATGTTTCATTTCGTGTATAATAATGTATCATGATATATTATATTGTACTCTAGCGGAATAAAGAATAACTTATAAATAATAACGTATTTTAATTTAGAATTTGTAATGTCAATATGAGTTCACTTTCCTGAAGTGGAGGGGGGATGATGCTGCTAGATTTATGGAGTGAATTAGTGCCATTTTTCTCAACATCTTTGTACACCGCACAATGGAGTATTAGTGTGGAAGAACGTGGCCAAAATTCGAACTTGTCATTTTCGAGGAAACAATATATATATATATGTACAGCGTGGCCCAAAAAAGTGAGAACATTTCGTAAAATGTGATATAATTACATCAAAATTAGTTTAACTACATCAACAATAGCTTAAATAGTTTACTAATTTACTTACTTACCTATTTACCTGTATTTCGTTATATTTCGACAATTTCCGGTCGCCATCTTTGATTATTAATTTTCCCATTGTTTATATTTGTTTTTTTCAAATTGTTGCCCAGAATGATAAAAATCACTGCAGAAAACCGTATTCTGATCAAAAATTTGCGAATTGAAAAACGTTGGGGTGCTAGGAAAATGATCAAAGAGTTTCAAAACAAAGCCTGGAGTATAGTTAGACATTACAGCATAACTGAACATTCCAGCAGGACGGAGCTCCATCTCACACAGCCAGAAATACAATCAACTTTCTTCGTCGTGAGAATGTTAATTTCATCGAGTCAGGCATGTGACCATCGAACAGCCCAGGTTTAAACCCAGTAGATTATATAATATGGGGTGTTTTGATGATTTATGATTAGCTAAATATTGTGCAAAAAAAAAATTGTAAATTGAAAAAATTTATATTATGTGTAATCAGATAGATAGAGAAAGCAATATTTAAAATGTCTGATTTTCTGGTATTTATATTAATTATTATTATTAGATTGGGCTACGGATCAGCCAAGAGCGGAGCTTTTAATATTATCAACTAGCTAGCTAACTAACTAACTAACTTTACATAATTTCTGAATACATTATGTTTAGATAAAACTAATAAAATAATTTTGGCCAGCTGTTGAGATCAATTACTCCTATGTGTGCCGTTTGCGTTCATTCTACGACAAGAAATAGTTTTTAGAAATGAATTAAACGACTGAAAATAAAGTCCTGTACTTTTTTACGGGCTACTTGGAGCCTGGACTATATTATTGTATGAGGATCCAAACTGACTGAAAATATTCCTCCGTATGAATGAACATCTGTTGCTACTTACCATTTATAGTTAAATACAACAAATCTTCCATTAACCAACCGGGTCTACGTTATATTTGTTTATTTAAAGCTCTTAGGAGTGTATTGTGTATGGATTGTATATAGCATCGGCTCTCCTACACTAATACTGTAACTCTGAAAAGCAATAGTGCTGTATCTGGTTGATCATTTGTACTGAATTTACTTGAATCTTAATTTAAGTGCATGTCAATGATTGGTTGCGGTATGAACGCGGTAAAGTAAGTGAGTTTAAAATAATTCAAAATGTAAGGTACGGTCTTGCTCCAAATAATTTCTGGTCCCCGAGAGGCAGCGCCGGCGCTAGCCTTTCTGTCGCCACAGGTAAAATAGTATTTGTGGATAATTTTCAATGCGGGATGTGCCTATTATCAAAGTGGGAGTATTATTAAATGTATATACATAAATAATTAATAATTATTTGTTTTAATCATTTTTACACACTGTATTATCGTTTTTCAAAGTAAATTTTGTTGTTCAATTTCTTTAATACATTAAAACCATTCCCATGCCGGCCCCTACATGGGCCGCTCGCATGCCACACAGATTATGGGCATTGCGGGCGCCTGTTCCGCCTGTGCGTAACGCCGACGCTGTGTGTCGAAAGACCTAAGACCCCAGCTCTCCTCTCTCTGCGCCGCCGATAATGGGGGCCCTGACACAGCTGACAACTGTTGCGCGGGTCGCTGTTTTAGTTAGGCGCGCTGTGCCTGGCGAGCATGTCGCCAGATGGCGACATGTGTCCACCACAACTCTTTTCTTTTACATTATTTAGTTTATATTTGTCTCTCCCACTGGAACTCTCGCATCGGGAGAGATAAATTTACATCCGTTTTGGCCATATGTAGTACATTTACCTATTATCCAAACATGTATTAAGGAACAATTACAGTGGGTTATGAATTGAAATTTTTAACACCAAGATCGTGTAAAGAACATTGAAGTGCTGCGCCGAATGGATAATAATAGATATTACTCAAAACACAGTACAATTCTAAATCTCCAATATCTAGGCCACAATAATTATGGGAACTAAATATGAGATAACAAAATTGAAATATCCAAGGAAAAATCAAACACAAAAGTGAAAAGGGAAAATCGCAGCATTCCTCGGCTGAGGAACTGGTATGACTTCAGTTCAACAAGTTGTAATATCTACAAAAGCAATCAAAATGTAGACAAATGAAAGATCACAATATGACTGAATGCCTTTAGTCTTTCATTTTTATATTTATCTATTTCTAACTCATATTATATATAATGTATATTTTTAAAATTAAAACACATTTTTATTGTCAAGTTGAAATTTTAGAGCATAATTCTTTGATAATTAAAACAAATTAGAGGGATGAATAGAAAAAAATTAACCATTGAAAAAATCATAGTTACCACCGGGACTCGAACTCAGAAATTTATCTCGCAAAGAAAATGAGTTACCAATTACACATGGGTAATATTGTATTACTTATGTTATTCTTTATCCTCTGCATGCGATCTTTCGAAGATACGAACGTCCGTGTCAAATCATTTAAATGAGTACAAAATTAAAAACTGTAACGGAATTTGAAATTAGGCGGCAGCGCGTAAGTTAGTTCGTGCCACTGCCGCTTGATGGCATGCGGAACTGAACTCACGCTTTCAGTATTGTTTACAGTAGTCACGTGCGGTATTCTTTAACAAGTGTCTGTTCTCTTCAGTGTAGCAACATTTTGTTCATGTCAAATGCATTAAGTAATTATTACAGTAAATTCTGGATGCCTTGGCAAAGTTTGTTTGCGAATGAGAGGACTTACCGTATTATAATGAGATACTGATTGTATGATATATCAGTTAATATTATATTTTCGGCCGAGTCTCGAATCCCTGGGGGCGGTTCTGCAAGGAGTCGCTCCGCATCTCACCCGGTGCGGTTATTATCAGTCAGCGAGACGCTGCACCGGGATCCCGTCGCCCAGCGCCGCCGCTCGCTCGTATTACCGCATTACCGTATTACCGCATTACCGTATTACCGTCAGACCGGGACCCTGCGTCCGCGTCAGCACACGACCACCGTCTCCCGGTGGCCAGCCCCGCGGAGCCGGGAACGCCGCCAGGTCGGCCGATGTAAGTGATCGGATGCTAATTAAATCGACGATTAATGCGCTGAACTTTTATGGAGGAAACGGCGAAGTGCCTACCGCTCGGAAAACTGTCCCATTCTAATTTTTACTTTCGTTGCAAGACTCGACCGACGAAGTGTTAATTGATTTTGGCACCCGGGAAAATACTACCGGCGCTCTTTTGGCATTCATTTTAATTATTTGTAAGGTCGGTATCGTTCCCAAACGTTTCCGAATAATGGCGGAATCGTGTTTAAATAATAAATAACAATTAATAATGGCTTCAAATAGATTAATAAAATTTCCCGCCATTCTTCTGATCGACTTTCAGTCAATGGAAGACGCATATTACATCAATCTTCTCTCTTAAATTAAATTCTGCATCGTATTTTATTTGCTCATTTGATGTATTTGTTAGATAGACGAAAGCTTTTACGAAAATAGCAGGGCTGGCAAAACTACGGCGCTTGCGGCTTCAAAATGTGAT
The DNA here is from genome assembly GCA_031772225.1 of Eubasilissa splendida. Taxonomy (NCBI): domain Eukaryota; kingdom Metazoa; phylum Arthropoda; class Insecta; order Trichoptera; family Phryganeidae; genus Eubasilissa; species Eubasilissa splendida. The sequence goes on from CM062848.1 coordinate 26,992,260, forward strand.
GAATTTACAATAGCGTAATAACATTCCTGAAATTCTCACGTGGACTATAAAAGCAAAGTTGTATAATCTGCACAGTGTGTTAGCAAAATATCTTCGAAAATTATTGAAACTTTACACATCACAATCTTCTCGTCAAACTTATACATTGATACTCGTTAGATTTATTATAAAATGCATTGCAACTCAAAGTGCAACGCACATATTTTGCCAAATCTTCAATTCATTTAATGTCTGTATTACCTACAGTGCTATTTTCAGAGTGACGTATTTAAAGCGTTGAAGATAGTTTAAATGCAGATCGTGAGTCATAAAATACCTTAAATTCCTATGTTTGAACTAAATGAGTAGCTGTTGATGCCAAGATTAAATAAGTTATTGTTATCACTGACGGATACAGTAAATCAAGCGGTGTTTTGAGCGTGCATTTTTGACCCAGTTGAAATCGGCAAGTTGCTGTTAAAATTAGAGCTCGGCCTTGAGACATTAGTATAAATTTAAAAATATTAGTTTAGTGATAGTGTGCATAATATTAATATTATTTTTAATTAATGTATGTTAACATTCGGTAATTTTGAAAAAAATATGTTCGCTTCGCTTAGACGGATACATTTAAATAAAATACGTTTACATTGAATTTTTATTTAACTTTTTGATGTTGACATAGAACAGAAACTATCAACACAAATCTATAAATCTTTGGTCGTCCTGTACCAAGACATAAATATTTATATTCCGAAATACATATATAATCGTACGTATATAATTTGTACGAACATATTTGCATACAGATTTAGATGCTTTTATGAGACTGTGAAATCTGCGATATGTGATATCGCGAAAAGTGTTTTCCTATTGAACCAGACAGCTCCATCGCTCCAAAATGTCTTACATTGCACAGAAGTTTAAGGTACATTTACATACATATTTTATTATTATTAATATAATAATATATTTCTTAAATTCTTTCGAATTCATTCAAAGAGTCATTGTATCCATCGATATCGTAACTATAATGTCTCGTGTCCACGGAATGAGACACAATGAGAAAAGATCAATCTCAGTACCATGTACACGTGCAGAAATAGTAGAGCCTACCCTTTTACTCGGAGTTTTATTTGACAGCTATGCTCGACATGTGCGCACAAACGTCACTCGGAACCATAGACACCTACAAATATTTGTTCTGAAAGTTGGACAAACAAATTAAAATACGAAGTTTATTCTGCTTTAACTGTTTCATGGGACATTCAAATTTACCCTACCGACGGACGGAATATTAACGATCAAGCAAGCGTGTAGTGAGACTCGAAGTTAGTGGCGGTGCTCGAATCCATTAGACTTGATATTTACACGGTTGACTCTGAAAACTGAGAGTTGTCTTCAAGGAATCTCATGAAAGCAAAATCGAGATGAAAATTCGGGTCATAGAGCAGGTCTACTTTAGATTATATAAATACAAGCTACACACTATTAAATACAAACTCCAGTAATATATTTTCTAAACATTATTTTTATAATATCTATGTCACTATTTACAATAATCTGAAAATTCTGAAAAGTCCTTCATAAACTGGCCAAACCACCGCCTCAGATGCTTCAGTCAAGATATTCTCATGTTTCCAGATCCCGATTTCCACCAATTCTTTCCAAAATTATGAGAAATAAGATCTATTACTTCTCTGCACGTCTCATATCATGTCAGATATATTGAAGTTTTCGGATTTTCATTGATTGAAGTACTTCTTTTTCTTTATTAATATATGAAGTTTCATATCTATACTTATACTTTAAGTCGCCTTGTCATTTTTTCCGTAAATATCCAAACTTCATTCAATAAAATAATACCAAGAATTATAATTAAAAAATAATACTAAGACGGACGATTTGCATTCTTTGTATAATACATATCTAATCTAATTTTTCTCTGAATTTAGTTCTACAAATTTATTTACAATAATATTATGGCAATTTTCTACTTAGGCTACGCCTAATCTAAGGAAACTGTCTCACATTTTATAATATTTATTGCTGTTTACAAAACATAGTAAAAATAAAAATGTAGAAACATATTTGGAATATATTTAAATGAAAATATTGCTCGCAAAAATAATAATATCAGAAAGTAAAGTGTCTTTCCCTTTCAATTCACTCTGGTATAAAAGCACTTCAGCAACTCTTCCTCTTGGTTGATCTGCCGTTCAACAACTTTATTTTTGAAAAATTTTCTTTGTGTTGAAGTTTTTAAAATGTCATAAAATTTGGGTGCTGGGTGTAGAAAGAGTCAGTCCAAATATAGTATTCATATTTGGTAGTTGTACAGGGTGTCTAACGGAAAAATTTCAAGATTAAATTGTAATTGCTCGTAAACCATCAGGGTGAGGTAAGTGGGAGAAGTATCGTTCGACGCGCTTGATTTGCTGATTTGCCAGTCGCAATAAGTCACTGGTCGGGAGCGCACCGCGCGTTCGCGGTTGAGCAATATTTAAAGTGCGGTGATTTATTGGTCCGTTCGCGTCGCGCTTTTTATACTCACTTTAATATTCGACAAGTAAGTGATGGGTCGAGCACGCAACATATCTGGTGTTGTGTTCAAAAGTTCAGACAGGAAGGGACAATGGTTAACCAAACGCTGAAAACTGAAAAAGACTATTCTTTACGTGAAACTTTAGCGAGAACGATGCTGGAACGTTTTAGAACAGCACAAACGCTTGGAAACATATTGTTTACTGACAAAGCACATTTTCATATCGATGGATATGTTAATAAACAGAAAATGAGATACAACCCTAGGAAACGCCATTAAAAACGTTAGCATTGTCCAAAAACGACAGTGTGGTGCGTAATTTCTGCCCGAGGGATAATTGTCCCTTATTTTTTTAACCAGCGAGAGACGGTCACCGCTGACGTGTATTGCCGAATGATCGACGAGTTTTTGGTACCGTAACTGTAGCTGTTTCCCGGGTTCAACAACAGAACACAATTTCAGCAAGACGGGGCCACTCCACACACAGCTAGAGTTTCAATGGAGAAGCTGAGAGAAATTCTACCTAATAAATTAATCAGCAAGTACGGAGACATACCCCGGGCACCTCGGTTATCGGACCTTACACCGTGCGACTTTTTTTGTGGGGCTACCTTAAGTCGAAAGTTTACAGTAACAATCCTTGAACAATTCAGGCCCTACAAGAAAATATCCGCCGTGAAGTTGCTGCCATTGAACCAACGCTTTGGTCTCGCATGTTCGCAAATTTAAGAGTCCGATTGCAAGAGTGTCTTGAGAGAAATAGACGGCATTTAGACGATATTGTTTATAAAACGTAAAATCCGCATCGTTAAATTCCGTTTTGTATAAATAAAATATGAGAATAACATTGTAGTTTTTTGTTTTATTTAATATTACACGTGAAAATGTTTCGCTAGACACCCATTAACATGTGTTTTATTGTTCTAATGAATGTCAATTTTATTTTTTTTATTAGAACGGTAAATAAATTCTAATTGTTTCGTTACAAATTGATCCGTTGAAAATCTGGACACTGACATTTTCAAAGAATTCACGTACAGTGCGTGCAGCTCTTTCTTGCTTGGTTCGTAGCTCCACGCTACATTGAATATCTATGTCGATCAATACGCGTGCATTGTTTTATTATGTTGCTGTCTGGAAAATGCATCAGGCAGGCATTGATATTTCCGGCAGCGAATATCTCCCTGTCGCGGGCCGGCGGCCTCCGACTGTCTCGACGTGACGGCCGCTCTCGACTGGAGACTCGTTTGTTTCCCACAGCCGACTTTGATTTTGTTTTACAATCGTCTCTTGTTTCACGAAGAAAAATATCATTTGAGTAATACAGAAACAAACTCAATAACAAAACTAAATAATCAATCACAAAAACCAGCAAAAAATGCAACAACATATTTTAACTACATTTTTAATAAAATATTAAAGAAATACAGGTTTTCCCCGACTTACGACCGAGATAGGTTCCTAGACATCGATCGTAAGTCGAATTTCATAAAAAAAAACACTAGAATAAAACCAAAAAGATAGATAGATACAAAATTCAAATTCATAATTCAATATTTATTCAAAATTACGTATAATAAAAATACATTCATACAAATACATATATATTATGTAAATTAAAGTTTTCGCTTTCATTGACCTTTAATTTTCATAATAGCAGGCCATATTTTTCTGAATTAGCTTATTTACTTATGTACATCTTTCTTCAGTTGTGTTATATGCGCATGTATGAAAGACACAAACACAAGGTCGTAAGTGCGAACCGTCGTTGGTCGAAATTACCTCTATTTTCATATGTACTATTTATACTTCAAAAATAAATAAATAAACAAATAAAATAAATATACAACACTGGTACTGGAGTTATATAATTTACTCATAATATATGATTAGGTAAATTAAATTAAAAAGTTATAGCGTAAAAACAAAGTATATTTAAAAGTCATAAAAATCGGAGGAAATCTGATTTATGGTCAGACACTTTAACCGCTCTGCCATGGATACTGATGCAGGGCATGTGGACATTACCGTATATATAAAAAAAGTTATTCTTGTTCTTTTAAATAGGCAATCCACTATTTAAGAATGATTTGTTCCATTAATCAAGTTAAAACTTTACTTTATAGAAAAATCTATAATAATATTATAAAATAATAAATATTATATTATAAATCAATACCATTGTCGTTCAAAAAATTTGCTATTATACTATTATATAGATTAAATGTGGCGAGTTAAGGAAAAGAAGATGACACAAGTTAACCGGGAGTTGAAAATTACCATTGACGAAATTACTGTAAAAAAAAATCTGTGATCCGCAATGGTCAGGCAAAAAAGATATAGTCAAGGGTTTCCTCTTCGGCACCACACTCGCACATTGGGGAATCTATTAAGTTCAATCTGAATAAATGTGAGGCTATCTGGCAATGCCCAATTCTCTGATATTGTTCTTTTGGAGGACCAGGTTTAAAGACAATTAATATACATATAAATATGGTGATGTTTTTCATTAAATTAAAAAGCATGTTTTAAGATATATCTATATATTATATTTATAATACTGAGTTATAAAAATCAACGCTATACTTTAAGCGAATGTTTTATGGGAGAATATAAAAGGATATAAATTGCTGGAAGATTAAATCTAGATCCAAATGGAAAGTAATTATTGTCGGTTGTGTTGCCGTCTGCTCCGTCAAAATAAATGAAATGTGTCACCATAAACAAATGTTCTGATACCCAAAATAATAAGCGAGTTATTTCAGGGACACCGCACACACAGGGTTGCATCGTTTTAAAACGGTAGCGTCGGCGGAGAATCTACATCATATTAAAAGATCTGGTATATAAAATGTAGTTTCTCCGCCGCGCACTTGTAACGGTCAGCAGCTGTCCATGATTTATTAATTTTAAAATAGCTTTGCATGTAACTGGACTTGTAATGTGGCAGAAGGGAGGAAGAATACCGAAATACACCGGCCCTATATGCTGAACACGTCATTCTAAATATTTCACTAACGAAAATCTCTATAAAATGTATGTATTTATTAAAATATGAATTAAATATATTAATTTGAAAGATATATATAAAAAATCAATTTGCATTATCCAACTATGCTACAGCGACAATATTTTTAACGATAAATTTTCGAACCTATAAAATAACACAGACCTATGTACTGAATTTTTTTTTCAGCTACATGCAGAACACATTATTTCTCGCAAAGGACATTTAAATCCATTGATATTGCATGTTCAAAATTAGGGTTAGTTCCAAAATGCCCCAAAGCAGACAGAGTATATGTTGCTATTTCCCCTAAAATGAAATCAGCCAATCATAACGCTTATTTATAGTCACGTGATCTAAAATCTAGTATAGCTGCCAGATCGATATTTACATAAAAAAAAGTACATTACATAATTGTCTCTTTAAAAAATGCTGATGTAAAAACAAACATTTTGTACATTTGCTCTCAAAATATACGTTTCCATCCATAAATCAAAAACACATCGTCGTTTTAGGGGGTTTTGAAATCAGGCGCTACTTATACAGATAGGTACTAAAGATGTGGTAATGTGTACATATAGTAAACTAAAAAAATTATATCAACCCTTGTTCCGAAAATAATGGCCGATTTTAATATTATATAATTTTGACGTTCTTTGCAGGAAATACATATGTTCAATTGTTTTTGTTTGACAGTTAGGAATCTGATATATTTATTTATTGAGTTAGGCATTTAATTTAATCATTCATAAATAAGATTGAGAGAAAAAATACGTGTATTTTTTTTGGTTGAATTTAAACTTGGGTTTAGGAACGAAGAAGTAAATCTTACTAGATGAAAATGGTAGAGAACGTCCAGCTACTTTGAATACTAAAAATTATTTATTAAGGAGAACACATTATTATTGTGAAGTTGTAATTATTCAGAACATAGGTCTGTGAATTAATACATTTTATTAGTATTTAAAATATCACAGATCTATGTTCTGAATAATTACAACTTCACAATAATAATGTGTTCTCCTTAATTATATATAGGTTGAATTAACGTGTCCAAAATTTCATAAAAATGAATTGTTAATTCTGACGTCTGCTATCTGTTTACTCAAAGGTATTTGAGATTCCGTAAAAACAAAGTAGATGGCTTTCAAATAATAGAACGATAGATTTGAAAAAGTGTAACATATGGGTTCGAAAATTTGTAGTCAAAAGTACTGTCGCTGTAGCATAGTCGTATAACCCACCTTCCCAGGTTCGGAAAGAGATCCAGGTTCGAATCCTGGTAGCGCAACAACAATATTTTTCGATAAAATTGATTATATATATATATCTTTCTAGTTAATACATTTAATTAGAATTAGAATTTAAAAATTATTTAAATACTAATTTAATGTATTAATTATAAATATATACATATAAAATCAATTTTGTCGAAAAATATTATTTTTGCACTACCGGGATTCGAACCTGGATCTTTATTTCCAATCCGGGGAAGTACACTACCAATTGTTTTATAACGCCAGTATTTTCCATGACAAATTTTCGAACCTATATGTTACACTTTTTCAAATTAATACATCTGTTGTTCCATTATTTTTGAAAGCCATCTACATTATTTATACGGAATCACAAATACCTTTGATTAAACCGACTGCAGATACCAGAATTTTGGACACATTGATACAACTTAATAAAAATTATTTACTCTAAATAAAATGACTTAATTGAATTTGAATGTTGAAATCGGCTAATATTTTCGGAACAACCTAATTGTTACTTAAATATATAAAATGATATATTACTCAACAGTACAAAAGGATCGATACGTAATACTGACATTACTGTGTCACCAATTATCATAAGTACCAACAAAATCTAGCATATAATTACAATTTTTACATTTCTCGTTATGCAGTTTGCCAAAATTATATCAGTGTACAGCCACCAAAACATCAAAATGTATCGTCGCTTACTTACTGTCACTTACGGGGCACTTAATGAGGCAATAGGTGTCAGTGACGCGAGTGGTGTTCCACGCCTTCACTTTTGGACAGATAGTTTGACGTTTATTTATATATTGCCACGAAAACAGGTCAAGATCTTCGAAAACTGAGATTCTCCCCACGCCGCCCGCGGTAATGAAGATCTCTACTTTTTGATTCATATGACACTGCTTGATAGAAAAACAGGAATTACGAATGATAATAATGATTTTTAAATACAATCATTTTTCGCTTTTAAACTACTCGACACAGTGCGCAATAAGCAAACAGCCAATACGTTCCATCATTATATTTATTGACAAAATTTTATTAGAAGAACACATTCTTATTGTGAAGTTGTAATTATTCAGAACAGACGGTCTGTGATATTTTAAATATATTAATTAGAAAGATATACATATAAAATCAATTTTATCGAAAAATATTGTCGTTGCGCCACCGGGATTCGAACCTGGATCTCTTTCCTAACCGGGGAAGGTGCATTATCCAACTATGCTACAGCGACAATTTTCGAACCTATATGTTACCTTTTTTGATATTAATACATTTAATCGTTCCATTATTTGAAAGAGCCATCTACCTTATTTTTACAGAATCTCAAATACCTTCGAGTAAACTGATAGCAGACGCCAGAATTATCACATTGACACAACTTTATTATTAGGAGAACACATTCTTATTGTGAAGTTGTAATTATTCAGAACATAGGTCTATGATATTTTAAATATGAATTAAAAAGGTATTTGAGATTCTGTAAAAATAAGGTAGATGGCTCTTTCAAATAATGGAACGATTAAATGTATTAATATCAAAAAAGGTAACACATATAGGTTCGAAAATTGTCGCTAAAAATATTGTCGCTGTAGCATAGTTGGATAATGCACCTTCCCCGGTTAGGAAAGAGATCCAGGTACGAATCCCGGTGGCGCAACAACAATATTTTTCGATAAAATTGATTTTATATGTATATCTTTCTAATTAATATATTTAATTCATATTTACAAAATTTTAATCATTTGACAAGGAAAAGTTTTAAAATATGTCTATTTTCTGATAACTAGTTATTTTAAAATGTGTCTTCCGAAAATGCCACAATATATTTTCACGAATTCACGAGTTTCCGGTCGCCATGTGGATAATTCAGATTTCTCATTGGGGATTAAATTAGCATCGATCGAACATTTTCGCTTACTACATACACGCATCCGTAGTACGATGATATCGCTTCTAAATAACATTATATTATAAACAATTTGCATCTGCAGTTCTCCCTTCTGCCAAAGAAGTCGGCTGTGACTAAGTGAACTTCACGCTATTTATACTCTCGATGAAGTAACGACGAACATTTTTCCATGTCCCGCCCCCCCCCCCCGCCTAGTGACAGATAAACAAGCAAGCCAAAGTTTTGCAGTGGAGAGATTTCATTAATGATTTATGCCGATGTGAATATTTAATATTGTACGATTTTAATATCACTGACGTGTGTGATGTTACTAATTTCTGTATTTTTATTAATACGATTTAATAAATTATGTTTTTCTTCTCGCGCATACCCTTTATTACTTATTTTGTCAATTTTAAAATACAAATAACTTTTTATAATCACACATTAAATTGTTATCATTCTAGCATTAATTTTGTCGTGATAATATATTATTAATACTGTAAATTAAAATTAAAATAATTGTCTCGTTTACGATCTGTTAAAATATACAAAACTTAATAAGAACGCGATTGTTACATCATTCTTTACGCGGAGTCTTGTCGCATCGCCCGTCATCGGTGCAAACCTGACATTTAGGTGGCCCGACCAGGCGCCGTGTCAAAGCATCAGACTCATCATCAGTATTGTAAATTAGGCATTTTCTCGATGAGAAATGTAGAATTATAGAGCGGGCGTCCGTCAGCCGAAAGCGGCGTCGGGACGCCGCGCCGCACGCTGGCCAGTGAGTCGACAGGTCGCGGGCAACGACACACGCCGTTCGATTGCTGTCCAAACGTCAAATTCCCTCGGGCTCAATTTCGTTTTGACATAATTGTGTGTACACTTCGATAATCGAGTGCAATTCCTTTCGCCTATTCAACGGTAAATATAGCTGTTTCTGAAGCTATTTTCATTATTCGAGGGTCATAAAAAACAAGTGAATAACAAGTATCTAATTTAAACCTAGTTTTCAAACGCGAAAAAAAAAAGTGTGAGATGGGTCATCTAGTATTAAAATATTATATTTAATAAGTGATGTGTCTTCAAAATATTTTTTTTCATGAAATTCTAATGTGTAAACGTAAATTCTAATATTTTCCCGCCTTCGGCACTTTAGAAAGCTTCGCGAAATTAGCAATAATTTTATTTTATTTTAAATTTACAGATTTATTAAAGCTTATCCTAAATCGCTAATATGAATATAAATTTCCTTCTTAATAATATACCTAATAAGTTCGTAAACTTATCAATATTAGTATTTTAAAATGAGTAGATGAATTAGATATACGATTATATACGTATTGAGTATATATTTTGATTTTGTTTACAGGCTAGCGATGAAGAATATACGAAAATAATTTGCATTTATAATTTAAAATATGATATATTATGTTATTTAACCTTTTGTCAATTAAGCCAACCACCGTTTTCATAATATTCGCGATTATTTTTCTAGTCAATAAAATAATGTTATAAATATGTTTCCGATCGTTACGTTTTGGCGGTGCTCCAGATAAATCCTCTTATAAAATTTTCCGAAAATATTCTTAGTCTTTTCATCGGCCCAGAGTGATCGATGTTTCGTCTCATCATCCTGCATCAGCTATTGAGTCCGCCGATAGGTGTCTCCCGCGAAGAGTGGGACACGATCGACACTATTAGCGAATTTAAATATCACAGAATTGAACCGGTGCCATCTGTTAGGTCGGATTCTGCGTAGCATTTTTTATTACCAGGTTTGAATAACCAACAGTTTCCGAATCATTTCCGTTTTATTAAAAAAAACCTTTTAATGTCATAGAGTCCACCTACTCGTAGAATATAACACGGATATAATTTTTCAATATTATAATTTTTGGTGAACAAAAAATCATTGGTACGTAACAAATAAAAATATCACTAATGTTATACGGATTACGAAAGTATTTTTTAAAATAATATTTAGTGCAATAATATTCAGGAAAAAAAATTAAGCAAGCTCGCATATATAATAAAAATAAATTAAACATCCTGTTTCAGTCAAATATATACAATTTATTTATTTATACTTAGTAAAAATAAATAAATAATGTATTATCCCAAAACAATGGTTATAATTAATTATTGAGAAGCTGACAATTGAGAGTAATCTGAAGTCAGCTCGTATTGTATCAGCAAGTGTATGTCGTAATTTAAAAACACTGTTCCTTAAATGTATAATTTCTGCAAAATTCAAAACTTTAGACTTAATACGTAGACTAAATAAATAAGACAGGTACAATATTACTTTTAAGATGAATTTTTTTCGCGCTTACATTTAATTAATCTTAACTGTCTTCAGGAGGTTTTTACTGCTCCACGAGGCACCGCTTGCAAAAAGAAGGTACTATTCGAACACAAATCTGCTACTAAAATATTTGAATAATAATTCAAAATGTTGTACTGAGAATAAACAGAAGTATAACACACTATTGATTTTAAAGAAAAGTATGTCTTGCTTCCGGAGTACAGATAAAAACATATCTTGAAGGAGCCCCTTCACCGAGATATTTTTGTCTGCACAGTGTAATGATTCAATGTGCGATGTGCACACAACACAATAGATAATTTATTTTATTTCCTTGGCGTAGACTGTGTGACTGACCTTTGAAGATGCTCTTAAGACAAAAATCTGTAAATGAAGCCCCGAGAATCAGCCCCTATCGCGGGTTTCAAAACTCAAAATAGCAATTCGATAATAACTATATGTACCCACGTGGTTTAACCACGGAAATTAATTTGTTTACTTATGCCGAACCATTACGTATCCACATTAATGATGAAAAGGTTCGAATTACAACAAAAACTTTTTGTACTTGAATTCAGATTAGATTGTGTTGGGTTCAAGATAAAGGATATAATATGTATTTACGTGTAAATTAAAAGTATTGAAAAATTCACCAATATACAATTAGTTAGCGATGCTTTATACTGAAATTTAAAAATAATATATAAATATCGACTTGCGAACGCTAAATATTTAGCAATATTTGACTATGTCCAAGAACACACAATTACTGGATGTTCACCTACAAAGGCACTCTTATTAAACAAATAATAGATATCTCATAGAGACGAAACTATTTTTTATTACATTTAATGTAAATATATGAAAATAAATAAATAATAATAATAATAATAATTAGATCCGCATTGTGACATGTATGCTGTTTCAGGGAAATTAATTATCAAATTTAGTATCATAGATTGCGATAGTGTAGTGGTACTCGAAGTGTTTCCACATATTAACATATATACAACTTTCGAAAATTTGATAGACATGGAGATTGATTAATGGGTGAGAATGGTGAACGTTATATTTGTATAAAGTTATCACTTAAGCTAGCCGAAGACAGGTCGCAAGCCCTGTAATTACCCATACTTACATATATTTCCATGTATAGATATATATTATTTGTTTAAAACATATTTACCATAATATTGCCGTGTCGAGGCGTTGGCAAATATTACTCATTCAATAATTGTGCGTTTAGTAAATATAGGCTACAATGCCAATATTCAACATTTCAAAATGTAGGCGACATCTACACCATCTGGAATTAACTCGAAACATCGATGAAACTTATGCAAAATAGGGAGCACACTGGTATTGTCTTCTCCGTGGCTATGATAGCGATTATTATATACGAGTATATTACATATTGCGAAAATTATAATTATAAATAAAGTTTGGACTGGTGATATTTAATATGCTTACGTCTCGGTAAGTGAAATAATAGTACAATGTGTAATTAGTGAGATGTAAAGTGTATTTTTAATATATCTAAGTGAAGAGTTGTAATTGTTGCCAATGAAACTTTCAAATATTTTTGTGACTCAGTGATTTGTGACAACATATTACATGTAAAAATAGTGAACACTGAAAACTTACTCCACCCCTGGGAAGGACAGGCAGGCCTGAATTATGAATAGATTTTATATTTATCAGGATATCATTATTCATCAAATATGACGCAGGTCTAAATGTAGTTTAATTCCGTATAATGATTTATTATTCTATTTGTACGCGAATAAACATTATCTAGTAGATCGGATATATTATTTTTATATTAAAAATATAAATATTAAATGACATGTTTATAAAGAAAGTACATTTCATTTACTTTAAATTATAAAACAGATACATACATACAGATATTACAGATAAGTAAATTTAGTAAGATGTATGTACATGATGAATATCATGTTCCAGGTCGATGATGTTTTTAAATAACTGAAAAATAAAAAACTTTTTTAAAATTTAATTTTCACTTATCAATTAATTGATTTATTACAATTATATATTAAATATGATATTGGCCAAGTGGCCGCCTTTGGCAGCGGCACAATTGCGTGCTCTTTTAACCATATTTTTCATAACATTCTCGTACACTTTGCGTGTTATTTCAGTAATTTAATTTCGAATGTTGTCCTGTAGCATCGGATTTGTTATTAGCTTATTGGCGTAGACCTTTATTTTCAAGTACCCTCACAGAAAATAGTCGGAATATCACCGCTTTTTGACATTATTTTTGACAAAAAAACTCATTAAATTTCAAGCGTAGCTCGGGCTGTGTATAAGGTGGAATCATATTGTTGAAACCACATGTGTCCCAATCAACTCAATTCGGCAACCAAAAATATGATAGCGATCACCATTAATGGTTACAGCATTGCCATTATTACTTAGATAAAATATTTTAATGACTTCAACACGTTGTTGAACCGTTAAATACCCCATAATAAATTGTAATTAACTATTTTATATGACTACTAAATACAAATTAACAAGTATCTACCAACCTAAAATGGCGACCAAACAAAATCGGCCTGGAACATAATATTCATCCTGTAGATGAAACAAGATCATATACATGTACATGAATATTGATATAAAAATGCTAATCGCTCTACAATTAAATAACAAATATATATGAATAAAAATATATCTAAATTAACTTGTTTAGAATATATTAAATAAAGTGATAAAAAAAATTACTAGTCATGTTCACAGCTTTCCATGGTTATGTGTATTTGGAAAAATATACATGGTTAATATCATTAATAAACTAAATATTTTTTCGATAGATAGTTATTTTCTGTATATATTTCTTGTTGATTAATTAAATTTGTATTAAAATATCACAGACCTGTGTTCTAAAAACACATTTAATAAATTTAATTAAATAGATTAATTAATTTAATTCTGGCGTCTTCTATCAGGTTTTACTCAAAGACATTTGAGATTCACCCTAATATAAAGTTGATTGCTTTTTAAAAATGGAATAGTAGATGTATCAATTAGAAATATTACAGGATTAAAATTTCAGAGTTCAAAATTTGTCTAAAATGTATTCGATTGCTATAGTATATTAGTCTATGTTCAAATCTTGGTAGTGACTAAATATTTTTTGGATAGATAGATTTTTTTCTGTATATATTTGATTTAATTTGTATTCAAATATATATGGACAGCTTAGTTAATCTTGTGGTAGATACCAACGAGATCAAATGTCAGGTGTTGATTTCTCACCCCAAGACCACAGTCTTGCGAAGTACTAAGCGTGCAGTCGAGTTTTAAAAATTGTAACGGTACATTTTTCAATGAAATTAAATGTATCAATTTTTGCTTTGCCTATTTTCTTAAGCCCGGAATTAAAAGATCGCGTGGGATTATTTGGATACATCCAGGAGATAGGCCATCCATCAATCACGAACGATAAATCTTCGACGGATTTTGATAGAATTCGTAGCTTTAATGGATGCTTATAATGACAATGAATTATTATATTAGAAAATAATAATAATAATAATATAACGAGATTTCAATAAGAATTAAGAACATATGTTCCAAATGAGAAATTAAATTTTTTAAAAGTGATCTGTGTTTTTTAATGCCATGTATGAAAATATAATACTTTGTCTGACTTTAATGATCTTTTTGATTCTCGATGGATGCAAACTAATTAAATAATAATTCTACTGTAATAATACGTCGGTTGTATTTTGTTATATTTAAATCATAGGTACTTGATTGTTTTCACAGCTGTATTGAGTTCCGTTTATTATTAAATATGTAAATATAAATATCTATATATATAAATATAGTTTATAGAGTCACTATAGTTTAATTAATAGAGCAGTTAATACAGGTGGGCCATAAGTTTTTGCACTTTTGAAAAAAAATAATTTAAATTATAGGTCCTATGATAGTGAATGTTTATCTCACTGAAAAAGCACAATTGGGAAAATCTTGTCTTAAAAATAATGTCATCTAAATGTTCACAACAGATGGGTGACACAAAGCGGGTGGATGTTAGCTATCTCTTGACGAGTATTTGCTTAAAGTTGGGTTATTGTGGCTGGTTTATCTTTTATTAATATTTAAATTGTTCTTGGTATCGCTATAGCGGCATAATGCTTGCGAGTCGACAAGCCTGGATCTTCTCGTATAGACTCGTTAACTTGCACGGCATTCTTTTCGCTTCTCCTGCTCCGTGGCCGCCCGTTTTCTTCTTATTTAGCGTTGAACCGATCTCCTCGAACTTCCTAAACGACGATTTAATTAAATTAACACTCGCACATTGATTCGCAGTGTGTAATCGGCAGTGAACGCGAAACAAGCGCCGACCAATCAAACTAGAATTGTTGTTTACGCAGAACGCCCATTGCTCCCTCCCCGTGAAGCGATCCATTGCGACCAAATTTCCACATTTCCGCTGTCGCCCGCACGCCCTTCCGATTTTAAAAGTGTAAAAACTTGGGGCCCACCTGTTGAATGTTCCGGATGGATGGATTTTTTTGTGTCCATGAAATGATTTTAAATGAATTATTTTCTAAATAATCGCAACTACGCAAATAAAATGTGTTTAATTTATTTAATGAAATTGGGTTTTGAGCAATTTAATAAGTATTATAATATAATACTTTAAAATATGAATTACATATATTAATTATAAAGATATACATATAAAATCAATTTTATCGAAAAATATTGTTGTTGCGCCACCGGGATTCGAACCTGGATCTCTTCCCTAATCGGGAGAAGTGCTTTATCCAACTAAGCTACAGCGACATTATTTTTAGCGACAATTTTTCGACCATATATGTTACCTTTTTGATATCAATACATTTAATCGTTCCATCATTTGACAGAGCCATCTACCTTATTTTTACAGAATCTCAAAATACCTTTGAGTAAATCTGATAGCAGACGCCAGAATTATCAATTCATTTTTATTAAATTTTTGGACACATTGATACAACTTTATTATTTTTTTTTAGGAGAACACATTCTTATTGTGAAGTTGTAATTATTCAGAACATAGGTCTGTGATATTTTAAATATGAATTAAATATATTAATTATAAAGATATACATATAATATATATATACATACATATATATGTAGCTTAGTTGGATAACGCACCTCCCCCGGCTAGGGAAGAGATCCAGGTTCGAATCCCGGTGGCGCAAACACAATATTTTTCGATAAAATTGATTTTATATAACAGTACATACCGTTGATATATTTACAGTCTGGTGCGGGATCCACATAGACAAGTGTTGGCCCTGCCGCCGTTTGCCAAAAAGTCAAGGTTTTCAGAATTAACTCAAATCTCCTGACGCCCAAGATGTCACCACTACCAAGGTTTTCACTTCACGGGCAACTTCTCGCAATTGATCACCCACCCATCTGGTGAAATTATTAACTTCGTATTGCGTGTTAATTATAGATTTATGAGTAATGATAAAATTATCAAATAATTGCGTTTAAATAACCAATCTAGGTAGCTTGGGCATCCTCCCGCCCGGAAGCATAGCTGAACAAGTTCAACAATGGCGACAATTACAGAATACAGAATGGCCCAAAAAAAGTAAAACTAAACAGAGGATTTTAATTCTCGCTCTGTTAAAGACAAAATACAAACAAAAAGAGTGAGAAAAATAATTCGGTTTATAAATAAAGAGCTCATCCACGTCAGTAATTTGGCAAGTAGCTCCTTGCATACAATTAAAAGTAAAGTAAATAACAAGCTATATACAGGTTGGCCAAAAAAAAGTGAGAACATTTCGTAAAATGTGATATAATTACATCAAAATTAGTTTAACTATATCAACAGTAGCTTAAATAGTTTGCTAATTTACTTACTTACCTATTTACCTATATTTTGTTTTATTTTGACAATTTCCGGTCGCCATCTTTGATTATTAATTTTACCATTGTTTATATTTGGTTTTTTCAAATTGTTGCCCAGAATGACAAAAATCACTGCAGAAGACCGTATTCTGATCAAAAATTAGCGAATTGAAAAACGTTGGAGTGCTAGGAAAATGATCAAAGAGTTTCAAAACAAAGCTTGGAGTATAGCTAGACATTACAGCATAACTGGACATTACAGCAGGATGGTATAGCTCCATCCCACACAGCCAGAAATACAATCAACTTTCTTCGTCGTGAGAATGTTAATTTCATCGAGCCAGGCATGTGGCCACCAAATAGCCCAGATTTAAACCCCGTAAATTATGCAATATGGGGTGTTTTGATGATTTCTGATTAGATAAATATTGTGCAAAAAAAACTACATTAAGAATTATAATTAATTATATTATGTTTTGAAATAACTGATGTATTGCGAGATGTTCTCACGTTTTTTGGGCCAGCCTGTATATTTAAAAATCTTAGTTACGAATGAAAGAGTAGATATATCTTAATTATAATATAAAATAATAAAAAAAATACTTTGTTTAAAACACTATTTATTGATAAATCAACTTGAGACGTCTAAATAGCAACAACTCTTCTGAATTCGCCAATCATCTTTTGGAAACAAACCATTTTTTTTGACATTAATAAGGGTTTAGAAATTTTATATACAAATATTAGGTGTTTACAGTTATTGTAGATAAATTTGAAAATTTAGAAATAAGTAAAAGTGTTAATAGCAAATTAAATATTATAAATAACCAAATGCTTTTTGGAAATAGTCAACTTTTAAATTTGTTTTTACAATAGTTTCTAATTAGTTACCCACCACTTATATTTTTGTTTTTATCTATGCTTGTATTTCTAATTTTAGTATATATTGTTTCCTGAAGAAGACACCATGGATATCGGAACATGTTAATTTATCAATAAATAGTGGTTTAAACTAAGTGCTTCTTTCTTATTATTTATATATGTTGCCACAAAGTGATTTCGATAAAATTGAAGAAATAAAATAATTTGATGGTACCAACTAGAAATAGTATTTAACTTTGAACGTCCAACTAAACCTTAATAACTATTTTAAAGAATCGTACCCAATAAAAATGCAAATAAAACAAATGTGTAAATAATTTTCAGTTTAAAAAAAAGGAGGGTTTGCTCTGGAGCAATGTAATTTATTGTTACGTTACTGCCCCATTATAATTCTACAATTTAAATTAAATTCTTAATATTGCAAGGAATGATAACTAAAAATGTATTTAATATACGTGGGGGTGATGTACCTATCCCAATTATTTTAGCAAACTAGTCGATTATTTTTTTGGGGGACATCGTAAATAACTTTTTTAAATCAGTCTTTATTAAGTTATGGGATCCGATTGTAGGATCACTCCTGTAACTCAAATATAAAACAAATACAAAATCTTCAAACAGCTATAGTAAAAAAAAATTGTAAGCTTGGAATCATTTAAATTGAGGCATAATCTAAAATTGTTATATTCTTCTGTAAACGTTTTTCCTGTACACGGGCTGTTACTGTTCATTTTAATAAAAGAAAATTATAATAACGATGCTCTAAATTGGATGGCTTCACACGGAAAAAATACAAGAGGTGTAGCTAATCTGAATCCACCGATCCCCAAAATCACCAACAAATATTGATAGAGGACAATAGAATTTGATTTTCCTACAAAAAAAAATGCCTGGGTCTTTACAAAAGAGCAAGCTTTCTCCTAATTTAGGAGAAATTATTTAAAAAAGGCTTATAGAAAATAACTTGTCTTACCTGTAAGAATGATATGTATTATATAAACGGTGACTGATTAATTGTTATGTTTTTGAGTTTATTAAATGTAAAAAATAGATATAAATGTACCTGCAGACAAACATCTATCAAGACGTTTTGTAGGTCTAGTGTTAATTTAAATAAATAAAAATAAAATTAATATTTAAAAAAAAAAGCAATCTTAAAGAGAAATAAATTAACAAAACGGATTTATATAATTCTGTATTACTTTTTTATATTATTAATATTTTTACGACTTGTAAACAATATCTCAGTACACAATAATTTCTCAATACACAATATACAAGAACCTACGGTAATGTGGTTTCTCTCAGTGGAATTTATTCTTCAAAGAATTCACTTTGCTGGTTTGTATTTTAGGCAAATCGATCTTTCAAAACTGTAATGATCTTAAAATATATTTCCGGATTTTGTATCTAATCGTTTACATGTAAAAGTCGGAAGCTCACATAAATCTAAAAAAAGACGTGCGACGGACGAATTCTGTAAAAAAAGTAATAATTTAAATGACCAATTGTATAGTATAGACCTACAGTTTTCTGATTTTTTACAATAGACTTGATTTTTCTTTTCGAAATTGTACCTTCAGAACAAAATGTTATATATTCACGTAATTTGTATATTTCAAAGAAAATTGACACTTAACTCCAATGTAATGTATCCGTTTCCTTTCAAATTGTTCTACTCTTTACACACAGAAGGACATTGAGATATTATATATAAAACTAAATACACCGGACAAGTAGACTACTTTTGTAAAATGAATATTTTTTAATTTTTAATGTTAGATAAGCAGTTTTAACTAAAAACATTTAAAAATTATCTCATAATAGTAGGATTAACAACAATATAAAATATAACTAATGTCATATTCTATATTTAAGGAAAATAATAATATTAAGGAGAACACATTCTCACAAGTTGTAATTATTCAGAACATTGGTATGTAATATTATAAATAATAATTAATACATTTAATTAGTATTTATAATAATAATTAAGGACATAATCTTAGATAAGCGTACGCAAAAGAAAATTAAAAATATTAATAAATAAAATATGCTGTATTTTAAAAATCTAATTCGTATCGAACTCGAGCGTTCAGTTTTATCAGAATTCATGAAATTTTACGAAAACTGATGCGTTTTATAGCATCCAACTCCTTTTGTGACCTTCAAATTTTATTAAATTCTTAACACACAAGGTTAATAATATATAAATGTATTTTTATAACGAAATTCCGTGTTTTAGAGCTATCATGACACTACACAAGTAACACTAGCGCACCCAGCACACACGCAGACACACCAGCAGACACGCACCGCCATGTCCTTCACGAAGAGCCACTGCAGCTTATTCCACCAGACATGTATAGAAACAGGTTGGTTCTTGGCACCGGTAGAGCTTTCAAGCAGTAGATGGCACTGCTCGAGCACGCTTCAGTTCGCTACATTATTAGTAGAATAATTGAGGGACCTCAAATTTTTTTTATGTATGCTATTAGATGTATGTTTCGCTATTGTGCAGCTTTCATAGATTGGCAAAAAAAATTTGTTGTTGTAATGTGATACTTAGTTTACAATTTAGAATATTGGATACTATATTTTTAAATTAAATATATTATTATTTATTTAAAGATCAGGAATGAATTATATTATGTGTATATCTTAAAGGTAAGAAAACTTTTATATAAAATACTGGCAGTAACTAATCACGTTTAAAGATAATTTTTACTTTTTACTGTATTCAACTTAATTAAAAGTTCGCCGCTTTATTTACAACTATAAAATTAATTGCTGTTAATATTTGATTATTTTTAATAAACAATAAATTAATTATAATTTTACTACAGTGGTGGCGAGGTTAAATTAGTTAGTAAAAAACGTTAACATCGCGTAACAAAATTAATTGTAATAAGCGTTATTTTTTTTAAATTTAGTTCAGAGAAAACTCTACTATTGTATTTTTATCTTTGCAAAAATTGGGGTTATGAACATTGTTCTCCATAACTTTTGGTATAAATGCTATAATTTATGATTTGAAGAAGAAATTAAGAAGAACATTGTTTAACCAGTGTAAAGTTTGAGTATGTATACAGCGTGTCCTGTAAGTAGTGGTCCAAAACCATCGATAGCTGAAACCATGCCCAATCAGAATAACTCATTACAAGTCTAATTAATGTCACACTGTTTTCGTGGTACTTTTATGAATTTTTGAATAATTGGTGCCCTTTTAATGTCACTTCCAAAACTTATGAAAATATTGCTTTTTGTGTATTGATTATTTCTGAAAAGTTTTTCTATGAAATTTGTGTCGCTTATTTTTTAAAAACAAACATATTTTTGCCAGGAAAAATGTGAATTCAGACCAAATAACATTTTTCAACAAAGTTTAAAACACTGTAGTATGATAAAAAAAAGTATCATGACCTAAATGCTCATCAGCTTGAAAACTTTTACAATTTAATGCCAATTTAAGAACAGGAAAAAAAGGAATATTTCTACTTAGAAAAAAAGTAATTGTCATTTTAATGCCCAGGGAGGCGTTTTGTGAAAAATTGAAGGTAATCTTTTTTTAAATTGCAGGCCTCGCTTCCGGTGTAAACTTGCCATAATGCATTAAAATGTGCAGTAATTTATTAATGTGTCTATTATTTTATTAAAATTTTACAAAAAAAAAAATATACAAAAAAAATGAATTTTTGAAATTGAAAATTGATTATTTTTAGTACAATTTTTTTTTTTTAATTTTTAAGTTAACCTTGAATTTTTCACAAAATGCTCCGTCCGACATTAAAATGACAATAACTTTTTTTCTAAGTAAAAATATTCTTTTTTTTTGTTCCTAAATTGGCATTAAAC
Source organism: Eubasilissa splendida (assembly GCA_031772225.1). Lineage (NCBI taxonomy): Eukaryota > Metazoa > Arthropoda > Insecta > Trichoptera > Phryganeidae > Eubasilissa > Eubasilissa splendida. The sequence continues at coordinate 27,013,893 of CM062848.1, forward strand.
GTAGAAGTTTTCAAGCTAATGAGCACTTACGAGTAGGTCATGATACTTTTTTTTACACCTTTTGATTTCGTTTGGACCACTACTTACAGGACACCATGTATACTTACATATTAAAAAGATGTTAGTATTAGAAAATCAGCGCATACCCCCACAGCTTATAGGGAACATTGGTTATCAATGTTATTAACCTATTTCACCCAAACCAATGAATAAAATTAACCATAGCATATTTTAAAGTCAATTAGCAATGTTAAAAATAGGTATTCTATTCTATCATTCTAACATTCAACATTATGAAAATATTAGTTCAATATTTGCACACAAAGGATTTAATTGTCACTCAAAAAACATTTTTATTGAAAAAAATATACGCCAACACGTTTTTAATGATGATGAAAGCTAAAACTATAATAGATAACTATGTTTCTATAACAATTAGAAGTGACTCATTTTAACTACAATTTTTTTTTTTTATATATTCAACTACAAAATATATTTATTATAATTTACATTTATTTCACTGCATTTTAGAGAGAGATGCTAGTTTTAAGAATATTTGGTTTCATATCTAATTGTGAAAGAAAATATATAAAAAAACAGCTCTCAGGTCTCAGGTATTTAAAAGATTATATAAAACGTGTTGAGTCAAAACTAACTATTAAGACTATATGTTTTCATTTACAGCAAAGGAATTTTAACCGTATCGCTTATGATTTTATTTACGTGCACGTTCAAAATTGAATGCTCGTGTTTGATATTAAAATACTAAAAAATAAGTCCTTAATATCAATAACTAACTAATGAAAATAATTTCCTCTTCGGGTCTGTTAACTGTTGAAGAAAATCGCTCGGAGCATATTTTCGCGACGTGGGCGTATAGGTATGTGTGAACGGTTACGATATAAAGCTTTAATTATATCTTCAACTTCAAAATTCCAACACTTTCATGCATTAGCCAAAAATGCAACAACATCGTTTGGCAGTTCCAGAAGAAAGTGATTACAAAGAACGACTTACGAGAATTAAGTGTCGCCGTTTGTCGGTAACGTACCAATCGTACAAACATTGGAAGACTTCCAATACTTAATTATTCCAGTGCAGTAATATAGTGTTCAGTAACAATATTATCATTTGCATTTTGCAGAGATATACGGTCCATCCCGTCAAGAAGTGTAAACTTCACACGGTGATAATTAAAACATCAATAGGTGTTGTTCTCCAGGCGACCCGACCCTATCGCTCAACGGGTTAATTTACACCCGCTTCGATGCGTTGAAAAGCTTTCTCATCCAATTATTTTCCCTTTATATTATATTTACTGCATTAAAAGCTATCGTTTAATTTGAGCTCATCGTCTGAAATTAATTTTGAAACCTCTCGTAAAATAAAATAGTATTCCAAAAATATTTTATAATGCTTCTTGTTAATGGTGTTTCCTAATATATTAAACATAAAATATGTATGAGAAGATCATAATTCAACATGCACGTCACTAACCTCCAAGTTTGATGGGCATGTGCGATTTAGGAATTTGCGTTTCGCGAACAACAAATGGAATTGTTGTCAAAGAAAATAATCGGTATCTTAAACGTCAAACGAGAGTTTTAATAATACACATTACATATAATGTTGATTTGAGATAACGTATACCGTAGACATCGATACATTGCACCCATAGAAAGACACGAAACGCTGAAATATTGAATAACATTGTTTGGTATCACCTGTGTCGTAAAAACGTCATACATTTTTAATCAAATAAATTAAACAAAATCACGTTTACAATCAAGGTAAATTGTAACATGAGAATCGTCACACCCAAAATGCAATTACTTTTTAATTAACATATTTTTATTTGAAGTTTTATCGAAAACGCATGAACTTGTAAGATAACATAGATTAAACAATATAATATCGAAATTCGGGTACACGTTGAACTGCAAAAGTACGAATATCGATACATTGTTAACCCCATATTACTTTATAATAAGAACCTCATTCTTGTACCAGATAAAGGTGATTTATTAATATTGTAGTAGTATAAATGTAGGTCGAGATTAATTTAATAGTCGACAAAAATGATTTTTATATTTTGTATGTATTAATTGCAGACCATCCATAGCTACGGCATGTGACAAAAATTCTCATAACGCAATTTTTAAACATAATTTATTATAATACATTTCGTTTGTATTCATTTCAAGTAATGTTTGTGAACTTTTCGCAAACGTATTTTTATTGGAATTAATGTTTTTTTGCTTTTCATTTATTATAGTTTATTGAAAATATTTGGAAATAGTAATATCTAATTGGAATACTTTAAAAGAATATGATTTTAAATTTTTGTTAAAAAGGGTGCGGTTAAGCCCAGCGGGACAATTTATATAATAGATTTTAAAAAGACTGACACGGCCTAACCGTGCTGTGGAAGGCTATAATTCTATTGCTCTCCATAAAAAATGTATTCGGGGGAATCTTGACCAAAACTTGGTACAATGAAAAAAATTACGATGATTTTTACGTTGTAGTTTTATAAAGAAATTGTGACGTATTAATTTCAGTCATAAATAAAATTCCACTCATAACAGACCGATACCTAGATTTAACTGCATAATTGAAGCTTTATTAGTTCGCTTTGTAATTCGATATGTATTTTTTCCGCTACGCAATTTTGAAGCTTAACTATATTAGCTTAACTATATATTTCTACAATTGAATACATAATAAAATAATGATGTGATGAAATATTTGCAGAGTTCGGCGAGCAGCTCAGCCGAGTGGTGGTGGCGGAGCTGTTGAAGCAGCTAGCCACAGAAAAAATGGAGGTGAGTTTCCTAATTCCATTAAAAAATTTTCAATATAATAAATAAATAACCTTAAAACTTATCTTCCTCTCGTACAAGATCTAGTAAGTTCCTCGACCAATTAAAAAAATCTAATAGGGGTAAATATGGGTCTAATTTTCCTACTTCAATAAACAGCATCAAATTCAATAACCTGTTATAAAGGTGTCTGCAGAAAATTTTCAAGTTGAATATTAAATTTTAAAAAACTACAATGCTATTCTAATATTTTATTTATACAAAATTGAGTTTCAAGATGCGGATTTTACATTTTATAAACAATATCGTTTAAATGCCGTCCATTTCTCTCAAGACACTCTAGCAATTGGACTCATAAATTTGCGAACACGCAAGTGCAAAGCGTCGGTTCAATGGCAGCAACTTCACGGAGGATATTTTCTTGTATGGCCTGAATTGTTCGAGGATTGTTGCTGTAAACTCTCGACTTAAGGTATCCCTACAAAAAAATTCGCACGGTGTAAGGTCCGGAGACCGAGGTGCCCGGGGTATGTCTCCGTACATGCTGATTAATTCCCATCAGATTCTTCATTGAAACTCTAGCTGTGTGCGGAGTGGCCCCGTCTTGCTAAAATTGTGTTTTGTTGTTGAACCCGGGAAATAGCTGCAGTTGTGGTACCAAAACTCGTCGATTATTCGGCAATACACGTCAGCAGTAACTGTCTCTCGCTGGTTAAAAAAATAAAGGCCAATTATCCCTCAGGCAGAAATTGCACACTACACTGTCGTTTTTGTACAATGCTAACGTTTTTGATGGCGTTCCCTAGGGTTGTATCTCATGTTCTGTTTATTAACATAGCCATCGATATGAAAATGTGCTTTGTCAGTAAACAATATGTTTCCAAGAGTTCGTGTTGTTCCAAAATGTTCCAGCATCGTTCACGCTAAGGTTTCACGTAAAGAATAGTCATTTTCGTTGAGAAACTGCACGATTTGCAGTTTGTATGGGTGAAACTGTAGTTTATTTTTGAAAATAACGTGCACTGTTGATTTTTTTATTGCTACAAAGGCTGTAATCTTCTTTATAGATTTATGAACTTAAACCACATGTTCTGACGTCGCTGCTGACGTTGATGGTCCCGGAGGAGTTTGGTTAACCATTGTCCCTTCTTGTCTGAACTTTTGAACACACCAGATATGTTGCGTGCTCGACCCATCACTTACTCGTCGGTGAGTACAAAAAGCGCGACGCGCACGGACCAATGAATCACCGCACTTTAAGTATTGTTCAACCGGGAACGCGCGGTGCGCTCCCGACAATACTCCTCCCACTTACCTCACCCTGATGGTTTACGAGCAATTACAATTTAATCTTGAAATTTTTCCGCTAGACAACCTTTACTATACATCGTATATTATACTAAACATCTATAAGAAAAACATTAGTGTATAATACAATATATTGTTTTCGTTGGTATTCATTTAATTGAAAAAAATTATTTATAAAATTATTGTCTTTACTAGACTGTATCTTACCAAAAAGCGCTTCAATTTACAATCGATAATTGCATTCATTAATAATTATCGCACGTCTATCTATGTAAAAAGAAAATACTTCATTTTTATTAAGTTATTTTTATACTATATAATTTATAATATAAGACACATTTAGTATATACTAAAATCAAGTTATATTGGGGACACTTTTAAAACTATTGTTTGCTTAATTAATTAATATATTAATCTACACAATATGTAAATTGTACACATTACTGGGATTTCTAAATGCGAAATTTTTCTCTTACAGAGAGGTAGCACTACACAAAGTTTATAAATTAGCTTCAATATTGTATTTTATTAACAGATGTATATAATATTTTCAAAATAATAACAGTAAAAATGTTTAAATGTTTTATCTTCCCGCTATAACATTGCATGTAATATATATTTATTTGAAATAAATTATTTAAATCTTATTTTATGTAGTTGAACATTTTTATAACACAGCCATTGTCAATTTTGAATCAATCTATTTGTGGAAGGACACGGTAGAGGGACGAAAAATAATGGAAAACATTGTCGCGGTAAACAGCTGTATCACACTCTGTCTAACAAAAAAAAAAAGACAATGGATCCGTAACATGGTAGGTGGCACAAAGCACACTGGGTCTCAGATGCTTAAAATATAATACATAATATATTGTATGCATTCGATTCGTCTATATTATTTATCTATTTTTTAAAAAGACAATGTAGCTCTTTGAACTTGTGGCGTGGCGCCAACTGACAATATATATTACACTCGCTACAAATTTTGGCGTGCGTTATTACTCGTGTCTAAGGTCGCTTACGGCTTTATCACGCTATTCGATTTGAATTAGACCTGTCCCAATTGATGATGTTGTCAAATTCATTAAGCGACAAATAGCAAAATGGCATATTTGTTTGTGAAAGGCTAGTTTCGCAAAACAGCGCCCGGCGATCGTTGGATCGGCCACCGGAGCGTAACTTTGTCACAGAATGCGACGTCTTATTTTATTGTGACCGTTTATTTATTTACATTGGGCCAGTCTGATGGATGGCTGGTGGCATTTGCAATTGGCAGGGCAGTCCGCTCGTCCGCGGCCGTCCGGCGCTCCTCGCTGCAGAATGTACCGGGATTTTGACCACGTGACCCCGTCAGACAGCGTCCTTTCCGCGTGGATTCTTCGTCTTTCGCTTCTTACGTTTAATTTTATCACATCATGATGTTATCAAATAACATCATTTTGTTTTGACTCTGTTAGTAGTAGGACAGTGGCGGTGAAAGATTTCGACCAAATGAATAATTGTTTTGACGTTCAATATTTTGTTATCGCTGGCAGGTTAGGTTTTAATCAACAAAATCTGCAATATTTAAAAAATAATTTGCCCTCCAATATTTAGATGGCGCTAGTAGTTGAAATAAAATATTTTGACTATAAAATTAAGATTTTTATAATAGTAATGGTTCTCATGATAAAGCATATTTAATAATTTACTTCGCATGAAAAAAATGTTTAAAGTTTTTTTTAAAATTATTAATTATATTACGTATATTTAAAAAATATATTATACTCAATTTCGTGAAATCAATTGATTTATTAATGATTGACTATATTTATTACAATATTATGTATGTTATCCATGTTATGTTTACGTCATCTGAATCAAAGAGCTCACAGACGAGCATATCCTGTTAATTTGTTTTGTTGTTAAGATAAAAATAATAATTATTATTATTTTGCTACACGCCTATAAATTTATTTTATTTATCAAAAATAAAGTATTGGTAAATCAAATATTCCGTATGAAAATGACTTTTAAGCGAGCTTTCGCGAAAGCTTCGCGACACTCGCGCCATCTATTAGGCGCAGCCGAAACTTACTTGGCAAAGAAGTTTACTGTAGTTTGGTAAAACTTAACGCTGGCTAAGTTATAAGTTAAATATGTACTAAAATTAATTACATATTTATAATCAGAAATACATTTTTTTAAAGCGAATATTTGATAGAAACTTTACATAAATAACCACTTTCTACATATCGTAGCAATCGTATACTGTTGACTTCATAATAATAATCTGGCATCACCAGTGGCGTAACTGCGTCAATGCGGCCAATCCAATGCATTGGGGCCAGCGGCGTAACTACACCAATGCGGTGCATTGGGGCCCACGTAAGATAGGGGACCAAAAGATCCGCTTAATGTTTTTTTTTATATTCGATTAACTGAATGCACTGACAAATTTCTACATTAAAAACCCTTGAGAATCATCTAATAATTTCACAAAGTTTCTATATCACAAATTTCTCAGTCCTATGTTTTTTCCATTTTGCATTGTCTTGAAAATATACCTCTCTAATCTTTTACTGAGCCCTTAAAATGTTTATATAGATCTTTACGAGATCCATATTATATGGAGCGGCTTTTTTTTTCTATTTTGCATTGGGCCCCAAATGATTTGACCATGATTTGGGATTTGGTATTGATACTTTCACAAGTAATATATATTTTTCCTAGCGCTAATTTTAAATTTCACCACAGCTAAAAGTTCTTGAATTATTATACATTTATAAAAATAATTTATCACGTGTATTATGAAAAGATTAGCGAAACATCAGTAGTACGCAGTACCCCCTGATATGTCAGGTTGGAAAGTAGACAATCGCCACAGTGCGAAATTCGAAAAGTGCGAGTGCGAAAAAAAGAGATAAATTCTGTTTTTAATATTTAATGAAAAAGTTGACTTTTTTATATCTTATACACAATACATATTGTACTGAATGTCTTTTTTTTCCATTTTCCATTAGGGGCCCAATGATGTATTTTTTTCCACTATATTATAATATATTTTAACCAGGTTCATAACAATATCTAACAAATCTTTTACTTGCGCCATTCTTCCATACTACACTTCTGCATTTCTATGTATGTAAATTACATTGTAACAATAAGATCGTTACCCCTTCAAGACGTCTCGTCATACCCAAAGTGTGAAAATTGGTAACCCATGGTTGACATTAATTAGTGCCCTTACCAAGTATTCTCAACACAAAATTGTAAACATTCATTGTAATTAAAAATGTACTTTTTGATAGTGTACACAGCATATATCATCCGAATTCAATACCCTTGTCATTTACCGGGACTGTTAAATACTAAACAAAGAGGATTTTAATTCTCGCTCTGTTAAAGACAAAAGACAAACAAAAAGGGTGAGAAAAATAATTCGGTTTATAAATAAAGAGCTCATCCACATCAGTAATTTGGCAAGTAGCTCCTTGTATACAATTAAAAGTAAAGTAAATAACAAGCTATATACAGGTTGGCCCAAAAAAAGTGAAAACATTTCGTAAAATGTGATATAATTACATCAAAATTAGTTTCACTATATCAACAATAGCTTAAATAGTTTACTAATTTACTTACTTACCTATATTATGTTTTATTTTGACAATTTCCGGTCGCCATCTTTGATTATTAATTTTCCTATTGTTTATATTTGATTTTTTTTAAATTGTTGCCCAGAATGACAGAAATCACTGCAGAAGACCGTATTCTGAACAAAAAATTGCGAATTTAAAAACGTTGAGGTGCTAGAAAAATGATCGAAGAGTTTCAAAATAATGCCTGGAGTATAGCTAGACATTACAGTATAACTGGACATTACAGCAGGACGGAGCTCCATCTCACACAGCCAGAAATACAATCAACTTTCTTCGTCGTGAGAATGTTGATTTTATCGAGCCAGGCATGTGGCCACCGAACAGCCCAGATTTAAACCCGGTAGATTATATGGAGTGTTTTGATAATTTCTGATTAGCTAAATATTGTGCAAAAAAATTACATTAAGAATTATATTATGTTTTGAAATAATTCATGTGTTATGAATATGTTCTCACTTTTTTTGGGCCACCCTGTATATTGTACATTTGCTACTAAAAAACATCCCTGCTTCATATTACGATGATTTTTCCTTTATGGTGGTGATCTGATTTGATTTGAAAATTTGGATTGCATGCAAATGCCTCAAAGTACTTTCATAATCAGTACACGTGTACAGGAGCACCCCAAGATGTGTGCGTAAATCACCATGTATATAAAAGGGTTGATAATATTACATATTTCGGCTCCAACTTGAACACGTTAAATATAACATCAGATGAATTGAAGATCTGACTTATGGGTTCGAAAATACTGAGTCAACGAAGCAAACTGCTAATATGTAAAACTGTAATAAGACCAGTGGTCAAATGAGGAAAAGCATCACTTCTTTTGTTCAGCACATATCCGGCTTTCGCATTTGTTTGTATTCGATGACTTTATTCTGAAAGTTCAAAGCACAGAGCTGCCGCGTCAATATCCTTTAGAAAATGTGAGGCTACGTTAGGTTAGAGCTGTTTACAATTTGATGCATAAATTCATGAGTTATTTGGGAGTTTTCATCTAGAGTTCTGTACATATATTGTATAAAAAACCATGCAATTTAATTCAACTGCGTGAATTGTTATTTTACAGAACCAATTGAATCCAATATTGAAAAATAGTCATTTACTGTGAATTAGTGTTTAGGGTCAGCGATGTGTTCATCTTTTGATTCGTAAGCGAACAATTTCCTCTTACTCCTTATCTCTGGCTAAAAATTTGCTTAGTATTGATTCCTTCAACTAGCTCTCGAGCATCAACCAAAACTCTCTCAAATTCCAGCCACTCCTCATGTTTTTAAAATACTCTGTAATTTTAAGCTTACTGTTTTCTCAAGAGTAAAGTGCTTATTTTCCAGCAGTTCACTGTTTTCTCAAGAGTAAAGTGCTTATTTTCCAGCAGTTTACTGTTTTCTCAAGAGTAAAGTGCTTATTTTCCAGCAGTTTACTGTTTTCTCAAGAGTAAAGTGCTTATTTTCCAGCAGTTTACTGTTTTCTCAAGAGTAAAGTGCTTATTTTCCAGCAGTTTACTGTTTTCTCAAGAGTAAAGTGCTTATTTTCCAGCAGTTCACTGTTTTCTCAAGAGTAAAGTGCTTATTTTCCAGCAGTTTACTTTTTTCTCAAGAGTAAAGTGTTTATTTTCCAGCAGTTTACTGTTTTCTCAAGAGTAAAGTGCTTATTTTCCAGCAGTTTACTGTTTTCTCAAGAGTAAAGTGCTTATTTTCCAGCAGTTTACTTTTTTCTCAAGAGTAAAGTGTTTATTTTCCAGCAGTTTACTGTTTTCTCAAGAGTAAAGTGCTTATTTTCCAGCAGTTTACTTTTTTCTCAAGAGTAAAGTGTTTATTTTCCAGCAGTTTACTGTTTTCTCAAGAGTAAAGTGCTTATTTTCCAGCAGTTTACTTTTTTCTCAAGAGTAAAGTGTTTATTTTCCAGCAGTTTACTGTTTTCTCAAGAGTAAAGTGCTTATTTTCCAGCAGTTTACTTTTTTCTCAAGAGTAAAGTGTTTATTTTCCAGCAGTTTACTGTTTTCTCAAGAGTAAAGTGCTTATTTTCCAGCAGTTTACTTTTTTCTCAAGAGTAAAGTGCTTATTTTCCAGCAGTTTACTGTTTTCTCAAGAGTAAAGTGCTTATTTTCCAGCAGTTTACTGTTCAAATTGATTTGAATTAATATACTATGCCATATTACAAGTTTTTTCCCCTAATTTGCTCAATTTTTTCACTGTTTTTTGTAATTAATATTTTTCCGCCCTTTTGCCGCCCTTAAAATTTTAGTCTTGCTTAATGATAGAAACGGCCCTGGATCAACCACTATCTAACCGATGAACACTATTCGCCGAATTTATATAGTTATGTCACTGGATACATTCCACTGTTGCTTATATGCATCGATTAACAAATAATTTCACTTTCGAAATAGATATATTTAACACGAAATTTCTATGTCTGCAAAGGCAAGCTTCTTTCTTTCTGGGTGAGCATCTTTCACAACTATAAAAAATTTTCCTTTTCTATATTTAATTCAAATAGGTGTGTATGCTAAGCTTCAAAAAATGTATAGAAGAACTATTCTGATTAAAACAAAATTGCTCTGCTTCGATATCTTAATTTTTATTATTAATCTTGTGTATGATATTCACTTACCACAATTGTATTTTGTATAAAACGTTATTATAAAAGTGATATGATTTATTGTGTTACTCGTTGAAAAGATGTAAAATAAATTACTATAACGTAAATATCCCAGTTCGTAAATAAATAAATAAAATATCAACGTATAATAATAATGGCAATACTTAATGTGTTCAAAACAAACATTATTTCCGTCTCACACGAGAAAATTAGTGTTGGCTAATTTTTTAAACGTCACAACTAATTGTATTTCCATTTTTCTGAAACGTATATTTTTATATATTTATAGAACATTCTAACAATGTGCCAGCTTCACGCTTAAATAAAGAACACTTCTAGATAATAAATACCGTAGTGTTGGCGTTCGCGAAAGTTCCGACAAAAGTAAATATATGTACAATAATAGCAAACATCCAGGGGTGGTAGTCACTCAAACTCAAACCCAATTTTTAAACACAGACCAGATAAAATAAAATATTAAACCACACTTCTTCTTCTTCTCTGTCCTCGCTTTATCCCGTCCATTTGGGGTCGACTACTCTAATCATTCTGCTTCTGTTTTGAACTGTATGTTGCTCGTGGTCCCAACTTTCATCGATCGATCTTAATACTCATGATTATATGAACCGTGTTATTTTCCTACTTTCGTATCACATGTCTATACCATCTGCGTCGGCCTTCTTTTGTTTTTTCAAGACTAGAGGTCACCCAAAGAGGATCATTAACATATAAAAAATATTAAATCACATAGATATAAAGCGATTGTAGTTAATGGAAAATATATGGAAGTATGGGGTAATTACAGGGCTTACGACCTGTCATCGGCTGGCTTAAGTGATCACTTTATTTATAAATATATATAACATTCACCAATTCACACCCCATCAATCTCCACATTTATCAAATTTTTGAAAGTTGTGTATATGTTCTCATCAAATTTGGTCCATAGATAACGATGGTGTAGTAGTACTCAAAGCGAGTCCATATACTAACATATTTACAACTTTCAAAAATTTGATTAATGTGGAAATTGAAGGGTGACAATTTGTGAACGTTATATATAGTGATCACTTAAGCCATCCGAAGACAGGTCGTAAGCCCTGTAATTACCCCATATTTCCATATACTTTCCATTAAATATAATATAAAATAGCTTTGTCTCTATGAGATATCTGATATTTGTTTAATAACATTGCCTTTGTAGGTAAAAAATCCCGTAATTGCATATTTTTGGACATATTCAAATATTGCTATTAAATCACACATTAAAATTAAATATGTAGTACTGAATACAAATAATTTAATTAATCTAATCTTAGACACGTTGTATCTATTTTTTAGAATCTTATTGATTAATAATTTAATTGTATTTACACAGGGTTAAATAAAAATATTATTTATACTTGGTCTCAGAACTCTGTCTTGATAATTCTTCATTAATTTAAATTTACATTTCAAAACATATTCCATGTAAATTGACGTCTCCCAGAAGCTGTTATTTTTTGTTGACATTCACCTGGTCCGAATTTCTTAATCGCATTACTTCAATAAGAATTGTTCAGTCGTTTCAATTTAATTTTTCATATTTTGAACCTACGTGATTGATTGCAGTGATAAAACAATTTAAACTTTGGAAGCAACCTAAATTGAGCAATATTTTTCCGGGCGTGTCCTAAGAATGTCTCCTCCAAGGTATCCACATATGGCACTGTATCAGCAGTATCGAGGTACGCAATCTCGAGGAAGACCTCGAAGAAAATAAGGCGACAATGTAGAGAAAGACGTAATAAAGCTTGGAGTTAACAAGTGGAAACGTTAAGATAGACGACATTAACCGTTACCATACCATGCTAAAAATACCCTACGCAGCCATGCTGTCAACTCGTGTTACTGCAAGAAATTTGAGTTTTTTTAACACTTTAAATGGGAATAAAATGCTTTTACAAGCTTAAATAACTTTAAAATAGTTAATGTCATAGTTACTATACGTATAATAAGAAATAATAAATATAATAATTAAATACGTTCATTTTATTCTCAAATGTTATTCTTGTAGCGTATTCGTCAAAAGACCCATCTAACATGATCTTCATCTTTATCTAACATCATTTAAATTAATTTGTGATCTTTTTCACGTAGTACAAGTGGTGTTTTTAACGCAGATAGCATGCAATGCATCAATTTTATATAGCGTTGAATTAAAAAATGATTATTTTTATTATGATTCGCTTTACATAATTGGTTTTCCACTAGTCATTTCTAAGTGCAAATGATTTTTTTAGGACTAGGTAAAATGTATGTTTTACATTGTGTGTATTTATAGAAATACGATATAATTGGCTCGGTAGACCTATGTCACTGCATGGCTAGGGAAGGGTTAACGAGAACGTCTACTTACGGAGGCAAAGGTTTTCAAAAAACCATAATTACGTAATGATGACAATTAATTGGTTTAATTTTTTTCAGTAAAATTAAAACTCTGCAACATCTTGAGGATATTCCGTTTTGTCAGCAAGGATAACAGAGACGCCAGCGGCCGATCTGATCAAATCAGTTCGTCTTTACACACTTGCCTTGACGGTATTCTTTCAGGCTACAGTATACATAAAAATGTATGTGTTCAAAAATCTTCAACACTCAAATTGTGTTTTTATGCTTGAAAATATATATTATCAGCTATACATATCTATTTATTAGAAAAAATACAATTTTTAAACGTAATCACAGTTTTCAATATATTGGTTTTTAATGGAACGTTCTCTTTCTTAAATACAAAAATTATAAATATTAAATTTATCGTCTTTAAATATTGCCAATGGCATTATATGTTCTTATTTTTAGAAATAACACTATTATAATAATTTCCACCCATTCGTATCTCACACCAACGTGAAACTAACGTACGTACGACTTAACACCACAACTATCCTTTAAGTATTTTATCATTTGAAAGAGTACGGTTATCGCGTCAAAGGAAGTAAATTATTTTTCTATTTTAATTAACGACAAATGTATCAATTTGAAAAAGTGTAACATATAGGTTCGAAAATTTGTCATGAAAAATACTGTTTAAAAATAATTTACTTAACCCTTTCAAAACCGTGCAGTAACACAGGGCTACCGCCCCAATTGAAACTGTAATATTTTGAGTACTAATTTAATGTATTAACTATAAATATATACATGTAAAATCAATTTTGTCGTAAAATATTGTTTTTGCGCTACCGGGATTCGAACCTGGATCTCTATTTCCAATCCGGGGAAGTACACTACCAATTGTGTTATAGCGCCAGTATTTTTCATGACAAATGTTCGAACCTATATGTTACACTTTTTCAAATTAATACATCTGTCTTTAATTAAAACATCACAGACTTATGTTCTGAATAATTACAACTTCACAATAAAAATGTGTTCTCCTTAATAATATTTTTCTATTGTATTTTAGTAGATTTTTAAAATAAATTAATGTTAAAAATTAGTTATTTTTAAATGATTCCTCATTATTGGGTTAATGGGTTATTTCTTGTACAACTACATATAAAACGCAGTAATTTCTACCCAATTTTATAGCAATAATATGACTTACCAACAATTTCTGAACAGAATTCCTTTGTACGATTAAATGTTGATGAGCTTCTGACGGAACATAATTTATTGGCATTGTAAATTACATAGACGACGTTTATAATGGATATTAATCTTCAATTGTGATGACATTTTAACATGTTTATACGTCCGTACTGAATGGTGCATTTGTTGACCTTAATCATCAATTCAAATGACGAAACAAGTGATCGACGATCATCTTGGTAATGTTTATTATAGATCTATTTAGATCTTCCTAATCATTCGGTAAGCATAGTCTAGCAAATATTTCTTCAAATACAACATTCTATTCGACGCCCCCATTCAATAATTCTACAAGCTATAAAATCTGTTTGAGTCGTTTTATACTAAATCTTCTGATTTTTCTCTTCCGGTTAATAAATACTTATGTTTTCAAAATTACTTCGAGATAATTTGTAGTTTTATGATTGAAGGAATATATTTTTTAATTATTAAAGAGAGAATTGATCAATAAATTAATAATCCGTGAATAGATAAAACGACATTTAAATTTAAACTAAAAAAATCCTGTCAGCTTATAAACTTTATAAATGAAAATTTTACGTTGAAAAATTGAGTTTTCGGATCGCAACGAAGTGAAAACTTCATTTTTTTTTTAAATTTAATATTATATATGCTTGTATTTAGAAACTTTACACGTACTGAATTTAGGTCCAAACCAACATCTCGAAAATTTAAATCCCATCTGACTAAAATACCGAAAAACCATGATAACATCCACCAAGAATAAAATAATACAATCCAGGTATGAAGGTCAATAAAAATTAAGTTCTCTGCGATGATCCGGAATCAATGAGTAGTTTGTTGGTGTAGTGGTTAAGACGAGGTCTAGTGGTCGAGGGTTCGCGCCTCGTTCCAGGCCACCGGCAAGTTAGTCCTGTGCATATCTATTTTTTAATTTAAATAAATAAATTATGCAGATTTTAGTTTGTCGGATTTTGGTTTGGAGTTTGGGTCGCGACCTGAAACCGGTTGAATTATTCAACATAATACTCCAATATCTTATTTGTGTGTGCTAAATACCTCTGTGTATTATTTTTTTATTAAAAAAAAAAATCCAACGCATTATTGCTCAATGCTAACTTATTCACTTGATTTACTAACCAGAAACTGAATCATTATAAATAGTTGCACTAATAATATAATCTGTCACATGTTTCACATCAATAACTTATCTTTTTTATCATCTAAATAAATACCAGACCAGTGTGACGTCGTGAAAACTAAAAAGAACATCCTACGTAATAATTTCAGCAGTTTCCTTGACTTGCAACACCTGCGCTTCGCTAAATAAACAAATACTTTACATTCGTTATGGAATGTTTGAGATTCGTTTACGTTTGTGAAGTCATAAAAATAATTGTACTTAGTATGTTACGATCGAGACACGTAAGCGTATTATGATGCACCTGCCCCGACAGCATGCATGCGCATGTAAGATGAGCGTGATGGTATGCGTGCACGAGATGAGATCTCTTTATATTATTCATCCGACAGAAATAGTTCCACGTTTTTATGGTTGCCCACTCAGAGCTATGGATTAATTTAATGATTATTATTGGTTTGCGTGTTCAGTAGAGAATTGAAAGACGATGATTTCCTTTAGACTTGTTTATAGTTTTGCGCTCTTCTTAAATTAATTTCGAATCGTCTGGAAAGTATTCAATTAACTATATTATCGTATGATATATATATACTATAAAACAGAGATGGCGAACCCATGACACACGTGTCAGTTCATGACTCGCAGACAATTTTTGGTGACACGCGGGCAACGATGTAAATTGATTAGAATTTGTTTTCCTCATGGGCCGAATCGTGGAGCTCTAGTCGCCCATTATAATTTACTGTACAACATTTTGATATTGTGCAGTGAATTTTGGGGGATGGCGTCAAAACAGATTACGCGACTAATTTGAATAATTATGATCGTTATCGCCCTTTCAAACAATACCGAGTATTGAAACAAGAGAGAGTGGGCAATTGTACAAGGAAGAATGTTTTCAGAAATACGGTGTCGTTAAAAAATATATGTATTTGTATTATTTGTAAGGAAAATGTTGTAAAGCGTCTTTAAACAATTATCATAATTTGGTGTTATTTATGTAATACGCGAAGATTTTTTTGTAAAGAATTAGGTGTAACAACCTTGAAAAAAGGTTCGCAATCAATGTTATGTGGAATCAAAATGGAAAATTGTATTAATTTCAACAGATAAATTTGTGTAGAATATAACATAATTTATGTCCTACAGGTATGAATGGAAACTTCCAGAATGGACGATTATGTCTCCTCGGTGACTGTTTTCGCATCCAGCGAATCTATTCTCGTTTTGACACTGCTCTTCGACAAGCCAAGATCTTTGTTTAAAAAACGAAAAGAATCACAGCTTAAAGGTTAATACTGAAAACAAGTCTGCCGGCGTAAAAATGTGATGATGCTAAAATTATCCGAACAGTTCCGTCCGCACGTCACGAATCTCGCAACAATTCACCTGGCACTTAGCTAAACGGCGAGCTTTATTTATGTCACTTTGCAATGCTCGAGGAAGAAATGCTTCGATATATTTATGGGTCCATCATCTTCCACGTCTGGTCTGACGTTGCGGTAGTTTGCACACCTCCGCTGACGTCATAGACTCTGCCGCCGGTCGTCTTACCTTTTCTTCTACAGACCGTTCTTTTTCTCTCCGCTAGAAAGATCGAGAAAAAAACGTTGCACCGGGTAAATCGCGTAAAATGTTTTCACCATATTCTACAATTTCCATTCACTATATTATAGTGTAAAGATTGTAAATTTTTTTATTTAATAAATAAAAATAATTTCCATGTGCTTAAATACAAAACAAATTAGATACATCACTTTAAAAGATACAAAAAATAAATCAATCAAAAATAATTTTGTTTTAATAAATAGTACACCTTGCAACTTCCGAAAATGTTATTTATAAATCTATTGTACCAATTTGATTTAAGCCCGCGTTCGCTAGCAGATGTTGAAAGTCGAAGAAATGAACAGCCTGTGTTTCCGCGCACGGTTGGGGCATTGCCCCTCCCGGTAGGGCGTCGCGACGCTTCCGTCCCTTAGATCAGTTCAGCGATAACCGCCGCGGGCTCCGGTGCCGCCGAATGACGCGACGCCTCTAGCTTCTGCAACATGTCATCGTATAAGTTTTTGTCGACAAACTTAAATCACGACGGAATTTAAAAACACGGCATTGTTAAATCCAAGTGCTTAGTAAATATTTGTACCGAGTGTGTTTAATAACGTAATGTTTTTTGGTTAAACGAGTATTTTAATTTGTCAGTGGCAGATTTCAGTTAACTTTAAGTACAATACTTGTGTGGGTTGTTTTAAAAGACGTCTAAATAAATGCGTACAATGGAAAATGTCGTGATCAGGCATAACCGTAGCCCAGATTTGGTTGTGAAATATAACTTAATGATCCTCAAAAGTTTAATCGATTAATAGTTAGTGTTGAGGGGCCAAGATGTCTTACTGTCGGATAACGGGCTGCAGCCGAGGGTTGCCCAAGCCCAATTACTTTCCTCTGCTGCCCCCCATCTCGCCCGCGGACGCTCGCCGCTACTGCCGCATAACGGGCAAGTCCTACGGCCTTCCTTCGCATCACTACATCCCCGTACTGCTCTCAGCCAGCTCGGCACACAAGGCCAAGTGCAAGATCACCAACGTGTCCGGTGACTTGGGACCCCACCATTTCGCGCCAGAAATCAATTACGGCAACCGAAAACATCAACTCCTCGCCGAATACCGATACGTATTTCCAGTTCTCGATGGATCCAACGATGCTCAAAAATCTCTCATGGATCTTATTGACACGAAGCACGTCGCGGAAGACAGAAAGTTCGTGTACACAGTCGACGAAAGGCGGTGCAGTCTCGTGTTTCCCGCTGGGCTGGAGGCCGCCGTGAGAGACGGCGACGTTCGGGACGTGATGCTCGCCAAAGATTCTGATACAATACTTATAAAAATGAAGCAAGGTCGCAATATTTCCATGAACTTTGTAGACTTTCATGAGAAACTTGATCTATATGAAGGTGAAGGTCCGAATGAAAATGCTCTTAAAAATATCGAAAATGAGGAATTAGAAAAAAGAAAAAAACGTAAACGAAATACTGGACTGGCGGGAATGAAAAAAATATTCGAAGAAAAGGAAAAAATGGCAGAAATCCAGGAACTTGAAGAAGAAAAGCACAAGGAAGATAGACTATCAAAGAAAACTAAACACGAAGAAGAAAGAGAACATATTATACCTGTGATACTAGAAGAAACGCCAAAAAATAAAAATATAATTGAAGAAATAAAAGTAGAAGAAAAAATTGAAATCAAAGAGACTGTGGATATTCAAGTGTCCAAAAAGAAGTCACCCGTAATTGTTTCCAATGGAGATTGGAGAAATTTAATGCGACCGTTAATAGAATCTTGGGACTGGGATACATTCGAAAAAGAAGCAGCGGCTGCAATGGGTTTCCCGCGAATAACTACGTTGCCCCAGCCTATTAAGGCCGCACCATTGCAAATTTCGACCGAAATCCCAAAAGCTCGCCCAGAAATTCTATGCATTTCGACTGGATTTGAAAATGTTCCATCAATCGAGCCGTTTTCACCTGTCACAGAAACCCCAGATGTTGAGTTGATTTCTCTCATAAAGAATATATCTCCTGAAAAACTAGAAAGTACAGCAAATGTCAAGGAAACATTATCAAATATAGGAATAGATTCTGAAGAGCAGCTTCCATTTTTGGACGAAATTCCCGAGATCGTAAAAGTTATAACAAGTGGAAAGTCTTCAAAAGTCAATAAAGTTACTGGACTTACACTTGATATTCACTCCGCCTCCAAAAAGTTTGTTCCTGGACAAATAATAGAAACCCCAGTGGGAGAAAAATTTGTTCCCGGACAAACTGTATCTACTCCAGCCGGTCCAGTTTTTGTTCCAGGATTTACCGTTTATACACCAAATGGACCTGCTTTAGTTCCTGGTCATACTTTTATGAACAATAAAACAAACGAACCATTCTTTGTCGCGGGGCAAACAATGGAAACGTCTGATGGAGAAAAATTTATACACGGACAAACCATCCATCTCGAAGATGGCACACTGAAATTTGTCGAAGGTCAAACTATAATATCCTCTGACGGTCCGAAATTTGTACCAGGAAAGGTTTCACAGAGTCCTGAAAAAAAGAAAACATTTGTTCCTGGACAAACATTAATTACCGAAGAAGGACCTCAATTCATTCCTGGGCAAACCATTAAACATGAAAATGGGGAAATTTTTGTTCCTGGTCAAAATATTTGCATGGATTCCGAATGGAAGTTTGTTCCTGGTCAAAACATAAAACAAAACGATGATATAAAGTTTGTCCCTGGAACAACATTAAATACCGAACAAGGGCCTAAGTTTGTGGCCGGACAAACTGTTATGTTAAATGATGGTAGTCCAATGTTCGTTCCAGGCATCACGGTTGAAAATGACTTTATACCTGGAACAACAGTCGAGACCTTGGACGGTCCAAAATTTATTCAAGGACAAATTGTAAAAACTCCCGAAGGTGAAAAGTTCATGCCTGGAAAAACTATAGTAGGACCAAATGGAGAAATTGAATTTGCTATAGCCAGGTCAATAAAAGACATCGTGTTTATGGAGCCAACACCAACGGGGTTGGTGATAGATAGTTTTTCTATGTGTGTCAGTAGTGATTCTGTATGTGTATTTGGACATATGGTACAAACGGATAAAGGAATTGAATTCTTTCCGGGGACGGAATATCCAATAATGGAAGGTAAAATAGTTGCCGGAAGATTAATTAAAGGCGAAGAAGATGGTGCAAGATTTGTTCCTGGAATGATGATTGACGGGGGTTTCGTTCCTGGTCAAATAGTTTTTACCGAAAAAGGTGAGAAGTTTGTCCCCGGTCAAGTCATTGAAACCCTAGATGGACCTAAATTTGTACCTGGCCAAGTAGTTGAAACGAAAACTGGTAGTAAGTTTGTACCGGGTCAAACCGTAGAAACAGAGGAAGGACCTAGGTTTGTTCCTGGTCAAATTGTAGAAACCAAAGCCGGACCAACGTTTATTCCTGGACAAGTCATATCAACCGACGAAGAGGGTTCACGTTTTGTACCAGGCCAAGTTGTTGACACGGAAGAAGGACCCCGGTTTGTCCCCGGTAGAGTTGTAGAGTCCAGTGAACGAGGGGTAACGTTTGTGCCTGGACAAATTGTACATACAGCTGAAGGTCTTAAATTTGTCGCACCTGATTTGACCGAAGGAGATGAAGGTCTAGAGTTTTCAGTTCAAAGTTTTGTGGTTACCCCTGAAGAACTAAAACTTCTAAAAGTACATGGCGGAGATGCTTCCACTCGGGGTGAATTGAGTATTGATTCAAAAATGCTACGACAACTTTCAGAAGCGGGAATGTCTGTTGGAAGACAAGTTCCGGTTGAAATTCCAGTTATTGATATTGTTCTAGAACACACGAGAAATTCTAGATTACTAGAGTCATTTATCTCCACTTACGGATTTAGAGATGAAGTCACCGACCAACTGAGAACAATCATCACATCGATTATAGATATGAGTATGAATATCAATGATCAGCGATGTAATAATTCAACGGATCCACACGGATTGTCTTCTTGTGAATCCAAAAACAGTGCATCTGATAAAAAGCTTCACAATGGATTCGCACCATGCAACGGAGAAAAAGAAGAAAATAACAGCAATTATGTAGAAAATATCAAAAATGCCATTGCCGCAGCTGTCCTCGCAGCTACCGTCATCGCCGAACAGTGTGAGCAGGAGAGTAAAATGAATAACAAC
Source organism: Eubasilissa splendida (assembly GCA_031772225.1). NCBI lineage: Eukaryota > Metazoa > Arthropoda > Insecta > Trichoptera > Phryganeidae > Eubasilissa > Eubasilissa splendida. The sequence goes on from CM062848.1 coordinate 27,034,745, forward strand.
AACAATCACAAAGATAAATATAAGTGTGTTCTCAATTCTATCGATACTATTTTGGGAAAATCTTTAAACGAACAGTTCGTATCTTCTGTTTACAATATTTTACAAAACGAAAACGAAAAAGAACATCTTTACGAACAAATCACGAAACACTCGTCGAAAAATAAAATTGAGATGATAAAATTAGCCATTAATAATATGACAAAGAGCGAAGTAGTGAATGAAGAAATTGTCATCGAAAAGTTAAGTTTTGTCCTGCGCGATGAGAAAAGTTGTCTGGGACCCGCGTTCAAAAATATATCAAAGTGTAATTCTGAACTTATAAAGAATGTTTTACAAAATATATCTGAAGCTGCCGCGTGCCTGGCGACGGAACAACAGGCAACGGAGACGCTGCAAAAGGCCATCGTGACGGCAGTCAGGCAAACGAGCGATGTCCATCTCAATAAGATATTGTCGAACGGAACCCAGGCCGATATTAAACAATTGTTAATCCAGTCTGTTGGGCTCGCTAAAACTTTAGGCATGCATTCGGTAGCTGCAAGTTTATTGAATCTTTTGTCAGATCCACAGAGTATGGAAAAACTTGCCAACGACGAAACTACATTGGAAACTTTGAGGAGGTTGACTGTAATGAGACAGCTCGCTGATCGACGACCTAGTCTAAATTCTGCCATCAAAAAATTAGAAATAGACCCCGATTTAGCGAGAACCGATCCGAAATTAAGGGAACTCGTCAGAGAAAGCGCAGCTCTCATGATAGTGCCGGAGGATCCACCCTTGCAGAGCTCGGCTGACGTGCCAATAACATTGTTTAACAATGAGAACAGTTTGGCCATGGAAGATTTCCTTCTTCAACGAAAGAAGCATCCTGGAACTGTTTTGATTATGAAAAGAGGTCTACAAGCAGTCGTTCCTCGAGAGTCGAGTAGAGCTGTTCTCACTGGACAAGTGGCGTACACCCTCATCGATGAAAAGGGCATAAACCATTTCGAACCTTTACACGTCTTTTCGGCCCTCAGACTTAACAAACCAACGGCTACTAGATTTTCAATGTATTGCTGTCAAGTAGCAAAAGACGACGAGGATTTGGATAGCCAATCATTAACAGACTGTAGCAGTTTAAGCGATGATATTAGAATGACGAGATTAGGCGGTTGGGTGAAGAATCAAAGAGGGGTCAACCTGGAGAAAGACTTATCTGTCCGCAGCTCAACTGGCTATGACGGAAGCATCGAACATACACCGAGCTTCAGAAAATTAGATTCCGTGTGTCGGACAGAAAGTTTAATATTTGATAAGGTAAATGAATTCTCGATATGAACGACTCAATCATTCCATCAACTTTTCTCATCAGTTTGACTTAAAATGTTAATATTACAGTGTTATCTCAGTTTACGAACTTAATTCGTTCCATAAAACTGCTCGAAAACCGAGTTGTTCGTAAACTGAAATATATTAATCTGTTTAAAACCCCAAGAAAATAGCCCTTTATCATTTTTATATTCTATGTTTTGCTTGAAATCCTATAAAAGCAATAAAAATCATAGTTTTAACATAAAATTAATTAGATATAATAAAACGAAAAGAATAACCATAAAAAACAAACTTTATTTTAACTTATCTTACAAAACATGTAGTAAAGTGTTATTGTTTGGAAGGGGACTCTCCTTCCATGAAAACATCGTATGCTTAAAGTTCATCAGGTTTCTGTTTCACGAAAAACCTACCCAACGATATTTGTTTCTTCCGTGTTTTATCAGTATTATATTTTTCCACAAAAAATTTTAAAAACCTCACTTTACTTCGCACACATTTCGTGGCTCGAGGACCTAGGAACATCTTCCATTCGTTCATCAATCTCTGAAAATAAAATTTCCTCTGTCACCGTCTTTTGCTGCCCATTTAGAAGCTGTTTCAGTTCTTCCGTAGTGAGTTTTGAGACTGCCTACCTGTCCGTAAACCGAAATTCTGTTCGCAAACTGAAACATTTTTTCGTCAGGATTTTTGTTCGTAAACTGAAAAGTTCGTAAACCGAGGTTCCACTGTATTATAAAAATATTTCAAATTTGATTTTATATGTTGAAGAATTCGTACATTGAATACCTTTGATCTGTGCGATCCTAATACATAAATACTACATAATAGTTTTTAAGAGTATTCCTCTCCCTCTTCTTCCAGACTAAATAAGCGTTTCCAGTATGAAATTAAATTCGATTTTAAATTAATGTTGTAATATGATATAAGTCAACTGTTTGTGTCCGTATGGAAACTGCATTAATAAAAATGAAGCCAGTGATGTTAATTAATGATTGCGAATTATCAAATCATCAAAATGTTTTTCTTTGTCAGGTGGATGATGTCGTGGTGGCGTCGTGTGACTACACGGCAACGGCAGACGATGAAGTATCCATGAAAGCTGGAGACATCGTCGAAATTCTTCAATCTTCAGCTCAAACTGGTGCTAAGTAAGTATTCATTATGAATGAATTCATGAAAAGATGTTGTCACCAAACATGTGTTAGACCCTGCTAGTGTTGCACGCCTATTGCAGTGAACTTTTGTTAATTTTTATTATTTTTATTTGTACGATTCTCCTTTTTAATTTCATGATGTACGACTACTCGAGTCAAAATGAGATAATTAAATCAAGCCTACAACAGTTTGTTATTTGTTTAAATTAATCCTGACTAATTAGGTTATAGCGGGTATTGAAAATCAGCGACTGAATTTTTAGATATTATATTATTGTATTATTTTAAAAAAAATAATCTGGATACCTAGATATGTAGGCTAAGTTCGTTAACTCTGTTCCATCTATCGTGTTTCAAAATGATGGATGTTAAAAAATTGTAACATGTAAATTGTGACAAAATCTAATTTATTCGTGCGACCTGTGCTGGGACAGATTTTTTTATATTTATCATAAAAAATTAAGTAATTTTGAAATATCGCTATTCAAATAGAATCAGAGTTTAAATTGCCATCACCCTTTTAGTGGTTACATACCTACGAGTAAGTAAATTAATATTTAAATAATCGGTGGATTCAGTGTTCTCTCCGCGTACAATGCATTACGAAATGTTTAAATTAATGTCTCAACATTGACTGTGTGTCGAAATTCGCTCTCGGCTCGTCTCGCGCGCCGAGCGCGCACGACGCACGACGCAAGACTTAAAATTAAAAATATTTCAGTCTCGGACTTGTGAAACTCAAACTGGCCGTAAACTGTTTCGTTTCCCTGGCTTCAGAGCAAAATTGCCGACAAAATAAATTAATAATATTAAAAATATCACTCAACTTTTTGTTCTAGTTTAACCGCTGTCGCTACATTTTAATAACACTTCAGACATACCTTTAAATCAAACCGGTGATATTTCATGAAGCGAATGGTGCGAACGAAGCGCATGAGGTACACGAGACCCACATACTTATTTCTCATGGCTTGTATAAAATTATTTCCGGCACATCGCAACACGAATAAATATTTCTCTTTTATGAGTAGTGGGTTAAAAAGTTCATTTTTTAAATTTAGTGTGCATGGGTGAATGCTCGTTCACTGACAGATGCGATATAAAAAATTTGACCAATTATTCACGGGGCTTAAAAAATGTAAGTGTGTTCTGGGTACGCGAATTCCAAGTGAAACTTATTCGCACTGTCGTGTTCACTAATATAATCTTCATCTCAAATTATACATATATGTTTTCTTTATATGAAAATCGCGCGCAACTACTGTAAACAGTATCGAAAGCATGGGTTCTGCACGCCGCCAAACGGCCGAGACACGAACTGTCCTTACGCACTGCCAATTTTTAATTTTGCACTTATTTTATAATTTGATACGGACGTTCGTATCTTTGAAAATTCGCAAGTTAAAGGTTCGCATATGGAGGAATGTACAATGTATGGTAACTAATGTAAGACGCACAGATTTGAAATTGAATTTTTTGCATTTTTTTTTGCAAACTTGATTCACTAGAGAACTCGAAATAACTCGAGACGATCAAACATCACCAGCAAATATTAATGAGTAATGGAAATTTGCATCTCAATATATAATATAGTTATTAAGGAGAACACATTATTATTGTGAAGTTGTAATTATTCAGAACAGACGGTGTGCGATGTTTTAAATACTAATTTAATGTATTAATTATAAATATATACATATAAAATCAATTTTGTCGAAAAATATTGTCTTTGATTCAAACCTGGATCTCTATTTCCAATCCGGGGAAGTACACTACCAATTGTGTTATAGCGCCAGTATTTTTCATGACAAATTTTCGAACCTATATGTTACACTTTTTCAAATTAATACATCTGCCGTTCCGTTATTTGAAAGCCATCTACAGTGTTTTCACCGAATCTCAAATACCTTTGAGTAGACCGACTGCAGACGCCAGAATTATCAATTCATTTTTATTATATTTTGGACACATTGATACAACTTATATTATTATAATATAGTATACAGTACTCTGAGGTACGCAATGAAAACACGGTACCTGCACACTAAGACGACTGCACACACAGAAAACTGCACACTACAACTGCACGCAAACTAATAAAATATCAAGTAGATTAATATAAGTTACCTCACGATAGCTTACATTCTTTTAAGATAGGTAAGTTGAGTTAAGTTATTTAATACAAAGTCACGGCAGCTAAGTATGTATGCACTTGTTACTATGTAATTAGTTACAGTAGTTAGGTATCTAGTGTGCAGTTGTCATGGAATCATTTACTTTGATATACCAAAGAAAGTCCGGATGAGTGGATCTAGTAGAAGGAAAGAATTTCAGTTTCGAGCAGAATATTCGTGGGAGCAATCTTAATTATGCATACAACGATAATAATAAATAGACCATTGATCAAACATAGAAATGACATACGAGTTCGTTATATATATAAAAATAGATTACAAATAAAAACAAATAATTGTGCGGAATAAAAACACAAATTATGATAAATTATATGTTTATTTGATTTTATTATTTTCATGAGGATCGCATTTTTTAGTATTTGTTGCCCTAATAATGAGTAATTACTGTTTTTTTAATTTATTTAAATACCTATATAACCTTTTAAAGAAAGCTGAGATTTAAAATATGGAATAGAAATGATCTCTATTTTTACCAAAGTGTACATTTAAGTTTGTACATTTTAAATGGGTCGATGATACGTCTTAATTTATTTGACATTTGTTAACACATACATATATATTAACATACAATAATATAATACACTTAATAATTGACTGTGTAGGATGTAGTAGGTACCCACTTCTGATATATGAAGCATTGTTCGGCTACTTTGCTAGACTACCGCCTGTGTTATAGACAGTTTTTTTTCCGTGTTGTTGCGGTGTTATTTAATTAAAATTAAAAATTAGGAGAACACATTCTGTTTTGAACACATGTTCTCCTAATTAAAAAGGTGTATCAATGTGTCCAAAATTTAATAAAAAAGAATTGATAATTCTGGCATGTGCTATCAAAGGTATTTGAGATTCTGTAAAAATGAGGTAGATGGCTCTTTCAAATAATGAAACGATTAAATGTATTAATATCAAAAAGGTTCGAAAATTTGTCGCTGTAGCATAGTTGGATAATGCACCTTCCCCGGTTAGGAAAGAGATCCAGGTTCGAATCCCGGTGGCGCAACAACAATATTTTTCGATAAAATTGATTTCATATGTATATCTTTCTAATTAATATATTTAATTCATATTTAAAATTTAAAAAAATGATTCGACAGAGATATATAAGAAAAAAATAGAGACAATTAAAAAGTGTAGGGAATGTGTTGTAAATCTAAAGTGAATCATTCGCGTATTGTATTGTGATTAAGCTGGAATGTTGAACTGTTTTTTTTTCTGCATGCATTCATTTTCGTTAATCTGATTTACTTTTATAATTAAGAAAAATCATATTTCATTTTTACATTGTTTTATCGGCGACTCCTCGCGTCTCTTCCGAATCTGGTTTCACGCTTCACAACGTCAGCAGTCGAGATAAATCTTTAATCAAACAAGCAATATGCGAGGAAACCATTAACTGCAACAGACCGTGTTAAATGTCGACTTGACGGGAATATATCTGCCGCAGTGTGCATATCCCGTCAAACGTCAAAGCATTATTATATTAGCGTCTTGGAGAAAACTCACGGTAATTCTTACGAAAGTAAAACAATCGAGAGAGTACAATTGAGGGATTCAAAAACGAAACCGCCAGTAATCAATTGTTGAAAAATTGAGCGTGATGTATTTGAAAAAGATTATTTGTGAATAGTTGCTGTATAAGGATTAATAAAATCATTTTTACATGTTTTAGAAGTACCGCTTTGGACATAAAACCAGTTACATATACGTTTTCTCAAATTTGTCAACTGAATGGTGATAGTTTTATTTCTGAACCCCTTAATTATTACACTCATGTTAATGTGTAGACGTGTGTGTGTGTGTGTTATGTGTACAGTTCATTGGAAATGAAGGAAGGAATAAAATTATTTTAGATATTTGTTAGAAAAAGGGGGCTTAGTACTGTGTACTGTACTTTGTGTAAGCACGTACTAAATATGTATAATTTAATTAAATATATTAATTAGAAAGATATACATATAAAATCAATTTTATAGAAAAATATTGTTGTTGCGCTACCGGGATTCGAACCTGGATCTCTTTCTTAACCGGGAAACGTGCATTATCCAACTATGCTACAGCGACAATATTTTTAGCGACAAATTTTCGAACCTATATGTTACCTTTTTGATATTAATACATTTAATCGTTCCATTATTTGAAAGAGCCATCTACCTTATTTTTACAGAATCTCAAATACCTTTGAGTAATCTGATATTATATTTAAAATATCACAGACCATCTGTTCTGAATAATTACAACTTCACAATAAGAATGTGTTCTGATATAATTTTTTTTTTTTATGTAGCGTTGTGGCTTTACGTAAGTTTGACGTTAGTTGGTACTGAATAAAATATGTAGTCATCATGGCAACCGGTATGATGTATTTGTTTGGTTTGAGAATAATTTTTTTTGGGAAAGGAGAGGGCGCTGGCTAAATGTTTAAGTATTAAAAATTTACCGAATTTTGTTTTGTTCGAGAATATGTCAGAAATGTATTCTACGGGTACAATTTATTTATTTAAATGTTGATTTTGATTTCAGTGCCGATAAATCGGCGTTTATTTTCAAAATAACTTTATTTTGAAGCTTGCGTCAATTTAAATATTTTTCACATAATTAATACACTAGCAAGTTCAATAAGTATTAAATATTACATTTTATTTATATGCAAGCCAGTTAGCCGCTTCCACCTCGCTAGGTACATATAAAGTACCTATTCTGAGATATGTTGCCATTAGCTATACACTGTTCCGCTGCACAAGTGTCATTTAGAAAAAATATTTAGGTTTACAAATTTAATCAATATGACAACATTTTAGAAGAAATAAAATATTGATATAAATGAAAACCAAAAAATGTAATTATTATATACTCGTATATGTAAAAATGCGTATTTCTTACATGCTTAAATTAAAATGTAAGAAACAAATGATAGATATCTCATAGAGACAAAGCTATTTTTTTATTATTTTTAATGGAAAAATATGAAAGTATGGGTAATTACAGGGCTTACGACCTGTCTTCGGCTGGCTTAAGTGATCACTTTACAGAATGTAACGTTCACCATTCCACCAAATCAACCTCTATTTGATTGTTGATTGGTTGTAATTGTGAACCTTAGATTGTGTAAAGTGATCACTTAAGCCAGCCGAAGACAGGTCGTAAGCCCTGTAATTACCCATACTTCCATATTTTTCCATTAAATATAATTAAAAAATAGCTTTGTCTCTATGAGATATCTATTATTTGTTTAATAACAGTGCCTTTGTAGGTGAAAATCCAGTAATTGTGTTTCCTTGGACATATTCAAATAATGGGATCGAGGGTTGCAACGGTTGAAGATCTGCATTCTCGTCGTGTAACTCGAGACACTGATTACGGCGGATTACAAAGTTTACTTGTGCGTCTCCAGAAAGCGCAATGTCTCGTGCAAGGCACCATTAATCTGCTCCGCGTGCACTGGTCGACAGAAATATATCACGGTGCCTTCTATAAATACACTTCATCTCCAAGCAACGCCAGCCTCTTGTGATGCCGTCGCAGCTGACATTTCCAACAGGACGCATAGCTCCGGCATACCAATAAACAACGATAAACAAAATGGTCATGCCAAACTACCGACGCTGAACCGTTTGGATCCGGTGCACAGGTTCTACGCACTCCTCAGATATATTTCAACTCATCGGACGATTAACGAGTCATTCGACACAGATTAGACTGGTTTTTGAAGTCTATTCAATAGCTTTAAAAACTTTTGTAATCAAAAGATCAATATTCTTCTGATACTAAGAGAACCAAAATGAATTACGATTGAGGTATCTTTCAAAAATTATAGACCTGACTTCATAAAAGATAAATAGATTCTTTAAACGTAAAGTTTGTCCACATTGGTTAAAGATTTCATTATTAAGTACAGGGTGAATATTATGTTCCAGGCCGATGTTGTTTTTAATTAACTAAAAAAGTTAATAAAATCCTGTCATTTTGTTTTCATTTATCGATTATTTAATTTATTACAATTAAGTTTAAAATATTAAACTGTTCAAATGACCGCCCCTGGCAGCGGCACAAATGCGAGCTCTTTTATTCATATTTTTCGTAACATTTCAGAAATTTCATTTCGAATATTGTCCTGTAGCATAAAAATTGTTATTGGCTTATTGACGTAGACCTTTTCTTAAAGCACCCTCATATAAAATAGTCGAGAGCCGTCAAATCAGGTGATCGAGGAGGCCAGTCGATATCACAACTTGTTGACATTATGCGGCCGGGAAAAATTTCTGGCAAAATCCGAGCGTACCTCGGGATATATATGAGATGGCACCATTCTGTTGAAACCACATCGACCAAGAAGTTTTCCAACATGTGAAGATAGCGATCAACATTAATGGTTACAGCATTGTTATTATTATTTACATAATATGTTTTAATAACTTCGACATATTATTGAAACGTTAAATGCTCCATGATAAATTGTAATCAACTACTCTCTACGATTACTAAATACAAACTGACAAATATTTTTCAAACTAAAATGGCAGCCAAATAAAATCGACCTGGAACATAATATTCACCCTGTGTATAAGTTGTGTTTTTTATTAGCGTTAAACTTACTCAACTCATAAATTTTATCAAAATTAAGACAATTTCTTTAAAAAATATATGTGCTAAGAAATTTTTTCATGTATTTCTCCCTTTATTCACTTTTTTTTGTTGTTGTGCATGTGTAGACTGTAAAATAATGGTTTTTTAATATATAAATTATCCTTTGTAAACTAAATTCGAAATAACGAAATTAATAAATAGACGTGAAATGTATGTTTCACGCGTGTTTTTTGCTATTGCGTAAATCTTATTTTCTTTCACATAAAATTGAAAGTTAAATTAAAATTACTGCCAAACGAATTAGTTAACCTTTTAATAGAGTCTCTGAACTGTCGAAGATATTTTTGACAGCCATTAACTACCGGTGAACTAGCCATTAAATTTAGTGCCGTCCTAATGTGAAAAGTTTATATCGCGGTAGGATTTTCTGTGATCTTTTATAGATATGTGAATAATATTTTACAAACAATTATACCCATTTTTAATCAAATCTTTTTGATCTACAAAATCATATTATTTATGTTACCATTAGCATGAACAAAATGGCGGTGATTGCGAAGAATAAACTGAAACACTAATAATTAAGTATATATTAATATATGTTGCCCTATATTTACTTTTTATGCTCAAATGAATGCTCGACAACTCTTTTTCGAGTCATTCATCATTTTTAAGATTCTCTTAAATTAAGATTCCCCGAAAACGTCAACGGTGTTGGTGAAACTAATTATCTTTAAAAAATGATTCGCAGAACTTCAAATGGAAGCTGTCAATTTGAATCGTCGACGGAGTGTCTGGATTTCTGTGACGAACTGGACCTACATTTTTATGCATATTGAAATTGTTTTTTTCTAATTCAATATCATGAGTTCACTCATAAATTTCATAAATAACAGAATATAAAAATAACATAAAAAATAAATATCTATAAACGTATCTTTTTAATTTGTATAAATATTAATTATTTCATTTACATGTATGTTCTCATTTTCCTCATTTTTAAACTGTTACATATTAAATTCATTAATAATTAAATCACATTATTTGTGATGTTGAGCTTTTTCAGTATACGTCATTCCTTCATAATTAAATGATATGTTAAAATAAATGCAACGAACAAAACTTGCTCTCTAGTGGTTACGATACTCGCCTAGTGATCTAGTGGTCGGGGGGGGTACAAGCCTCGTTCCAGGAGACCATCAAGTTAGGCCTATTTCCATAGTACAGGCATTTAATAAGAATATTAATGTGACACGTATTCCGTGTTCTCTATTTTTATAAAATGATGCCTTTTTTGAAAGAATTTAGTCGTATAATATCGTATCGTATATGTTAATACCTAATCCTTTTTTTGCATTTTTTTATAAACTGGCCTTAATTAACAACATTCCTAGTAACGTCTTTGTATAGGGTCCGGCAGTAAAACTGGCGATATTTAAATAAATAAAAAAAAAATCGTAGAAAGCAATCGCTTTGTGGTTTGACATATTATATTAAATAAAATAACAATCACTTTGTATGAAACCACGAAATGTGAAAGAGAGAGACAGAATACATATATAATTAAATAAAACGCAGACAGAATATAAAATTACATGCGAAAGAGAGAAACAGAATACATATACAGATAGACGGCACATTAAGGGAGGGGAAAATACAGTGTTGATGGATATTAAATGGTATGTTTCCTTTAAAATCAATTTAATATCCATCAACACTGTATATAATTTTATATTCTATCTCCGTTCATGTTATATTTAATTATATATGTATTCTGTCTCTCTCTTTCATATTTCGTGGTTTAATACAAAGCGATTGTTATTTTATTTAATGTAATACCTTTTTTTCTGTAAAATAAATTGAAATTGGTTAATACATGTTTAAAAGTTAATAACCGTGTATTTATAATTACCAGTTATCATTTATCATTGTCTATTGGCTAGGTTTTATATTTGTTGACATTCTTTAATATACAGTCCACCGAATCTGTCGTTACATTCCAAACAAATTCTCGCAGGATTCAATCTGTGTTTAAATAAAAATTATTTAGTATGTGATTTAAATCAAATGAAGAGAAGACAACTCCATCACATGAACTTAATCTGATACTAAAAATATACGACAAGAACATCAGATCTATCAATATTCGACACGTTAGATTCGGCGTGGCCATTTTTCTGCGCGGCCCTGAAAGGTGGACAATAAGAGTACACGAACTCGGGAAAATAGACGCTCTAGAATTGTTCCGTTGGCGACGCACGTTACGCATACCGTCGACAGCTCACAGGACTAACGTATCAATCCTCAATCCAAGAAACTATCGAATAGCGTCTAGCATTTGTTGCGCAATCACACGTGGTCAAATGATTTAACTACACCACGAAGCGCGAGGAAACAGGAAAGTGCGATGGTTCAAGGTATAGTGAAAGGATATTTTTCTTTCTGCACAAGTCTGATGACCAGTTTACTCCGAGAATGTGCCAGAAATAAGTCAGTAGCTCGCGTCCGTTGTGATTACCGCTGTGAAACGAACAACGCGTGGTACAAGGAACTCGTTTAATACAGTGGACACATCAACATTTTCATTATTTTAATGAAAACAATTTTAAGGTGAAGTTGCAATTTCATAACGCAGTGTTGTGATATTTAAAACAAATTAAACAAATCAATAAGAAATAAGTACACAAAAATATATCTATATTAAAAATATTTGATTGCTACCAGGGACAAAGTCGGAAATTTTCTTATTCGGGAATACTTATATTATGTAGTTTTCATAAATGTTATTGTATTTTCCATAAAATTTAATTTAAAAAATTGCTTTAAAACAAATTAAACAAATCAATTAGAAATATATACGGTAAAAATATATCTGTACAAAAAATATTTGAAATATTAATTAGAAAGATACACATATAAAATTAATTTTACCGAAAAATATTGTTGTTGCGCCACCGGGATTCGAACCTGGATCTATTTCCAAACCGGGGAAGGTGTATTATCCAACTGTGCTACAGCGACGATTTTTCGATAAAATTGATTTTATATGTATATCTTTCTAATTAAAATATTTAATTCATATTTAAAATATCACAGACCTATGTTCTGAATAATTACAACTTCACAATAAGAATGTGATTGCTACCAGGGACAAAGTCGGAAATTTTCCTATTTGGAAATACTTATATTATGTAATCTTTATAAATTATATTATATTTTCCATAAAATATAATAAAAAATAGCTTTGTCTCTATGACATATCTGATATTTGTTTAATAACAGTATCTCTGTAGGTGAAAATCAAATAATTGTGTGTTCTTGGACATATTCAAATATTGCTGATTTTTATTATTTTGGTTTTTAAAGCAATCAACTTTATATTTGAGTAGTACACGCTAGGAGACACTAGAATTAAATCAAATATTTTATCGAAAGATAGATAGTGAAAAACCTAAATCTTTTGAATTAATTAATGTATTAAATTTTTATTTTTTGTATATTTACAACGTTAAATTTGTGGTTATACATAATTATTGATATTAAACGTAACTAACTTTGTATAAACCATTTTAATTAATTTGACGTCGACCAGTTTCAATAACACTGTATCTTTTGGGACGTCAGGACGAAGTACACGCAGTCATTTAGTAAGTAGGGGGGATATAAAGACATAATGGAGAATAATAAAGTCATTTTATAATATATTTTATTAATAATATCATGAATTAATTAAATGGCACCTTATTTCCCCGACTGTACCCAGTATAATTTGTTTATTCCTACTGTATGTAACATGATAATTATTTTTTCTAATTGTTCTCCCTAATTCCTCAATTACCCCCTCACAGCATCTGTTAGCAATCCAAGTATCTAGTACATCGCATGCCGTTTTTCCCCAGAAAGCCCCGCTTGGATCCCGACCTGGACCTCGGAGACACATCTTCAACTCTGCTGGACACATCTGCAGCCAAACACAAACTGGCAGTGAAACCTAAAAGGACACACAGAGATCCTAGACACAAACCTAACACAGCGACGGAACACAACCATAGACCAGAACGGTAAGAACCCATACTAACCCATATATATGCGATTATTCATCTAACATAATGTGCGTATATCAAATCTAACGTATCTATGAAAAAAACTGTTTAGATGTATCCAATACATAATCAAGTATCAGATACGTATATTATCACATAATATTTTTAATGATTAGCTCTCTGGATTTTTATCAATTTTGTAAAAAATAAAACAATATGCATTTTATTGATTTGTACTTTCTTTGATACTTCGTGTGCGTCATTTCATCCCTTAAATACAGTGGCGTTTTTATAGAATCACACAAGTCGCAATTGTGAAGACCCCTGCTTTACAAAAGGCTCCCGAATCACTGAAAATAGAGAAGGAAAAAAGAAAAGGAAAGAATTTAAGAAATCATGTCTAGACATACTGTTTAAGCTCCAAAATTACTAGCAGATCAACATATCCGAGAGCCCCTGGATCGGCCCAGAAGCTCATTTAATAGTTTAACCTATATTTTTGTTACTATTTGGGACCCCTTGTCTCGAGACAAGGAGCCCCAAAATCTACAAGTATTATAAATCGTCCCGGCTTATACATACATGTACTAGAAAAACCACACTATTTTCACGGTGTCATGCATAATGTGACACATATTAAATGTAACGCATTCACGTAAAATATTTCCACAGGATGCCATGTAATATATTAAACACATTTGTTTTATCCTTTTAACATTTTAAATAATCTAAATTTGTGAGATTTTTCTCCCCGTGAGGTTTAGTATATATTATACTTGGATTCCTCGGCTAAAACTGTCAGAACATCATCTTTGGATACTTTTTATAAATGAATTAATGTTTTTTTAGGTTGAAATTATAGTTGCCTTGTCACGCTTGAGATTGCCGCGGAGCCGCCCTGCATATTTGCGTTCCTCATTCCTGGTATGTTTGTGCTCCGCCTGAGTTTCTTTCATGTTTATTTCTTGCATGGAAACTACATGTTGCATCACATCTGATATCGCTGGAAACTTTAATGATCGAATTGCGAAACAATATTCACTCCGCAACGTGTTGTTCCGAGTACAAAACTGTATACGGAAGATTTCTTATAGATCCAAGGAAGATTGTATAATTTGATTGCTATCTGAATGGTATGGTATGGTGCAACCAGATACGAGCGAGTTTATGCTGCCTTAACGCAACGTGCATCTGCATACTATTTATATTACTTATACATATCTGCTACATGGCAGTCTGCTAATTCTTCTTCATCTGTGCGTGCCGTCTCCTAACGAGGGTTGGCAATCTTCACTTTGGATGCTGTTACGAGAAATAATTAAATGAACTACGTTCTACTGCGTCAGTATTAAGTTAAATTAAATTTCTCAGACAGGAATTTCTTCTTCTGCCCCGACTTCTGCAGATTTTTCGCTGCATTATAGGTTGCAGCTTGTGTTTTACAAGTGAGTTTTAAACATTTCAATTTATATTTTTTTATAAAAACTAGTTGGAAATATCTAAATATAAAATGTCAAGTTGGTAAAACCAAAAGATGTGGAGTTATTTTGTTTTTAATGTGAAGAATTTATAATTAGAAATAAGCAATTAATCGAAGTTTTATGATATTTAGATTAGGTTAGGTGAGTTAATTTATATAAAATCGTATGGTACATTAATAATTATGATTATAAAATATAAACGACTGCACTGGTTTTGCATTTATAGAGTACATCGTGACTTGTAATATATTCGACCGATAAAATGCAAGAAAGCTGATGCGCATATAATTGTTTTTTTTTTCAAAAAATCTATTTAATTAATAAAATGCAAAAAAACTGACGCGAATGTCCATTGGGTAGATTATTATTTCACGCGTGTTGACCCTTTAAGTCACTTATTTCTCATCTATCAACCCTTCACAATAATATCGCCATAGATCCAATTCCTTTAGTTTCCTAAATTTTTTATATAGACATTTCCAACTAGTCTACTTAAAACATACATTTTAGCTTTTCAAGACAACACAATGCTGCCGCAGTTTACATATTTCTCCTCATGATACGACCGACGTATTCCGGTTTTATTCCTTTTAGTGATTTCTCTGCTTTTATGCTTCTGTCGTAGAATTTCTTCACTATTCACTCCGTTAGTCCAGAAGATCTTGAGCAACTGCCCGTATCTTCTATGTATACCCACATTTTCAGACCCTCAATATTTTTTATAAGGTTCAGGGTCCAAGCTTCCACACACAGCTTCAAAAAGGCAAGATTGCACTATAGTTTCTTGATTTTGTAAAAATACATCTGCAGATTCATTTCTTGTTCTAATTCTCGTTTAGCCAAATTTCCAAGTATTATTCGAGTAGTTATATAAATAAATTTAGTGGTCATTTTTCGCTTTAATGTTTCATAAATACATTAAAATAATAGAGCTATTCTACTATGACGGCAGTAAAACTGTCCATTCATAAAAATTCCTCAGCCATCTTTGACCAGAGAACATATTCAATTTAAAGCTTTCAGAAATTAATTTTGTGAATTATAATACAATACAATTACGTAACGGTGTGGTTACGATCTCGGGTGTATTAATTTGACAGATAACCAACCAGTGACTCAGTATACTCTCCACCTTGTTCATGTATTGGATTTATTTCGGATATGTCTTCTCAAAACAAGGTCGGCTATTTTCGGCGAACTCTTAGAACAAATGTAAACTTATATTTCTACGTCAGGTTACGGTTGACAAGAACCATCTGTATTTAATCTTCTTCCAATGTACCTGTACATCAAAGACGGTCGTAATAAAGATTGTATACTGTTCTCGTGCTTGGATTATCAAGTTTTAAGGATTTTACTCTAGGTTGTGGACGATTTGAAAAAAAATTACCCATAAAATGGAAAAAATCACGAATTGGACACGAGTCTGGTATCCGATGTAAACAATATAATATTACGTACAAAATTAATTATCCATAAATATAAAAAAATACAAAGGAAACAAAATGAATTTTTTACTTCGTTACTAGCGTTCAAATAGAGGATTGACCCAGAGTATAATTTGAGAATCGTTTTCATGTGTAGGTGTTTTGTATTAATACAAAATATACAAATACTCTTTTTAATTTCACAACCACCTACTGATTAGTTTCATAATTCGGTAATAAATTAGAATTTTCGATTCCAATTAGTTTTGTATTACGTTTTTTTGGATCAAATGTTGATTTAAGATAAAAGTAAATCTATTTCGCCGCCATCTGTATGCACGGCGATTCTGAGAATCAACGACGTTAACAGAAATGAAGTAATTTAAATTTAACACTTACGTGCCGTAATTATTTTTATATATTTTTAAAGATGTCGGTTCATAGATTAGATCGTCAGAATGGTATTTGCTATTTCAAAAGAGTTTCAAATGGTCATTGACACTCGCGCTGTGCGTGAAGTCTCGCAAATTTTGGAATAGAATTACGTCAGCGACATATTCGATCACTTCTCCGCGCATTTTCTTCTGAAAAATCATCAAATTTCTTGGCTAGAATTGAGGATTCGTTTTACGTAAATGACATTTTTTCATTCGCGAATATTTTAAATTCAACAGAGCTTACCGGCGTCGGACGAGACTTGTGAATAGGAACGGATCACTTCAGCAGCCAAGAATCCTGGCCCATTTCGTGCCCCTTTACCACCTCGATGCAGCATCTCCTTGCTCACGACGCATACGACTACAGAACAATTCATTGTTCTGTGTTTGACATTGAAATAGTATTATTTTAAGCTCTGTCGTATATTATCTTTGACTTTGAATTATATATTTTATGAATTTGTAAATAGAAGCGCTAAATGTTTTTATAACCCAAATCTCGATAGCTTATTTAGTATATAGTAGTGATGGTAAACTGTTAAGTGACTGTGATTGCGATATACCATTGATTGGTAACAAAGATTTAACATTGATTGGTAACTAAGATATAACTAATGGTGGTTTACTTTCTAGTGTATCAGTCATCGCTCAAGTGTTACGAATATACTGCTACCAATCATCGTTATAATCGAACACAATCACAGTCACAATAACGGTTTAAATAACGATTTAACCATCACTAGTATATAATATAGTTTAATATATTTAACGCCGTAATTGGAGCTGGTCTAGTGCATCTAAAATGTTGGTATTAATTTATAGTATTGTCAAAAACATACAATTATACAAGAAAATGATATATATGAAACAAAATAACCAGTAAGATAGTATATTTTCCACAATAAACAAGTTAATGGGTCTTGTAGTGAATCCATATAAATGTAAATGAATTTTTATCTATTTGCTTTCTATTTTTCTTCTTTGTATGATATTTATTGATACTTATCTACTTTTTTATTCAATAAAAAAAAAATTACAGTTTAAATAATCTCAAAAATGTTTGCTCATTTTATAACAATATAGCGATAGAATTCAGAAGAAAATTAGTTTATGTTATTCATAAACTAACTTTTTTTTTTTCGGCATCATGTACATTTTCCGTGTCGTTTATATCCCATGATTTATTTTTTCAAAATTACATGCCTTTAATATACAGAGTATAACAGACCTAGTCCACAATATTTTATGGATCTAAAATGTCCAAGGAGTATGTGCAAATTCAGCAATGTTATGGAAAATATTATTCTTTAAAATTTTTACAAAATAATGTTAAGTTTGAAGTCTACGTACTTCGAAATAAATATTTGCGAAATTGTTCAATTATTAATATAAGTTCAGGCTCTAAATCATCTAACAAAAAATAGTCCAGCCGCTCGAAATTTGATAACCTTTAATTTATTGTATTCAATATTTAATTTGGAATAAATAAAATATTTCAATTAATCGAAATAATCGTATTTCACGATTTTTTTTTGAAATGCTTATATCTCTGACATTGTTGATATTAGGCACAAATGCCTTAAACATTTTCGACTCGTAATTTAGTCACCTATAAAGTATTGTGGACTAGGTCTGTTACACCCTGTATATATTACCAAAGCAACAAAACAAATTGGGAAAAACAAATAAATGTTAGTGTATATGTAGTAAAGTTAAGTATTTGATGCAACATTTCCATTTGAATTAGTATTTGCACAGACTACCAAATATATACACATGAACTAATGCATATTCTTTGTTTCAATATTTTCAATTTGGTGTCACCCATGTGATCATTTCGATACCACTTCAGCAATCAAATAGTTCCGCGACTTTTTTTTTAAATATGACTCGATCGGAACGAAAATTTAAACGCTGACAATATAATACGCATTAATGTAAAAAATACGTATTTTTTACACAAAGATTTTATTTTCTAAGAGTAGGTAAATACTTTTACAGTTGCGTAAATGTGTCATAAACTATCGGATTTATTTTTCCACAAATAATGTGTACCGCAACTAATATTTCAAATCCCTCTCCTATATTTAGGCACACTTCATTTAATGGTCTGTAGTTATATCACCTTCTCACTTTTACCATTTTTGAGCTAGTTTGTTGAAAATACAAATTTTGGTTTTTATTTTGAAAGAATGTAATTTACTAGACGCAACTCAATCGGCGTGAAATAATACTAACAACTCTAATAGAAGTTTTGCGATGTTTTTTAATATATTTAGGAATAGTTGGTGTTGATGTGTTAATTTGACTTTTATATAAATATCACACTATTTTTTGGCTCGTAAAGTTGTAACAGTTTTGTATCAGTTGTATCAGTTTATGTTTATTGTATCCAAAAGTAAATATATCAACATTCTCGCTCTTTCAAAAACTAATTAAATTCGCTTGTTCGCTAAAAGGGGATTAACTTGGATGGACTGTAATGATTTTCAACATCTGATCTTGATTTTCATCACATCCTAACAAATCGAATATGTTACATGGATAACATTAGTAATCTTACATGAATATTATTAAAATATAAATTGTGCAGTTTTCCCTAACATCTCTCTGCACACAAATAAATCAAATTAATAAATAAATATGACATTGTAAAAATATGTAATTAAATGAGTATATTTAATAAAAATTTTACATAAAATACAATTTTTAAAAATGCGTTACGTGTATCGTACCATTCTACCAAAGGTACTAAAAAATATCCAAAACAACGTTCTCATGTGTTACAGTTAGCCTGCGAATATCCTGTACATTTTCAACGACTATTTCAAACCCGCTATTTCGAATGCTCTATTTTTACGTTTCTGAGAAACCTCTGATAAAATATATTCAATGTTAAAAATTGTATCATTATAATAAATGTATGGTATCCTAAGTCAGAGAAAGCTTTTGGAAATAAATGCTTTGTTTTTAAAAACTTGACCTACGGCCAAGACAGCTTGGCGGTATCCGGTGACCTCGCAACAAATGCACACCCGTTACCTGCGCTATCTAAATATCCACTGGCTTGTATCCAGTGATGTATTTGTTAATCTTTATGCACCGTGGCCCACCCACGGTGATGTATTTGATTTACGACCTTTCGATTTAGGCATCTTTAATTTTAACGGTCCATTTTACAAAATGTGTGTGTTTAATGGCGCGGTTGCAATTTCGAGGCCTTTGGTGCTCTTTGATACGAGCGAAAGGAATCCGAAGAGAAAGCGGAAATGCTATTACTAATATTCACAAAATAGTCTTCTCATCTCGGCAGCCGACAGCGTCGAGTGATGAACGATTAAACTTAACCATTTTTTGTCATTCAAAAGCACAATCATTTTGAGAATCTTGGGGCCGGTTCATCATTATCAGTAGTAACTCTCGTGGTTTAATAAGCATTAGCACATAATCCGAAAAAATTTCGCCACCGAAGTCAGGTCTCGAACACAAAGGCACAGATAAAGTATAAAATAAAACATATTTTATGATTATTCGCCTTGCCACACTGAATGGCTAAATTATCTTTGACAGTAGTAAATTTGATGTACCAACAACGCGAAATTGATTTTTACCATTGGCGACGGTAAAAAGTTACAATATTTATTTATTTATTTTCACCCTATCTCAAATCGTTTCGATTCGTCATAATTACTTTTTTTTTATTACATTCTGTCATTATTAACATTATCATCATAATACCATCATAGCTTGGCTCCGGTATCATCGTACCAGAGCCACACCTGTACTATTTGACGTTAGACTCGTTATCACATTAAATTCAGAAGGCAGCCAGAAAGAAACTATAGAAATCAGACATCCCCAAAAGGGGAGGGTAGACGTCACATTTATGTGTTGCAGTCGCAGAACTCGGTTGTGACCGAGTCCGGCAGAAATTCGCCCTGTTCAGGTCGCAAGAGGTGCGAGGGAGAGCCAGTAGAATGCTCCGTTAGGTCTCTCTAGCCACTGCTCTTCCCGGCATCGTCCCTCCCAGCAACCCCCAGCGAGAGACCCACACCCTAATAAATTCCCGGAAATGTCCGATTAAGTAACAGTAGTAAAAACTTACCAGACGCGATCATTTTGTGAATTTTAATTTCCATGTCCACGGAAAGAGACACGATGAAATAATCTCAGATATATATCTCAAAATCATGTTGAAATTTAGATCTTGAGATAAACTCAGAGATCAGCTTGAGATTGATAAAAATAAAAAAAAATCAAACCAGTTTACTTGAAGTTCGGTCTGATAGCGAGATTTAACACGTGCACATGACCGTTAACTAAAATCACCATATATCCTGAAGACCTGAAATTATTATACAAACATTTATTCCATTTTAATCCGCTGCTGGGAGATTCAAAATCACCCAACTGACGAACGACAATGACATTAGACATTTGTCGCATGACGAACATGATGTAAGGCGCGAGATGGCGAATCTCTGAGACATGATGTGCACACGGGAACTACGAAAGCCGAGAGAATCTCTTGGGAGCAAAATTCATTTCTCAGAGATTGTCTCGAGTCAAAAATCGAAAATGTTCATTTTGGTCATTTTGGACACAATCGTTTTGTCTTAATTATTTACCCTGCAGGTTAAGCAGTTTAGATTGTTTGAAATCTGTCTGCACCATTTTGTAAAGCAAAAATATCTACTCGGCTTGTTTTCATGATCAAATTTCTCACTTTCATTATTTGTTTAACTAAAAAATACAATCGGCTTAAAGAACAATATATCCACGAAAACAATTGTTTTGGTACGGAAACAATGTGTAATGTGTGTATTTAAATACACACATTAATGTTTGTTTAAAATTAAAACTGTTTGAAATGTGAAAATCAAATATTTATTTAGGTACAACGATGTATGTTATTTTTGTAAGAACATGATCATCTTAATCTTTAAATATATGACTTTTGTAAATAATTAATTCGTCCACCTTGCTGAATATTTTTACTTATTTTTCTGAGTAACCTATAATATATGCCTTTATGGAACAAATGTGTTTGTCAATATTGATTTGATACGTTGTTTTAATTTTTTTCGTAAAAAAATCACACTCCATTCAATTATAAAATTTATAGCATTATTTGAGACAGTAAAATGTTTAATGATTCTTTGTCTAGTCTAGACATAATAAATTAACAAGAACGACATAAACATGAAACATACATTTAACAACTACTAATTTTTAATGTAAAAGAATCTCATTTAAAAATGTCATTCAAGTTGTGCCTCGTGCGGTATTACTCTGATATTTATCCACCAAGCGTAGGCAGCATATTTGGATTTGGATAGATGACCATGCGCTATCTAGCGAAGTGTGTGATGAATGCGTTGTCTTGAGTTGAAGATATTTGTGTATCGTCCTGATGTGCGACCACCATTTATTAACAACATCATTTTGACTGACAAATTTGAGATGTAGACACATAAACGAACTGTATAAACATTTAAAAAATATTAATTTGATGTACATTTTCATTAATTCTAACACATAAATAATAAAACTTAACAATCACATGCTAAAAATATACACGTACTCTCTTTTTTGTGTATTACATAGGATGTTCAAAATGTCACCGGAAAATCATAATTAATAGATATTATCAGCCGTTATACTGATAGAACCTAGATTCATCACCAGTCACTGTTGAAAAAAGCCTGAGGATCAAATTAATTTAAAAATTCAAAAGTGTCATACCTAATTTTTTGGCATTTTGGCATCCATTGTGATGATAAGTGACTGAAATTTATTTTTTCTTAAAAATACATCAATGAATTCCACCAGTATTCTGAGCTATCATTTGAGTTAATATTTTACGATAGTTTTCATTCGTTCACTAATTGAAAGGAATAAAAATTTTTTACACAATTGAAGATCTTTGAAGTCTTTCCCGATAACTGTCATCGTTAATTTCTTCTCACCCGCTAATTAAACGAATAATCCATTCATACGAAACGGTTTAATTTATTCTCGTAAACTTTCACTATATATTTTATTTATAATGCCACATCTTTAATTATCATTCGTACCTCAAATTTGACGGAATCCATATTCTTTGGAGCATTTTACCGTGTAAGAATATAATTCGGCACTGTTGCGACATCGCAGACATTTCCAAATTAATACTTATTTTATCACACAAAGTATATTATGTAGCGTTAACGAATAAAAGCCACTTTCCGTGAATTTTTCAAACACCCCTTGTATGCATATTTTTGCTGCATGCTTTTGATTTTCTTCATGAAAAAAAACATTAAATAACACAATTACACAAAAATCTTTATAATAATGATAAAAATACGCATAGTTGGATTTTTTCGGTAGTTAATCATAAAAATAATCAGCCGCTAATGTTAGCAACTGGAGTGTCGTACAAGAAATAACGTCTGTACTTATCTTACAATCAGGACATCACCTACAACCGGCAGCCGTCCAAAGAATATGATCGGTTCATATTTCGTTTGAAGTTAGCATTACGAATACATTTATTCTGAAATTATGTTGGGCGACATTTCGCGTAATGTTATTTTTACCTTGCGCCCGATTTATGACTCTTTTCAGGTGTAATTTAATACTCACCTGACGGATTTTCCGTTGAAAATCAATTCACAGACAACTGAACGTATATCTTACAATATGAATATAAAGTTTGCATTTATTATTACGTTATATAAATATAATAATATATCTATATTATATAAGATCACGTGGTGACCAAATACTTATCTTTAAACTACTGCAAGGACATATTATATATCCCAGCCAATTAGAACTAATGTTCGATCCAGATTGACCCGGCAATCCGTACTCTTTCACATTCCTAGAAGTAGAACATATTATGTACAAAATTCATTCATTCACCGTTTGTGCATATATCATAATGAGATGTTAACAGAAATGGACTTTTCAACATTAGCCTTACTACCATTTCATTTTCAATTTGAACCAATCATTCTACCTACAAACATATCTTGCTCTCAGATGTAAGATATTAAGTCGAATTTATTATAATGGCCTTACATTTTATTATTATTATTGCACAGAATTTAACCACCACTCCATCTTCCTTCCTCTTCTCCCTTTCGTTCCCTCTTGAAAAAAAAAGGTTTTTCTTTTTCTTATCTTAATTTTCTTATTTTTTACTCCTTCAATAGAAGAGATAGTTGTCTTTATTTTGAACACACGGGTTGAATTCACTATTTTGTTGCTATGTATCTTAACAATTGTTGATTAACTGTATGTTTTCCTAATAAATAAATTAAATAATATAATAAAGGACTACGAGTCAGTCATGAGCACATCGACTTAAGAGAGGAAGATCTAGATTTTGCCGAGGTGTATGAAACGATTCTTAAAATTCAATGAAAATAAATTGACCCGGGTAAAACACCCCGGATAATCGAGAATCTACTGAAATGGATCAAAGAAAGTTCACCGACCGCAATTCACCGACGGAAAGTTCACCGACAATAATTCACCGAGTGGAAAGGAAAATTCACCGATTCTACAAATGAACGCCGATGATTTATATATAATATTATATGAAAAACAAAGTGAAAAACTTTTTGAAGCACATTAATTTGTTTCGTATCATAAAGTGAAACGATTTTTTTTAGAAACAGAATAAGCGACAAAAATAGGTGAAATGGGTTATGAATGCCATTTTTATTTTTGAATGTGTATCTATGTTCTGTCAATAAATAGAACGAGTACCCATGTTCCAAACACGTTAAATTGATACTCTGAAAATAAGTCAATTCTGTTTATCTAACTTAACACATTTACATGAACTTAATACATTTACATAAACTACTATACCGGAAAAACGTTGTCTGCTATAATACAGTATAATACTAGTATAGCAGACAGGGCAACGAATGAAGTTTTATTTTGCTGCCAAGAACTCGGCAACAATGCTTGCTATGTTTAAACAATGTAAAAACAAGCATGAAATAAATCAATTATAATTTAGGAGAACACATTCTTATTGTGAAGTTGTAATTATTCAGAACATAGGTCTGTGATATTTTAAATATGAATTATTATTATTAACTATATAATTATATATATATATATACCAGTAGCTATGTGAAATGGGACAAAATACAAGCGCCGTCCAGAGGCGTGTTCTGGTGATCTTTTAATTATGCTATTTTAATTTTTGATTGATACCTATATTTGTATGTCGTAATAATAAATTTCAATAAATAAATCATCGGCGATCATTTGTGGAATCGGTGAATTTTCCTTTCGATGAATTGCGGGTCGGTGAATTGTTGTCGGTGAACTTTTCATCGGTGAATTGCAGTCGGTGAACTTTCCGGACGTTTACTGAAATATTTCTCTATGACCTATTCCTCTTGAAGTATCTCAACAAAAAATACCTCAACACATTCATAATAGTCTAACTTGAGAAGAACATGTATTATGTAGTCCCCAAGTCAATACCGCAATGGCACAAAGCCAATTTTTTTATTTAGATCCGAAAAACTTTCGGATCACCAAAAATATTCAAATTTAGTTCGGCAAAGTGGTTAATGAAACAGTGCCACTTGATGTTTATTTTTTCTTTTCCATTTAAAAAAAACCAGAGAGAGATTTTTTTTAAATTAATAACAAACATTTTATAAAACAACCTTTATTTTTAGATTTAATATATTTATAGTAAACCAAAAGACAAGCAAAATACCTACATCAATTAAATATCTTTATATAAGCAGTTTATTATTATAGATTAAATATTAGTTTTAAAATATGAATTAAAGGATATATAAGTAATAATGAATAACGTAAATCAATACGTTAAATTCTAAAGGAAAAAATCAGCATTATATAAATACTTAATGTAATACTTAATAGCTAAAATGGTAAACCGCTGACTTAGCATATGAGGGGATATTGCGATCACTTGGTACAGATAAATAAAACAAACAGTGCAAATTTTAAAAAAATCGTATAATGAGTGTTTCTCATTATGTATGTTTTTCTAATAATGTACAATATTGGTTCAAAGTATAATAATTTATTTGAGTATTCACCCCACCTGTATGCGGGTTTATACAATTTTGAGCACACAAACAAACATGTCACATACCATAGTGTAGAATTTAAATAATTAAATTCAGAGAAAACAGTAATGTTTGCTGCGTTCTCATTATGTCATTTTGAAATGAAATATTCTGTTTTCGTTGCAGACACGTAGTTTAAAACACCAACACTTTGTCTGAGAAGTCTTCAAGGAAAATGTCATGATTTTTCGCACTCTAACTCCAGCCCACCGAAATGTGGTCGGGAAATTATATTAGTCATAAATTCTTACGGGGCTAAGAAAAAGTTATTATTTATATAATATATGTATATTCATCTGCACCTATGGGGAACGCAACATTTACCATAATATGTACCTAATTAATAAATAATTTTAAATACCATTTAAATGTGAAAGATATACACATAAAATCAATTTTATCAAAAAATATCGTTGTTGTTACCGGGATTCGAACCTGAATCTCTTTCCAATCCGGGGAAGGTGCATTAATCGACTACGCTGTAGCACACAGTACTTTTGACGACAAATTTTCGAACCTATATGTTACATTTTTCAAATTCTATCGTTCCATTATTTGAAAACCATCTACTTTATTTATACAGTATCTCAAATACCTTTGAGAAGTCCGATGGGAGACGCCAGAATTAATAATTCATTTTATTAAATTTTGTACACATTAATACAACTTATGTATTATTAAGGAGAACACATTCTTATTGTGAAATTGCAATTATCAAGAATATGTTTTTCGATAAAATTGATTTTATGTGCATATCTTTCTAATTAATAGATTTAATTAGTATTAAAAATATCACAGACCTATGTTCTGAATAATTACAACTTCTCAATAATTTGAAAATTGATCATATAGACCAGGCATCGCCAACCTATGACCCGCGGGTCACCAAGTGACCCATTTGATAATTTCAAGTGTCCCACTTGAGTTCCACAAATAAAGTATAATATATAAAAATGAATTATAAAACATTAACATGTGTAGTGTGGTCAATGGAGAGGTGGTCTTAATCTTTTCGGTTATTTAAAAGGTGCGCGCGCATCCGTCAGGCGTGGGCCAATGAGAAAGAGCCTGTGACGCGAGAGACCGCTTATAAATAAAGTTAATAAATTATTAATGAACTAAAACTTGACAATTATATTTGTTTTTATAATAATTAGTAATAGAATTTAGTTTAAAGGTACATTGTAATACTTTTCTCAATAAAATTTATCTTATTTTTCACTATCGGACTGTTTTGAAATGAAAATACCCATTGACCCGAACCGTCTTCTTAATAGTTATATTTTAATTGATTTTGACCCGCAACCAAAAAGGTTGCTGACGCCTGATATAGACTATGCATGTAGCATATCAAATCATCCGGAGATCGATAGAATAAGTCGTGTAGAATTTGAAAAAAAAATGTATGTAGTTGTTTTTGTTGAAAAATATATTATAATATATTATAATATATTGGCGAAATTGATTAGACAGGCGGACTCTGGCGGAGAAATTAAAAATATATGTATATACAAACTAAAAAAAATATTTATATTTTAATGATACACATTAGAATTTAATTAGGAAAAGAAACGTTTCTAAAGTTTTTCTGTAACTTCAAAAATTTTTGTAATAAAATACTAACGCCGAAATATATTTATCAGTTCAAAATGAAAATGTTTCAGCAATGAATAAATGTCAACAAATATATACTCGAATCTACTCTATGAATGAAATATTTGTACGATTTCGAAAATATTGAATACAAAGAGATTTTCGTATCTCCAATGTTTGAATAACTTTTAATTTATAGTCCCATTTTTCTTTACGTTAGAATGTTTAATTTTTAATTTAGAGTTCGAAATCAAATATTTAAGAACGGCTAATAGACGGAATCCATCTTCCGGTAGGATCACTCGTGGTATGTGAATATTAGTAAAGAGCTTAGTGAATTGTAAACAAATCGCGCGAGTTATTGAGAAAATGATAGGGGAAAAAGAAATTCTGAACACGATGAAGTAACATCATTAAAAAATATACGAATTAAATATATCAGTATAATAAATAACATTCGAAAATATATTGTACCTCTTAATAATTATCTTACGCGTACGTAAACTATATAATACTTAAGAAGATCAAATAAATAAATAGCCTTTAGTAATATTTTAATATGTCCAAGAACACACAAGTACTAGATTTTTACTTTTATCATATTATATTTAATGAAAAATATATAGGAGTATGGATGGGGTGATTATATGGAGATTGAGGGGTGACAATTGGTGAACGTTATATACTCGTATATATAAAGTGATCACTTAAACCAGCCGAAGACAAGTCGTAAGCTCTGTAATCACCCCATACTCTTATATATTTTTCATTAAATATAATAAAAATAGCTTCGTCTCTGTGACATATCAGATATTTATTAAATAATCTTTATTATTATGCGTGTACACGAGTGAATCTTTGTTCTCGCGTTTGAGAGATTGACTATAAAGGCCGGTATATCGGTCTTTCTGCTCTGCGTACAAACTGCAATACGAATTAAACATAGATTTGACTTACTTCCACACAAATATTCGCATTCAAACGAAACATTTTTTTGTGTCACCCTTTTCATGTGTATTTATATTTATTGAATTCTCAAGTAAGTGCAACGTGCATTACTCGCTATGCTAAGTGCAACACTAATTTAGTGGTGTTTGATGCAGTTCGTTAATAACGCGTTTAACATTTGATTTACACCTTATCGGTCTCGTCTTTCCTGGCGCAAGATTTAAAAAAAATGTCACCATTGGCATCGGCAGCTTCGGGCCAGGGACTGTTGGAGAGCTGCCATTGGCCACTTTACCGATAGCGCGCGGGCCGAGCCGCTCGATGGCGAAGACGGCGAACATGCTTTAGATTCCTCTCACGTGGCGAGGGATTCCGTGGTATTTTTGTTCCCTATTTATAGGAATATGAATAAACAAATGTATTTTCGGTCGGTGCAAACTCCGCCGATGTTTTATTACGGTTGCAGTGAATGCTTTTATTTCACTATTGAAAGACATTGTTTGTCTTTAATAAATCATTCGTTCCCGCGAAAACTGAAACACTGGGTTTGGTTGTTTATGGTAACGGGCTCCACAATTTCATGAAAATACTCTAAAACTATGCATTTTCTTTAAAGTTTTGTTAACAAATACAAAGGTGACATATCCGAAATACTAATTTTTATATGATTGCAATATTTCATCAATCAACCATAAATTCAAATGTGTATTACCAGTGAGAATATATTTTCACTGACGTTTCAGTGAAATCATATCCGAATACGTTTCCGTCAGTTGAAATATATTTCTACTGGTGGAAATATAACTTTACTTTTAAAATTAGCAATATTAACTTTGTTGTTAAAATTCATATTTTTATTTATTAACTTTGTTTTATTAACCACTTAATTGAGTTTATAAATAAAAATATGAAATATAACTTCACTAGCAGGTTTTAACAATTGTATATTCTATCTTATTCTATAATTGAACCTAACCTAACCTAATCTAACATATGTGTTGAAAAGGAAATAAAAATGGCTGAGATTATAAACACAGTAGTTTATGCAGTAAATAATTCTATTTAATATAAATGAAAATACTATAAGCGAATAAAAGTGACAGTTGTAAACGCCACCCACGCCACCAAACTATTTGTTACCATGCTGTAGGGCGACACATCGACACTTAGGCCAAATATTCCCGCGCGGCGTATTCTCACTTTTCAACGGATACAAACTCACTAAATGTAACCAGTGAATTTATATCTTCATTGTTAGATATACATCCAATGACCGGCTTAGCTTTCACCAGTGAAAATATATTCTCACTGGTAATACAGATTCACTGTAACATACATACTCGTAAAACAGAATTTTAGATGTTGACATTATTATCAACCTTTTAATAATTATGGATATTTACTTGTAAATATTTTTTGAAATTGTATTTTATTATTTACTAATAACACCAGTAAACTAATCATTACAGCGTAACTAAGAAAACTTAGTAAATAATTAAATTTCATAAATAATTTTAGCCAAATCGTGTCACCATATATAGTCGATGTATAAAAGGCAAAGTTAGTATTTTTGTACCAACCAACAAGCCTTAAATGGCTTTACTATTTTCTTAACATATTTGATATTTCTCTGAGATGGTTTTATACTAAGAATTATATACACCAAACTTTTATATACCTTTATTAGTTGTTTAAATTTCTAAGTCTTTATTTAATACCTGTTGAATTCAACGCCCACTTCATTCATTTTTTCTTACCATTTTCTCCTCACTCATATATTTTACAATCTATATATTTTGTCATAACGTTTTCTTTCATTTTCTTACAGTCAAATTTCACAAGGTATAACAAAATATATATGTATACAAGTCGTTATTTACCATTTTTTTAATATTGTAGGCAAACTATCGTGAAAACACAACTTATTTCCTTATGTTCAGTTACCTGATATTGTTTGGCCCCATCGATGATTTACACTCATATACAACACCGTATATATTTTCTATTTTGGTTCGATGAGGTATTGCGATGTGTTGCAAGTGCTAGATAGATTGACGAAATAGAAATGAAAGGCGTAGATAATACAAAATTAACACAGCGAAAGTGGCTCCAAACGTCAGTACCTACAAATACTGAGTCATTCATTTAAATGTTTTCTGTTGTATTTTATATGGAGAAAAGATTGAATGAACGAATATGAACCGATTTTTTATCACCAGTCTCGAGACAAAGTACCCACATTAAAATATATTATAGGTGCTTTTAATTCAACAAATTCGTATTGAACTTTAAAGTTTATAAAATATATTACTTCCCACGTCATCAAGTTTTAGTATATTTAAATAAATTTTATCAAGGGAACACATACTTATTGTGAAGTTGTAATTATTCAGAACATTTATCTGTGATAGTTTAAATACTAATTAAATGTATTAATTTGAAAGATATACATATAAAACCAATTTTATCTAAAAATATTGTTGCTACCTGGATTCGATCCGGGGAACGTGCATTATGAAAAGTAGATGGCTTTCAAATAATGAAACGATAGATGTATTAATTTGAAAAGTGTAACACATTGGTTCGAAAATTAGTCGTCAATCCACTGTGTAGGTATAGCATAATCGGATAATGCACGTTCCCCGAATTGGAAGAGATCCAGGTTCGAATCCCGGTATCAACAACAATACTTTTCTATAAAATTGATTTTATGTGTATATCTTTATAATTAATACATTTAATTAGTATTTAAAACAAATTTTATTTTTATGTCAAATTCATTGTTGATTTAAATAATTTGTTAGATAATTTAAACTGTATAATAAGTTTATATGTGATTAATCATTTATAAACGAGTGTCTACATATAAAATGTTTACCTCGTCATGGGTACAGCCCAGTGAGACGTTATGAATATAATTGTGTATAATAAAGTATCAATAAATTAATATATTTAACACCTCAAAAGCTAATTTAGTATTGATTTTATGAGAAATTATAACATGATAATAATATATTATTATAAAACATAAATATTTATATCGTGGTTAAACAATGATACATATGTTTATTATGTACCTACTCATTTGGCACACTTATGGGAAAAGGTTTGCCATCGCTGATCTAGATGATGTATAATATTATTGTCCCACATCTTTAATTGTTTACTAATTTTATTAAGAAATATATTGTACTTGTCTCAGGTTATTGGTTCGCGTGGTGGACGAAGGCGGCCCTGGGCGGCAAGGCTGGGTCCCGGCAGAACTGTTGAGGTCCAAGGAAGAACAAGAGAAAAACAAGAAGTCAGTCGAGGCTGATGCTGCCTTTAGAAGACAGTAAGAATTTTTAATATTTATATTTATGTATCTTAATACAATACACAATTTTGGTTCTCCGAGTATGTAGTCCTAACGGATCACAGATTTTTCGCCCCAAAAAATATAAACATATAAAAATTAATACAGATTATTCAAACTACCTAGCCCACGAAAACGTCGGTTTGTTATATTTCACACTCAGACAAAAATTAAAAAAATATATATAAATATTTTTTTATATAATGAACTCATTCAATGTGTAGTATTCTAGAAATGATAAATGATGACGTTCAATAAAAATATTTTTACAATATTTAAGTCCAAGAGCACATAATTTAGGATTTTTACCTACAAAGACACTGTTATTAAATAAATATCAGATATCTGATAGAGACGAAACTATTTTTATTATATTTATATTTGAACGTTATATTTATATAAAGTGATCACTTAAGCCATTACTTATTACCCCATACTTCTATATATGTTCCGTTAAATATAATAAAAATAGCTTTTTGATAACAACAGCAATTTCTCGCTATTCGCAGTATTCGTATTCGCGGTGGATATTTTTTTTTTAAATTGGATAAATAATCAATACAATTTGGATGAATTGGTTATGAAGTCAAATTGAAAATCAAAATTATACTAAAAATGAGGTTCTCGATGTTGTTAGACCAGAATTAAATATCATACATTTCAGACAAAAGTATTGGAAATGAATTCTAACATCGTAAAAAACAACTAGTTTAACAAAACTACGATTATTAATGCTATACAGAAATCCAATGATAATAATTAGATAATTAATAAAAACATCCAACACTTTTTTTTCGTCCAACTGCCTTAATTTATAATGTTTTGAAATATTTATTTGAAAATTGTAATAAATGTTCGTCATATGTTTTCGTTTAATTTTACGTTAGTTCATATGTAGACCAAATATCACACTTAAAACAAAATCAATTTCTTATATAGGGGTCATAACTCAGTATTCGTATTAATTGCCTATTTCTTATCCATTTATATGGATTATAAGGCAAAAAGAAAGATTTATTTAAATATATTTGTATTCTACATTTTGTTCATAAGTATTTTAAACTAGGTTAGGTTATGGTAAGTTAGGTTCCAATGTTAGGTTAGGTTAGGTTATACTGCATGGCGTAGCGGGCATGTTTGTTTAACTAGTATTCAGCTTTAACACGGAAATTACAAGTGTGTTAAGAATGACACAAAATATTTATTTTTAAATGCGTCATTGAATTTACAAAGAGCTTCATTCTTTACAATAAAATGGTTTGTCTCCCATCACATTTGTTTTTTAGCTTTTCTCAGTCAGTTTAAGTTCAATATTTAAATTTAAAAGTTCTGGTGATAGATAAACGTGTGACGCATGTAGATTTTTATATTTCGCTCTTCTTCTTTTTCTGTCACATCTCTTTTTATGGTTTTTTAAAAGAGTATTAATTATTATTTTTAATATGGTTATTGACAACAGAGTACTGCGTCTCTGCAGGGTACGTTTGCTCTCGTTATGGAGCAGCGGGCAATCTAGTATTATTTTTAATGGGCAATTTATGTTTATTAATTAAACTTATTGTCATCTCATGACACGTGTTTATTGAACAGTTTTGGTACAAAATATGTTTTCAAGGTTCTTATGCAGTATATTAGTACCCTTGTAAAATTACCCATAAGTAAATTTATTAATTTTCAAATTATCCATCTTTTCAGAAAACATATTTACAGGCAAAATAATATTTCTAAAATATTTATTCAACAATAAATTACCATAAATATTAACATTTGCTCAATTATTCTCCTACTTTTAATTTATCTCACGGAATGGTGTACGCAGATATTGTGTACGGAGCTGTATTTTTTTCGAAGTTTATGAGCTCTACCCAAACATTTAGGACACGTCATCCAATCTCTCGAGACACGTAGAATAAATTATGTGACACATTTACGTCTCAATGTTCTCACGGCGCTTGATAAATTATTATTTCACGTCGCATCAAGAAACGCCCCACAAATAACCAATGCCAAAATAAATCCTTTTTTCCTAAGAGCCCTTTCATCGTAGGCCAAGTTTTCTTGTCTTAACATTAAATTATTTTATTCATTCGTTGCGAACGTGTCTCTGAAATATTGACAAGGTATCTAAATCTAAGGGTATTGTTTTTAATATAAATTAGATATTTATTTCTGTATCATCTTTTTGTTTTTATTTCTCAATTTTCATCGCTTAGTATCTTCTTATTTCATTCATCGTGCCTTGACACAGATAATCTTAAATGCCAAGGAAATGGGAGTCTAGGAGATAGATCATATCTCTCTGTGAAAAGATGACAGCATTTCTTATGCTTTCGAGACAAGCTTATCTTTGCTAGAAATTTTCTTAATGTTTTTTGACGTAACAATTTTGAACGCCAGAAATAATTTATTTTTAGCGGTCATATTTTTTTAAATATCAATTTTTATACATTTTTTATACAACAACAAAAAAATATCCTCCATTGTTGATCTCTACGTTATAATTATGAATACGTTTAATTGAGCCATTGTTATCTTAGTGAAATTTAATCCATAAATTAAAAAAAGTTTTAATTATGCGGCACTGAAACATGATTTTTAGTAAATATTAATATATTTACATATATTAATTAAACAAACCAAATTGATTGTACTACTCGCCAAGTACATTAAAAATACGTATTTCAGTAAAAATTATAAATTTTAAAGTTTTCGTCCTAAGTCAGTAGTTTAATATTCGATGTCGTTTGTCCCATAATTAGCTCGTGAATATAATATATCTATTTGTAGTACTTTTATTATTCCTTTTATTACCTTTGAAACAATGAAGAGACAAAGGAGAACCCCCTCTTTTATGAAAGCTTAAAACGCGATATCTTCATGAACATTTTAAGGATTTAACGAACTAATTTACTTATTTTGCGCTAAATGAGTTGGCAGTTTACTTCCTCTCTGGAGATTAATGTTTTCCAGAAAAAATAAACAAAAATAAATCATTTTCTTTCGTATTGCTTGTGCATTAACCGGGTGTTCACTCTAATGACGTTCGTGTTGAGTCACCTATTCATCGAGACATTTCTCTCGGAAGTAGCTTTTAAATTTACAGTCTGCGGACAGTGAACTTTAAAATGGTTAATGTGAAACATGATTTTTTTAACTACTTTTGATTTTCTATTAAAAACTATCATTAGTATTATTTGGCGCCATATTTGTATATTTTATTTTATTCAAAAGAATAAAATGCAAAGTTTTTGTCTTTTGAAACAGTCATACACTCTTTTAATATCTGAGATTTTCCTTATATTTAATCCATACTCGCAGTAACGCTTTTTCTGATACAGTCGATTCCGCTTAATTGGGCCAAATCTCGAGGAATGGAAACCAAACCAAGGAACTAATAGTAATTTACATCGCTTAATTGGGACGACATTTCGCGTAATTAGGACAGTAAATTTAAGATTACAATACATAAGTCTAAAATTTATTAATAAGTTCCACAAAAGCCAGAGAGTTAGTGCACCAATTTCTCAATACAGTTTGTCGCTGAGCTATAAAAACCAACACCATATAAAAATTTTAAACCTTTAGATATTTCCTAAATTTTGAGTAATGAGGGAAATGAGGACATGTTAGAAGTTCTATTGTTAATTATCAAGAGTTTTCGACAATTTACCATGTTACGATGAAAATAAAGAACGAGGATGCAATTATTGAAGCATTAAATCGAAACATCAAAAATTAGATGAAAAAGACGTTGATGATTAATATACAACTATGCCTGTAAGTAATCAGGAGAAAAAAAAATATAGCCGGATTACAGCGTTACTTTATGCAGGAAGGCAATGAAGGAAGCCCTAAGTATTTAAAAAAAATACTCATCATTTAATTTTAAGCTCGCTTCGGTTAATTGGACCAAACTTCCTGGTCCCGATGTATCCTAATAAAGCTGTATTATGAAAATACTAACATAAAGCGTTGTTCTACTTGTAGAGGCCACAAACGTTTTGTTAACGTTTTTATATAAATAGACTCAATTAATATTTAAAAAATCATTTTAAACTTTAAACATAAGCTGTTATACAATAAAGAATCTATGCAACGATTACACATATAAGGAATAAAATCTATCCGGATTTATAGTCAATACGGCCTTTCATGTCAAGTGGTACTTTACTAGTTAATATTGACTCGAAAGGGTCACCAATAAAGATTGAATTCATTGTGTGAGTCACTCGGAGCGACTGGTGTTTTAGATTGAGTCTTGTCAGAAGGATTGTTTAAGGTGAGATCGAGGGCCCTATTCTTCCTTAAATTCTAACGCATGTATCTGAAATGTCGCCGTGTATACTAATGTTGCCAAGTGTGCTTGCGAATATGCGAGTTAGTGTTACGGCAAGAGTAGGTTAATTATAATGAAACAGTACTTACAAAAGGTTGCGTTTATTGAAGTATAATTAAATTTACACTATTGATTAAATTATAAGTTAAAGTTCAGGATTAACGAAGTTCCCTGGAGGCGGTGCTGAAATACGCGCGAGAAGATGGCCAGAAGAGAGATCGGTTC
Source organism: Eubasilissa splendida (assembly GCA_031772225.1). Classification (NCBI taxonomy): domain Eukaryota; kingdom Metazoa; phylum Arthropoda; class Insecta; order Trichoptera; family Phryganeidae; genus Eubasilissa; species Eubasilissa splendida. The sequence continues at coordinate 27,070,956 of CM062848.1, forward strand.
TGGTGGTTTCTCGGACTGGTTGCGGCGCGACGTATTATTGTCTGCATTTCTGACGGCACTGGATGGACTTGAATAGCTGTCAAGTGCATAGTTATGCGGCCATGTCTCAAGAGGCGCGACCAGGGCTCCTCACTATCTTACCAGTAACCTATAAAGAGTTAAATTATGTGTGGTGTTCGTCTGCGATTGGTATATCAACCCAAAACGTTGTTATAATTTGTGTTGCCTCTTCTTCCAGAGCTGTCGTTCGAGAATTGGTGGAGACCGAGGAGGAGTTCGGCCGCGACCTCCAGCAAGTTGTGGAAAGGTACATGAAGCCTCTGGACAAGCCGACAACGCCGAAGGTTGTCAGTGATAACAAGGATCTCGTATTCAACAACTTCAAACAGATTGCCGAGTTTCACAACACGTAAGAGTATACCTTTTGACTGATTTGCTTGTAAAAAGTAATAATGATTATGTATGTTCAAATATAGTACTGTAGATGGGTAAAACTGCAATATCGACAAAATTAATAATTATTTAAGTGGCTTTTGAAATCATTAAAGCCTTTTTCATTTTTGGCATTGATTGTGTGGCAGCATTTTGGGGTTTAAAAATTATAATTATTAATATACATATTATTATTACACTCTAAAAGTAGGTACTCATCCCTACCTTATGCGATTGTCTTTTTTGAATAAATAATTTAATTTAGTTCACTTTCATCTTTTTCTATAGTTTTCTTACCATAAAAGTCACTTTTAACAGATTTGAGTTTGAATCACCTTTTACACGAATTTCTAATGCTCCTTCTTGGTTAACTATTATTAATCTATTATACATGGATAAAAACAATGTCATTCTAAAGAAACACAAATTATATAATAATAAATTGCAAGGTTTAGTAATACCACCACATAGTTGAGATAAATCACAGTGTTTATATCTTATAAATGTTCACATAAAGTTTTCGTAGCATTACATAATACACATTTAAAAAATCATTATAAAGTTAATAATTTCGCTGAAATTATGTTCAATTTAAGCGTAATTTGTTGTGGCGCAGTATTCAATTCACTATATTATAAAATACATACATAAAGGAAGAAATATTATATATTAATCACATAACATTCCCACTTCTGTCAGTGAATTGTTAATTATTTAATTAAATGCAAATAGGGCAGTAACTATTGTTGAGTTGAGTTAGACTTTAATTGAAGGTTTAGTTGGAAACTTCACAGTCAGTCTAAATTGATCTATATTCAATATTATTATTTTCTTTAATTTATACCATGTTTGATTTGGCAGTGTCCTCATAGAGGGGGTAAAGTACTACGCGAACGAGCCTCGGATGCTGGGGAAGACCTTTCTGCGCATGGAGCGAGAGTTTGACAAGCACGTAGCCTACTGCAGGGACGAGCCTTCGGCCCAGATATTTCTACAGGACAACGAGCAAGCCAGGGAGTTCTTCGAGGTACCTGATTTTTTTTTAAAAATAAAAACACATTTTGAAATTGAAATATATTTTCTGCTTAAAGGTTATCATATTAGTATCTTTCAGAATTGCACCGATCCGAGTAAAAAATTTTTTTCAATTCTCAAAACTTTATTTTGGAGTACTAATAATTGTTCCATTTCTTCTTTATTAACCAAAAATTAAATCCTGCTGCAATGGTTTATGTCAGAAATAATAACTAGTATTTAAAACATCACAGACCTATGTTCTGAATAACTACAACTTCACAATAAGAATGTGTTCTCATTAATAACTAGTATTTAGTTGTATACAAGACTCAATACTAATGAATCTTCTGATCCTTCCCAGAAGTGACATATTTTTAGCAATGTTTTTAGTCGCGTGTCATGTATTTTGCGAAAAGTTCAATTTTGAATCTATTATGACTCCCAAATATTTTATTTCAGTCACTTCCTTCAGACTTTCACCATCTATAATAATTTCTGGTATAATTGACATTCTTTATTTCCAATATGTTCATGAATTTAGTTTTGTTTACGTTTAGTGCTAGTTCATTTTTAAATACAAATTAAATGTATTAATTATAAATATATACATATAAGATCAATTGCTACCGGGATTTGAACCAGGATTCTCTTCAATCCGGGGAACGTGCATTATCAGATTATGCTATACCAACACAGTGGATTAACGACAAATTTTCGAACCTATATGTTACATTTTTCAAATTAATACATCTACCGTTCCATTATTTAAAAGCCATCTACTTTGTTTTTACGGAATCTCAAATACCTTTGAGTAAACCGATAGGAGAACTAACAATTCATTAAATTTTTGATACATTGATACAACTTATATATTATTATGGAAAACACATATTATTGTGAAGTTGTAATTCTGTGATATTTTAAATACAAATTAAATGTATTCATTATAAAGATATTACAATGTCTCCTACTATTGATTCATAAGTAACCTCATTTTGTATAGAAATCACGTCAAAGATTATATATTATTTAGATGAACGTATTTCAAAAATATAAGTTTTCAATAATATATGAATCCTTGCCTCCACAACTTTTATAATACACTATATATATACATATGTATCTAAATATCGATATTCAATCTGTGCAGATTTATTAATTGAAAAGTTGATATTGTACACTCTTAAGAGATTATTGAAGATCGGAAGATGAAAAATATGAAATCATCAGATTAATAATACAGACTCCCGATAAGTAAAATAAAATCCAAAGTAAACATTTTTATTCCGCTATAACTTCGTAGTAATTTATTGTAAATATAATTTAAAACAATTCGCTTTGTTTAAATACCATTTTATTTCTGTACACCTTGAAGAAGGTGCGGCGGTTTCTAAACTGGTTGGTGTTAGCAAAAATATTGTGGTGTTTAAACAAAGTGAATCGTTTTTAATTATATTTAAAAAAAAATTAGTTAGTATGTGAATTGCACTCATTCTATTTCAGAATGGTTTATAAACAGTGGAAAGCGCATCCAGCACTGTATAAATATTATATAAAGCAGCAAAATAAAACTTTATTTAACACGATTTTGTGTCCACATCATCATTAAAAAAAACATTTCCTTTCAAAATATTTCAGCAAACATTATTTCTAGCAAAGATCAGAACCTCGACAATATTTTCAATTTCAAAACAATATAACGTTCATTTTATATCATAATATGGTTGGGAATGGTTTATTTCTCAGCTATGAGTATTTTGTAAGCTTCTAGAGCTTTTAGAAGGAATATGGTTTATTTCTCTGCTGACGAGTATCTTGCAAGCTTTTAGAGCTTTTAAAAGCTTTTTCATAAAGAAAATAGATGGCAAGCTGGGGAAAATTATTAATGGCGCTTACTCATATTTATAATTTTAGAATACTCTCATGTTTATTAATGCATATTATTATTATTTAGTATCTTAATAAACTTTACGTCTAATCATACTTGGAAAAAACATTTAGTTTAAAATATTATCTGAAATTAAATAATATTACTATTGTTAAATATAATAGATGTACACAATTTTTTTTTTCAAAATCCACATCGTCACAGTTTGCAAATATTAATATTATTTCCAATTATATTTATTATGCAATTATGTTATTATGCAAATAATTATTACTCAGTTACGGAATTAAGATATTCTGCATCGCTCTGGCATACGATCACCTTTCAGTATCTCATATCTCATAGTTTTAGGTATGAAAAATATTTCATCAATTTTATTTTGAGTTTCATGTAGTACGAGTATGTGACCACGTACAATTATTCAAAGTTTGACAAAAATGTATTAAACAAAAATATTAACTATAACTTCATTAAGTTGGTATACACTGTTCATAAAAATGTACTATATTAGTCTTCTTATTTCAAATAGGCAATCCACCCTTCAAGAGTGATTTGTGCCATTAAACAAGTTTAAACATTATTTCATAGAAAGCAGTACAACAATATTATAGAATAGGGAATATTGCGTTACAAGTTAATACCATTGACATTCAAGAATTTTTCTATTATATAGCTTAAATCTGGCGAGTTGGGGGAAAGAAGATAACACAAGTTAACCAGGAGTTGAAAATTACCATTGACAAGATTATTGTAAAAAAAACCTGTGATCCGCAATGGACAAGCAAAAAAGACATGGTCAAGGGTTTCCTCCTCGGCACACGATATTAGACATTTTTTTTAAATTCCTCTGCTGTTCTTTATAATGTTAGTTTATTAAATCATAATCACGTGTAAAATCACTTCGTACATTACTTCTCGTCAGTGTAATATTTCAAATCTGCCCCTGATTACTTTTGTACGTGACAGTTGTCACATACGAGACGTGGGCTTAATTATTATACGTGACGCTTATTAGTGCAGTAAAAAAGTTTTAGTGGTCGTCGGGCTTTCAGTAAGTCGTTCAGTTATAATAAAAAATAATAAAAAATTATTCACGAAAATTTAATACAAAATTCAAACAAAATAAAATTAAAATACTTATATATTAAATTAAACGTGTATAGTATCCCGGGACCCGAACCGTTATTTTTTTCGTTCCGATTCGGTAAAAAAAATATATCGGTTCAGTTATGGTTTTCGGTTTTCGGTTCAACTCGTATTTAAATATTAGCAAGTTAATTTAAACACACCCACACCGTCCATACCTCTCTTTATACGGTTTTTCGCTATAATTTAAGGTGATATAATTCAAATGTGAAAGGAGAATATTTGGTAGCGTGTGCGGTGCACTGCGGAATAGAGGGCGGATTCTGATGTAGCTAAAATGCAGACAAAATACATTTTTTATTCGTACATCATTGACTTTCTCTAAGCTTGATAACTTTTTACCGGGCCCTGCTTTTAGGAATAAAAGTATGACAAAAGTACAAGTATTTACACTTGCTTTTCCGTTCACAAGTGTTTGGATCGCGAACTTTTAATAGACAATCTATAATGTGTTCATTGATATTTTCATCACATTAAATCAACTGTATTTAAGATACATTATAATGTATCTTATCATTTAACTTACAATTATTGGCAATTTATTAATTAATTTGGAAAAGGTTTACCAAATGAGGTACGAAATTGAAGCGTTGCCTTGGAAACTGCTCAACTATTATACATATATTTGTATTGCTGGGTGTTGCGGACATAGGTACCCAACAATCATACCAGGGCAGCAAGTCCTTTGAATTATTCTTATACTTTTTATAACAATTAAAAATGTATTTAATTTTTACAATAAAACATACATAACATAAAAGAAGACAGAAGAAGAAGCCTCAATATGTCACGCGTACACATTGCGAATCGACTTGTCGACCAGAAATCAACTTAATAACTTTCGACATTACGATATCTCGAGTCTATACCCAGACTGATTTTAAGTTATTGGGTGCGAGACAATAGTTTAAAGGCCCCATAAAAAATAAAATACTTGTAACAGTGGTTATGAACGTCAAGAAAACTTGCGTCGTTCACGTGGTCTACTTTAAAGTCATGACGTTTGTGTACACACAGTTTGTTTACGAACTGCCAACTGCACACTGCACACTGCACACAAGATACCTACTACGCATCTAGTGGCTACTATACATACTACACATTATATAATTAGTACATATAACAAATTAGTTTGTATCAGCAAAAAATATTCCCGTAAATCGAAAAAAAAAACGAAAAAATATTGTTAGGAGAACACATTCTTATTGTGAAAAAGTTCTGTAAAAATAAGGTAGATGGCTCTTTCAAATAATGGAACGATTAAATGTATTAATATCAAAAAGGTAACATATAGGTTCAAAAATTGTCGCTAAAAATATTGTCGCTGTAGCATAGTTGGATAATGCACCTTCCCTGGTTTGGAAAGAGATCCAGGTTCGAATCCCGGTGGCGCAACAACAATATTTTTCGATAAAATTGATTTTATATGTATATCTTTCTAATTAATATATTTAATTCATATTTGAAAAAATATCGGTTTGGTTTCGGTTTTCGTTCCGGCTAAAATAACGGTTTTTTCCGGTTTTCGGTTCGGTTCCGTTTCGGGTCCCTGGTAATATCCATCATTGCTGAAATCCTGTATTAATTAATTATCAATAATAATATCGCGACTGATTTAATAATATTAATTATTAAATCAGTATTAATTATTTTATAATATTATTGTAAAATTGTTTTAAAATGAATTTTAAATAGATATATATGTAAACTTACAAATTAATTAATTCTCTAATTCAAAATTGTATTAATTTTTATTTACTAATGGTAGAAGATGAATTTTTGCTCTGGCGTCTCGGAAATTTAGCCCAAAGTTTAGTTTCGCTCTACGTACAAAATATAATACAACATACAACGAACGACAGCTTACTACGTACTTAACACTGTACTGTAATTTTTCGCAAGGAGTCTACCACAGTACGACTTGAACAATTTACGCAAACAAATATCCAATCAGATATATTCTTAAAATGATTTAAATACGTAATGTACCTTTCCGGCGTTGACACAAAAGTTGCTTCCGTGTGATGCTGCCCGACGACAGATTATATGGATACGTAATGAATATCAACCACTGGAGTTTGTAGTGTAATATAATTAATGATAATATAATTTTTTCATACAATATACATAATATGTACATTTTAGTATATTATTATTTCATTCATTTTTTTAGCTCGCCTTAATGCTTACATTCATACTTGGCTTGCTATGTGTGTGTGTGTATCTTGTATAACTATAAATTTTAAAAAATGTTAAAATAATTAAATCATTTAAATAAATAATTGTTTGATTAAGTTCATTCAATGTGTAATGTAATATTTTAATATTTGCCATCTCCTCTCACCACACTGAAACGAGCACTTTTATTTGGTTAATTTATTTTCCACAATATTAAAATGTTCTAATAATGATTTTTAAACGGATATATGTATATTAAGTGACTTATATTGTTTTATTCTATTCCTGAATGGATTACACACATTGATTCCACGTGTCATTCGTCTCCTCTGCTTCCCACCTCGTCTGACTTCATCTGGACGCTTTATTGAATCACGGCGAAAAAATACCTTTGCGTCATACTCGCGGATACCAAGCCCACATAGCATCAACAAAACACTATCGCGTTTGCAGGGTTAGATACCTATTAATAACTCCGCGAATCGAAATACATCGCTACGTGCAGTCGATGAGTATTTTTAATATTTGGTACACGGGAATTCAAAAACACAATTTACATCTGCGTTCGAGCCAAAAATGTTGACACAATCATAACACGACTTTTTGCCTTACATAATATAGTAATCAAGTCAGCTTTGTAAATAATCTTCTATTTACTTCTAAACACACAGCATCTAATGATCAACATATATAAGACTAACGTGTCAGCATGCTATTCAATTTTTATTTACTTTTAACATTATCTCCGTACGGCATTGTTTCATTCTCGATCTTTTCATACTGTTACTACTTTTAACGAATTGCATTTCTAAGGCGTCTATACTACTTTCCATCCATCTTCTGTCCTTTAAATACATAAATGTCCCGTCAGATGCATTTTTCCGTTTAGATATTTCATCATCTCTGTAATATTACACGTATTTTCATTCTTAGGAGAACACATTATTGTGAAGTTGTAATTATTCAGAACATAGGTCTGTGATATTTTAAATATGAATTAAATATATTAATTAGAAAGATATACATATAAAATCGATTTTTATCGAAAAATATTGTTGTTGCGCCATCAGGATTCGAACCTGGATAATGCACCTTCCCCGGTTAGGAAAGAGATCCAGGTTCGAATCTCGGTGGCGCAACAGCAATATTTTTCGATAAAATTGATTTTATATGTATATCTTCCTAATTAATATATTTAATTCATATTTTTTTCATTCTGACTGAACATGATTTTTTGATATACGAATTAACTAATTTGCTCCAGGCATTTTTTTTTCACGCGCACAACATCCAAGCATTGTTTAATTCTCCCCATCTTCACCACCATCACCGTATATCTGCTATTTTCGTAGTCATAGCATATAGTGACATCATTCATTCGAAAATCACGTTCAGTGTCACCACAAAAATCTTATGAATCTACATACAAGTATTATATTGTACATGAGCTAGCTTTTCTCTCGTCCTTTTAAGAGATTACACCACCCTAAAATTAAAAAAAAAAAAACATTCTTTCATGTAAACATACTCGCTTGGAAATATTCCAAAAATTGACCGAGATATTAAGGCTCAATGACGGCAGATGTTTGGCCGCGCGTCGTCCGTACGTTCGTACAATAAACAGTTTTTTTCAAATATGATATGCTACATTGTAGATGCTTTATTTCTGAATAAGTGCATAAAATTATTTTTTGATTCAAATAAACATACACCGAGGAAAGTTGCAGGCCAGTCACGCGCGTCACGGCGAAGGAACTTCACGAGAATGGACAGGACGCGGTAATTTTTTTGTGACAAAAAAAAGATAATAATCACCTCCTTGTAAAAAATCACCCAATTTCTACCTAAACGTGATGTAATCACTTGTGTTATAAAGATATAACTTTAACATCATGTCATGCAACATATTGTCAGGAAATCAACGCTTACATTTTTTATTTTTTCTTCCACCAGTTAATATGACCAAATAAATAAATTCAAATTATAATATATAATGTATGAAAAACGGAATTTAAATTTAACACTTAAACAATAAAGACCTTAGATTAGATCATTTAGAGATTATAGAAAGTAAAAAATCACTAAATACTGAGGTAAATATAATTAATAATCATTTATTTAATATAATAACTGATGTACCCAACGTTGCACGTGAAGAATAGTATTTTACCTTCAAGAACCGTCTAAAAAATTCACGAAACTTCTCGAAACCAATTCAATTACCCCCTTCCCCGTACGCATGATCAAAACGTATATACAAGCCCCTCTACTTCAACCATCACGTGTTTATTAAATTCTAGCAAAGATATATCTATTGCATATATTATCCGCCATGAAAAGATATCGCTAATAAGTCATTTACTGTATCCTTAGAACCATCATCTCACCAGATATCAGTTTATCTGTCTTTCCCATCCCTCCATGATAATAGGGCAAGACCATAGCTAATTTATTTCCATAGGTATTTATTTGATTAGTAAAATTAGTTGGTCTACGTCCGTCCTGTCAAAGATACGCAGTCGAAGGTAGATATCGATCATAATCAAAGTAATCAATTATTCTAAATTAAGTTAGTTTTTTTTTAGCATTCATTTACATTCATCTTGTTCCATTATCAGGAAATAGTTCAAATATAATCCTACAACATGTTCAGTTTATTATGTTCATTAAAATTTTGTTAATAACTTTAGAAATCTTATTTAGTTATACATCGTTTTATAAAAATCATTTATTCCTTCATGGCGTCAAATAGTAAATACACTTCCTAGGCAATTATATACTTTTATTATTTTTTGCTATTTTCAAACTATGCGTAGTCATTCTATTAAATACCTATATTCTAGTCATTTTCAAACTAGGCATATTCATCATTCGTAATGAATAGTAAATATATTGAGTTAAAGGTACTGTTAAACGGGATGGCACTCAAACGTGCACCTGTTCAACCACCAACTCAGCTTCTTGGCTGATGATGAGTGACTAGGTATCTGAAAATGTGGCATAAAATATCACAATATTTTTATTTTCGGCAATACCTAGCATGTCTTCCCACGGTCCAATCGTCACGTCCAAGATTTTACAAACGATGTGTATTGTAGTTGTCACTGATTATGTATATATATATATATATATATGTGTGTGTGTGTGTAATTTTATTATGGTGTAATCTACTTGAAATATATTTTTAAATAAAATATAATATAACTAAAAACTTTAGGTCTCATTCATAAAATCTACATTCATCTTTTTTGAAGAATCTCGTATTCTCAGAAATGAATTTACCATAGAGCTAAACGAGGGCCCCGGAACCTTTAGTACTTTTCCATACATTAGATTCTCTTGAGAATTTTATTTCAAAACACCAGCAATTAATTGCCAAGTAGAAAGGTTTTTTCGTCAGTGTTACAAATTATAAATAATTTACCCAACATCGTTGGCTAAAATCAAATTAGTTCATATTCGATTCTGCGAAAGAATTATTTAAAAAAATAATGTTTTTTTTAAATATATAATATATAAGCCTAGACCCTATTGAAGAATAAATCCTATCCTATCTTTTGTACAGGTTATCTTTAAACATAAACTTAATTTTCTCTAGTGGTATAATTTACTTTAGCTAATTTAAAATATTTAATATAATATAATGAAATATATTAATTATAAAGATATACATATAAAATCAATTTTATCGAAAAATATTGTTGTTGCGCCACCGTGATTCGAACCTGGATCTCTTTCCTAACCGGGGAAGGTGCTTTATCCAACTAAGCTACAGCGACATTATTTTTAGCGACAATTTTCGACCCTATATGTTACCTTTTTGATATTAATACATTTAATCGTTCCATCATTTGACAGAGCCATCTACCTTATCTTAATAATTAATATATTTAATTCATATTTAAAATATCACAGACCTATGTTCTGAATAATTACAACTTCACAATAAGAATGTGTTCTCCTAAATAATATAATGAACATGTTTAGTCGTGTGACTAAAATAAATGTATAAATTTATATCTCGTACCATTTCCGCTACTCTTATGAGATACCATCTAGTGTAATAAATCATTATTAACATGAAGCAAATTAGCTAAATAAATCCGTCGCTATGAGTGCGGTCAACCTGCCTGAAATATTTACAGTTTATTATATTTTCTTACGATCAAAGCTATATTTAGTTGCAACCGGGGGTATTGTAATATTTGTTGAAAATGTATTCGATTGCTGTATCAAAAACGGTTAACCGGATAGGAAGAGGTCCGGGTTCGTATCCCGGTAGCAACTAAAATTTTTTTTCTGTAGGTATATTTTTTTATTGATTCATTTAATTAATATGTTATTATTAATTAAGATAACTACTACCTAACCTAACCCAAAAAATATGTAAAATATTTGTAATTAGGTACTTTAAAATCTAGTTTTTTATGGTTTCATTTTTTTCGGAGTCAAAATGTTTATTTATAATTTAAATAATGTATTCATAATACAAATTGGTACGTCAAGTCAGCGAAATTACAATGAAAAGCTTATAAAAACTTTTTATAATTATTATGCTCTGCTGCATATAAACCAGTACAATAAAAAATTATTATGCATTATTTTTTTAAATATGTATTTACATGCTATTCCTCTAATTGTTAAAATGATTTTACGTTGTACTTTAATGTCACACTAGGACTATCTAATAGGATCATTAATGGTTAACAATCTGTATATCGCAAATAAAAAAAACACAACCATTTTTTATAAACTAGTACTAATTGGTTTCATTAAATCAAAAATAGCTGTTTTGATATTGGTTTCTTATTCTTTAACGCCGGCCAATTTAGGCTTAGCTTTTCAACAATTTCAATTTCAATTAATTTAAATAATTGTGACTTTCTTATTATTTAACTGTATACTTTGGCTATCGCATAAAACATTGAATAATATATAGTATGTAGATTAATTAATAGTTTATTAACTTTGTTTTTATAAATCACTATGAGTTATTTATATTCACCGACCAGTTTCAGAAAATACATTTTCCTTCATCGGGATGATAAAAAACTAACTAAAATCTTGAGTCAATATGTTCTTATGTTTTCAAATTTAAATTTTAAATATATCAATTATAAAATATATATATTTTTTAAATCTAGTACCTAACTTAAATTGTTACGATAATGAAAAATGTGGAAATAGACTTAATGATAGAAAATCATTGGAATTTTTTTTAGAATAGCTAGTTTTTATATTTAGTTGGTTATTTATAATATATTATTTAATTTTACACACTATACTTATTTCTAATAATTCTAAATTATTCAATTAAGACCAACATCGTTATCTGTAAAACAAATAATCCCAATTTTTTTATCAAAATAATGATCATTTTCTAATAAATGATTGTAAAATTCTAAAAAACATTTTTTTTAATTAGAGATGCGTACACGGAATACGTGTCACATTAATATTCTTACTATTTTCAAACTAAGCTAAACGCTTTTAAACATCTTAAATGCTCTTGTTAAAATGAATAACTCAGTGGTTTTTAAAAACAAAGTTAATAAGCTATTAATTATTTAAATGAACAACAACGTGCTTACATTTATTAAATATTAAAAATATAATGAGTAGATTATTGCCAACTTGTGTAATCAGTAGCGATCATCGCAACCAATCTGAGGAGACATTTTTCAGTCACTTTCTCTTCTCCCCCGGGATCCCTTCCCCGCGCGGCGGTGAGCGCCGCGAGCAGTGGCGTGCGGGCACAGTGCCAGCTCTACTGAAATAGTTGGACATTTTTAGAGAGCCATCGCGAATATTATGACGGCATCATGGTAATCTAAATGCAAAGCAACGGTTAGTTTCAGCCTGTCTCACTGTGTTTTGCTTTAATTAACCTTTCTGTGCCCTCGATATTCGCCGCCACCCAAAAATGTCGTACAGGCGTCGCGGCGTCGACTGACTCAGCCGACAGAATGACGCGCCGCACCGGGCTAGCGCCGGCGCCATCCAAACATTTGTTACTTTTTATACAAAAATATTATCTACTACTCTAATATACTAAATCATTGTAAAACCCCGTGTCCACGTAATGAGACACAATGAGATTAATCTCAGTACCATGTATACGTGTTGAAATTTAGATTTGGAAATAAGCTCAGAGATCAGCTTGAGAATGGTAAAAAGAGACAAAAACTTAAACCCATGTACAAGACTTTTGATTTGACAGCGAGATTCGATACGTGCGCATAAATATCACCTAGATTCATAGATACCTACAACTTTTTATTATTTATGTCAGACAAAGAAAAGCATTTAATTACAAACATTTAATGCATTTTAACTGTTGCTGGAGAGATTCAAATTCACCAAGTAACGAACGAAACATCAATGATAAAAGGACTGATATTTAATATTTAATGTACAACAAGTGTGATGTGAGTAGCGAATCTCTACGACATATCGTGTGCATTGTGGACTGCAAAAACTATGATTTTTCTCGAAGTATCTCGTGAGAGCGTAATCCTTTTCTCAAAGATTTCCTCGAAAATCTCATCTGTAGACACGGGCCATAAGAAATGATAGCAGGCTGCCCAGCTGTATTGTCCCAAGACCATTAATTCTATATCAAAATGGACAAATCCTTACGTTGTCTGCTAATTTTTAAATATATTATAATTAAAGAATATATTTTCAAAACTCCTACTTTTTGAAAAGCTAATATCAAATATGTATTCTTAATTTGCCTCGAGGCTTTCAACGTTCAGAATTAACAAAATATCAAAACGTATATTTGTAAACTAAAAGTAACGTTAAATAACTTTTTTTTTATAATATTAAATAAGGTTTTATATTTATCATTTATTATTTTTCTATTACCTCATTACTGACCCCCTCATTGTTGACCTTGATTTTTTCTCCACTCGTCGTGATCGTGGGCTGTACCTACTTATTACAGAAAGTGAAATAATATTTATTAAAAAAAACATATAATATATATTATACTCAACGAATTACGTAATTAAAAATGGAAATACGTTTTTTAATTAATCTGTAAAGTAATAAATGAAGCCAATTATAAAATTAAAATAATATTTTGTCATACGTCAAAAAATTGAGAGGTGACATTTTTTTCTACAAAATGTTTTTTTACTTATATGCTATTTACTTACATAGGTTTTTATTATTCATTTATATCTGAAGTTATACACTAGATTTTACTTTTTTTAAACTATCACTTAGATAGGACCTCTACACTAACTTAAAGTGTTTTGAAAGCGTCGAAAATTGATCACGTGTACTTCAAATTGAATGGTTTATAACTCTATTAAATTTTAATATTTTGCTACTTTAGTTCAATGCAGATTTGTCTCCGTAATCTTGGCTTTAAATTATATGAAAATATATTTCGTATATGCAAGAACTTTCTATATTAAGGTAATTTTATGGTACCCGGAAAACAAATTTTATGGTCGCGGTCCTTCTTATAATGCTTGCATTTTATTAATTATGGCAAATAACATTCAATTTATTAGTTTCACATTGGTTTAAAGGTCCTATATGTGTAATAGTTATAAAAAAGTCTAATCTAGTGTATAACTTCTGATATAAATGAATAATAAAAACTCACATTTTCGTAAATAGCGCAAATATATTAATTGTTTTTGAAATCGCGCCCTTAGCAAATCTGCAAAAAATGTTATTTTACTATGAGCTCGTCACGCTTTGTTAAAGGTATGCAAATAACACACCCCCAATCTATTTATTGGCTTATAATAACCGTTTTTTGACCGAAATAACTTTACCAGAAGCACTAGTGAAAATATTTTTGCTCGAATTAAAAATATCTTGAAAAGATATGAAATCTTTTAAACACCATACAGCATTGATCGAATATTTCATATCAAGTTTATCAAAATAATCTTATCATTTAATATGCAGGATTATAATAGAGACTAACTAACTATTTAATTACTAACTAATTAATTAAAATCGTGTTGTCAAATTTTACAAGGAGAAAATTATATTAAAGACCAATGTAACATGTTTGGAACTGAAAGAGTTAAGAATTTCCAAGAATTCTTAAATGCATTCAACCAAATGTGTTTACGTTATTTGTATGTTTTTATTACAATCTATAGACTTGAGGACAGATTTTATTTTTGTGGGAATAAAATTGGCTTGCGATTGTGAAAATAATGAAATATGGCTTCAACGTCTGGTCGTCTTAAACAATAATAATAGAAAATGTGTGTAGGCGAGTTTGTGTTTGTGGCAGCCATATTTTTAGCTTGGAAACCTGGAAATTTGACACTTTTATTGTTTCAGTCACGTCCTATGATAATGATTTGAGAAAAGGTGAACTTGAGAATTTGCATTGAAATATATAACGTACGATAGAATAATTTGAGATGATGAACAATATTTAGTTAACAATTTTTTGACTATAAATGTGATCAAGTTCAATTTACTTTAGATACGCCGCTGCACACTGATTTAATTTTACATAATAATTCTCTAGACGCAGAATGTTATGACAAAATGTGATATAATGCCAAGTAAGTCAACAACGATAGGTCATTACAATTCATTGCTGAACACAAGCATGGGTAGGCCAAAGTTGAGATGGAGCGACAATGTCTTTAAAGATATATGTATCTATCTTATAAATCAAGGACTGGAAAGAAACGGATCAATGAAAACAATTCTCGAGGAGACTAAAACCTACCTGGGGTTGTAGAACTAATAGGAATGATGACAAACGATATTTTATGACGTGAAATTGTCAACATAAATACTTTTCTAACATGGAATCTCTCTATTCGTAATTAATCCGCTACTGCCTGACAAATATGGAACCTGTCGAATATAGAAACAGTTTTTCTATAAGAAATAACTGGAATTCAATTAATCCATTTTCAGTCCCCAAAAATGATACATAAATGAATACATTTTTGTCGAAACTCTGTTGTACTGAAGAGTCATGATGGTAGAAGCAGAATAGGAGTCACTATTGTTTAGAAGGAGAAGTTTAGAAGGAGAATCATCATTAATTAAAACATCAGGTAACTCTAGTTCTGGTGATTCTTTTCATTTTGCAGATGGTTCAGTAGCACTCGATTTAACAAAAAGGTTGTTCAGTGTGTAGCCTGTGTCGTCTGTTTTTTAAAACCTTCCTGAAGTAATCAATCAATTTATGTTTTGTTTGACTATGAAAGTGAAAGTGACGAATATAGAAACATTTGTTTATTATCAAAATGTGACAAATATCGTATCAGAAAAATATATGGGCTGACGAATGCAGAAGTTCCACTGTATTGAAGTTATTTCATTTATTTAATATAAAACACATTTTTTCTACGTCGAGTTTTATGGACTATTCTACCGTGTCTCCAACCTCTCTGGCCGACTGTACAGACCTCATTGTAGGTGCATCCTGTATAGAACATGCTACTAAGAAAGAGTGACATTGTAAATAAAATTAATTGTTTGCTTTAAACAATTCTCAGTAATGGCATACGTTCTTATTCTTAAAATGCACAGATTATTTTCATCTTATTTTGATTTTTTTAAATTACCAAGTAACTGACGTCAGTGCTGTGTTTTCTTCATTTCTTTCCATCTGAAAAGCGTCAGATATTAAGTAAACACATTTTATTTTCACATGACGTAAGATATATTTTTAGAATCTCAGTCGCTGCAAAAACCGCAAAAATGTAAAGGTTGATTCATACATAGTGCACAGGCACGTATAGTTAACAAGCCTGCACCGCACTAATTATATTTCATACGTCTGTAATACGTATACCTGCACAAAATGTTTAGTCATTGCAATTTTATTTTGCGTCTAATTCAATTTTTGGCGATCTGTTGCTGAGCAGCTGTCAGAACCCCACAGACAGGTACAGATGTGAAGCTTGTTAGACAAATAATATTCCTGCCAGGAATATCAATTAGACCACAAGGTGTCTTAGTAATCGTTTAATAACTTACCATTCAGAAGTTTAATGTGATATTTTGGCAAAAAAAAATTGAACGAAGATAAGTGCATATCTAATTATCAAATTCATTATTATATTATACGGAAGGAGATTTTCTTTTTTGTGGATAATACTTTTCAGTAATAATAATATTATGTAACAAAATGCATCGACACAGTGCCTGTTTACACAAGGGGTGTGAAAACGGGATGTAGGAAGGGTGATAGGAATTTGGTATAGGGACAGAACAATAAGGGTTCAATGACCAACCGGGAAGCACGACTTACCAGAATTTCTCTGCTGTAGTCATAGCTCTCCTGAACTTCGAGAACAACTTCACAGATGCACACGAAGCACTCTGAACACAATAGTGAGAAAACCGAAACACACAATAGCAACAGTAACTTGTACAATCAGACCAGTGTAACGAGCACATAGCAGGACGTTCACTTCTTGATTGTTTACAAGTTATAGACCACACACAAAAAAGAACTGCTCTGGGGTAAGGGTAAAGGGAGGGGGGATATAGTAAACCTAATGGAGCATCCACAGGCGCACGATGACCGGCGATCTGATCCTGTTATAACTATTGAACAGCGCCTAAAAAGTTTTGTAACAGCCAAATTATATGATTTTTTTAATGAAATGACTTATCTACGTGCGGCGCCTGTATCTGTAAAACTGTTATTTATTTTTAATTACTTAAGATTTCATGTTCATTTTCTTAAAGCTTTTTCATCCAGTGAGCCATTAAATTGTCTATGCGAAGCAATTTCACTAACGACCCGTCAACTATAGTATAAATCAACCTTTACGTAAAAATACACAAAAGAACGCTTGTCTGTGCAGTGCAGATCCGTTAACGACGCGTGTCGGTATGAATAATATAAATCAATCTTAATGTGCTTGTTTTAGCAGTTTTTTTCGCGAAATATTTTCTTCACTTATTTATTATTTTGTTGTACAAAATTTATTAGTATAATTCATATCTGTTGCGCTGAAAATTGAAACAAAGTAATAATTCATTTAAAAAAAATAGTTTTTCATCCATTCTTTTAATCTTACAATATTTTTCTACTATCTTACATAAACACAATACATCTATTAACACATCGTATTTATCAGCTGTAAGATACGCATTCCTCATGTCGGAGTTAATATTAATAATCTAAATAGAAATATTACTTTATTTTCATTAAATATATGTTTTAAAATAAATGTTATACTACATTTTTTATACACTCTCAAATAAAAAAGTTGTGACTCATGGGGGCAATTTTGACGTTTAGTGAGTTCCTTTTTAAAGCAGTTTAATATTTAATAAGTTTTTATGTATTTGTAAGCAACCTCTAGTATCCATGTTAGTTGCTTCATAAGACCTAAAAAATACTATTTGGTATTGACAGATTCTTGCCATCATTCTATACCATCCACATTACACCATATACATATGTGTATTAACTTCTACCATAATATATTTTGTTATTTACTCCGTTATTACTCGGCTAAATATTATATAAATATTTTACAATGGTTAAATGCTGAGAAAACATTAAAATATCAAATTTTGCTTCTTTAAATTATCTCTGAAACATCGATATATAAACAGTACATGGTTGAATTATAAACAAATATTTTAAATATGATACAAATTTATTTATATAGGTAGGTACTCACCAAAATATTGAATCTGGAAATACCTATTGGTTTCCAAACAACGCGACTGATTTGAAGAAATGTCACTTAATGGAGTGATATCAAAAATTATATAGTATTCTATGATATCAATTATATAAAATTGTACTTTACTTTAAAACTGAACGGTAGTATTTCAGACTATAAATTAATAGTTAGGCATATATCTGACAAGACTTTCATCTAGGTTATTCCTGATACAGATGTAGGTCGTCTACAGCTACAGCTATAGCTACAGAAACTAACAGAATAACCCAGATAATATAATATAATCATATTAATTTAAAATTAATATTTTGTAACGTTACCAACTAATGTAAGAACTTTTGTAATGAATTGCGAAATAAATCTTTTATTCCCACGTAATTTTGAATAATATTATGTATTATTGTGCAAAATCATGAATCACTTTTCTGTGAATAGGTTTATATTTATCATTTCATAAATTACTTGAATTATACCTACCGTACTAGATCAGATTCGTATTAAGATGAGAAGTGATTTTATTAATTGTGTGTAATAGATTGTATAATTTAAATATATATTTAAAAAGGCTCAAGCTGGATATTATATTAGTGCAAATTTTAAGGAGCGCTACACAAATAACTATCTCAGTATTTTGTACAAAATTACAACACATCTTCACTCAACAAATCAATTATTAATATATTAGATTTCTCTTAGACAGAGTGAATATTATGATCCAGGCCGATGTTGTTTTTTAATAACTAAGAAATAAAACGTATTTTTTAAATTTAATTTTCATTTATCTATTATTTGGTTTATTACAATTATGCATGAAATATGACATTGGCCAAGTGGCAGCCTCTGGCAGCGACACAAATGCATACTATTTTAACCATATTTTTCATAACATTCTAGCACACTTCGCGTTAACACGCGAAGTAACTTTCGTAACTTAGATAATTGAAATAACTTTCAGCAATTTCATTAAGAATATTGTCCTGTAATATCGAAATTATTGGTGGCTTATTAGCGTAATTCCTTTTAAGTACCCCCACAGAAAATAGTTGAAAGCTGTCAAATCAGGTTATTGAGGAGGCCAGTCGGTATCACCACCTAAAAAAAAAAATTACTCTTGTACAAAGCTATCATCCATCCTATACTCATACACGGAAGCCCTATCTAGGGTTCAAGTAACACAAAAATTTTAGAATCCAAAAAAAAATACATCAATAAACTCACGGTTGTTTGTCAGAAACACAATCATTCACAGAGACTCAAACACAATTTATCTTCTAAATTAACCTATCCAAACCTATCCATAAACTCCCTCGGCCTATATGATCCCTCATCCGATCCCCATCATCTTCGTCCCATTTTACTTATTTACCCTGTTCTTGACTCTATTGAACAAAATTTATAAAAAGATACACTAAAAACTAAAAATTAAAATAAATGTAAAAAAATCAAACAAAAAAATAATATAAAAAAATATTTTTTTTATTTATTTACCCATTTTTGCTACTACTTTATACACATATATACTAAGTTAAAATAAAACAATTGTACATAATGTTCCTCTAAATAGGGTCCACACAAAAAAAATCTTACGCTATTGTTGTTGCCTCATATGTCGGAGAAAAGAGGGCTCAGCCCTTATCCCTCCCCCTTTAACAATCGAATCAGAGAGCAAATCCAAATTAAGTTATCCAAAGTTTGAGTCGCACAGGCCTGTGCTTGTATAATTGAATATATTAGCTTTTAATATTGAAATGAGGTTACTTCCAGAACCAGAATTCGACATTGACGGTATTTATGTACACGTTCTGAAGCTATCTCGCGCGAAATCTGTCAATGCCGTAACGCTCAGTCGGTGGCGATCGGGGGCATCATTCGCGGGAATCAGGGGAACACATTCCGGTCCTCTTCTAAATATAAACGGCGAGATGTTGAAAATTCAACAAGAGCTCGCACGGGGGATCTGTTGCATTGGTATCGGAGGATTGCGGGACCACGGACAATTGCTTCAATATGTATTCATTATTTTTGTTATTTCGGTCCTCTTGCCTTATACGGATCGCAGTTCCGAGCGTATCCACGATCAGCTTCCATCGATTTCTGGCAATCACGTCATCGTTTCTACTAGTTTTCTAAACTAACTTCCTCTTTCTTGAATAAGTAAGCTGAGTAGCAGTAAAAGGTCGTCATTGCGTTTCTAACATAGACATTTCTCAGTCTTGAGAAATAATTGAGCCCCAATGCAAAATGAAAAAAGAGTATTGGGCCCCAATACACAATTAAATAACCTCTGTATATGTATTGTTTATAATAAATAAGAATATTATTATATTCTTCAAATATTAAAAGAAAAAGAAAAATATCATTTTATTACTGAAAATCGTACTCGGTTAAAAATATTTAACAGCTTACCCGAAAACATCAGGAAGATTAATGATAATAAATAAATAATCAATGCTATTAAAAAAAACACTCAAAAGACTGTGTGTTTTATTTCGTATGAGTTATCCGCCATTATGTATTTATTAAATATTTAAAAATATGATATTTAAAAAAAAAAGTATTGCATGATTTCAAAACACTAATACAAATCGTTATTTCTAAATGAAAAGTAGTTTACCGTTCACGGTTATTCCACTACCTGAGAAATATTAGAAAAATCCGCCAGCTTGATGTTATTTGAATAAAGATAAATATAAAGAATCTAAAGGCTGTACTAGATAATCCCTCGCAACCACTTCCACCTCATTCCTATCTCTGTGAAATATCAATAAAGCTGTATATTACCGCGAAATACAGAAAGCCGCCAGCTTATCGGTACATGTATGACTCCGATAGAAGAGTACCAAACGGTTCCCAGCACAACACTGCTGCGATAAAATTGTATAAAATGCGGTCAGTTTATCTCCAATTCAATGAATGTGATCCTCCGTTTTTTTGTTACTTTATCACATTACATCCACAACCCAGCGAAATTTCTCAAATTAAACTTTGTGCCCTAATTATCACCTAAAACAATTATTATTTCATTGTTTATTGCCAATGGCGTGCATTAGGCATGAATTTAGGTTATGCTACTAATATCGATAGTGTAAAAGCGATAGGTATTATCATTAGAGGTTGTATTCATCATTATCTTTTTCAAGGGCATGTTTTTGTGTAAGTGTGCCTGTGTGACTTTATTATCCAGTCTTGAAAAATATTAATATTATTACTATTTTTCTTGTACCCCGAAACTTTTTTTTTATCGCTATCGCTATTAATCTAGTATATTTTAATTTATTACATGTTAGTTATTGTAAACAATATTTTTAATAATATCCACTCCACTTCTCTACACAAGTATATGCTTTAAAGAGAAGTGCAGCATGAAAAAAAATTGTTGTGTTGTATCATTGTACTTATTGATTTTATACATTAAAATTAAACAGTAACAATAAAATTGGTTCAATGTCTCTTATAATATGCACGCCTTCAAGAAAAATAAACAAAAGTTTTTTTTAGGAATTTATATACACTAGCTACTTTAAAAAATCATTGTTTCGCTTTATGTCGATTTTAGCTATGTGGCGATGATCTGCTCACTAACCCGATATTTCAGCGGGTACACAAGTTTTGCTGTGCATTTCAAAATGTATTAGTTCATATCTATCTAAGTAGTATAAAGAGTATCTAAGCTATCTAACGTGGGCCCCAATGCACGTTACGTCACTGATCTTCACAACTCCCACCCCTTGTTGAAATCTCATCTCAGTGGCCTAGATTCTCGATGTGGTTCCATTTAAATATTATTTTTATGTAGACATTCGGGGAGCTGATTTACATTATTCGAAAATATAAACAGTTATCGTATAATTTTTTAAACTTACAAATTGCCGCTTGTTGTATCCCTGCCCTTGTACCAGTCATATATGTATCTTAAATCCTTTTAAACCGATTTTCAAAAACCAAACGCTATTCTTTTTTTTCAGTACAGTCCAGATATTACTGAATAAAAACATTGCAAAAACTGATTCCAGATAAAAATACATTTTCAATTCAAACAATAACAAATTGACATAAAAATGTAAATACTCGAAAAACACAAAAAATATCTATCAGCACCGTCTTTTCAATACCAAAGTCTCAGACACTTGAGTTACACATCACAATTAAATTAGAAAAACACATTATTATTATGAAGTTGTAGTTTTTTCAGAACATTTTTCTGTGGTATTTAATACAAATTAAATTAATCAACTAGAAAGATATACAGAACAATTCAATTTATCGAAAAAATATTTTAGTTAAATAATTCCACTAAAATATTTTTTCGATATATTGATTTTTTCTGTATATCTTTCTAGTTGATTCATTTAATTTGTATTAAATAAATATTTTTTGGAAAAATAGTTTAAACCGACAATAAAGCGAACGATTCTCGTCAAACACACTTTTGTATAGGTAAGCTGAATTATGTTAG
Organism: Eubasilissa splendida; assembly: GCA_031772225.1. Taxonomy (NCBI): domain Eukaryota; kingdom Metazoa; phylum Arthropoda; class Insecta; order Trichoptera; family Phryganeidae; genus Eubasilissa; species Eubasilissa splendida. The sequence continues at coordinate 27,093,727 of CM062848.1, forward strand.
GTGCGAACACGGCCTTCCCATCGCCGCTTAATTCTTGTCAGTATTTCGGTACAACTTCAAAAATTCACAAGACTACATTTATTATTTATTCACACCCCTCGTAGTCGTTGTGGCTCCAGCGGGTTAATTTTTTTTGGTAAGGCTGTCCACGTTTTTTCTGTTTATTCCTAATAACCTAAATTATAATATGTTATTGTGAATGAGGGAGTTTCCTTGTTTGAGATTTGTGGCCGTTTGCCGATAGTTACAGATTACTTCATTATTAAAGATTAATCGATTAATAGTAACAAATTGTTTGATTCCTGGCCACTACTATTGTGTGCATAATGGGTTTTCAAGTATAATATTAAATATTTTAAAAAAACTACAATGTTATTCTCATATTTGATTTATACAAAATGGAGTTTAATGATGCAAATTTTATGTTTTATAAACAATATCGTCTAAATGTTGTATATTTCTGTCAAGACACTCTTGCAATCGGACTCTTAAATTTGCGAACACGCGAGAGCAAAGCGTCGGTTCAATGGCAGCAACTTCACGGCGGATATTTTCTTATAGGGTCTGAATTGTTCGAGTATTGTTGCAGTAAACTCTCGACTTAAGGTATCCCCAGAAAAAAAGTCGCACGGTATAAGGTCCGGTATTTCTCCGTACTTGCTGATTAATTTATTGGGAAAAATTCCCCTCAGCTTCTCCATTGAAACTCTAACTGTGTGTGGAGTGGCCCCGTCTTGCTGAAATTGTGTTATGTTGTTGAACCCGGGAAACAGCTGCAGTTGCGGTACCAAAAACTCGTCAATCATTTGGCAATACACGTCAACAGAGACAGTCTCACGCTGGTTAAAAAAATAAGGGCCAATTATCCCTCGGGCAGAAATTACACACCGCACTGTCGTTTTTGGACAATGCAAATATTTTTGATGGCGTTCCCTCGGGTCGTCGGGGCACCAGTATCTCATGTTCTGTTTATTAACATAGCCATCAATGTGAAAATGTGCTTCGTCAGTAAACATTATGTTTCCAAGCATTCGTGCTGTTCCAAAACGTTCCAGCATTGTTTTCACCACCACTACCACCGTTCTAACACCAGATAAGTTGCGTGCTCGGCCCATCACTTACTCGTCAAATATTAAAGTGTGTACAAAAAGGGCGATTCGCACGAACCGATGAATCACTGCACTTTAAATGTTGCTCAACCGCGAACGCGCAGTGCGCCCTCGACCAGTGACTTGTTGCGACTGGCAAATCCGCAAATCACGCGTGTCGAACAATACCCCTCCCATTTACCTCACCTTGATGGTTTGCGAGTAATTACAGTGTAATCTTGAATTTTTTCCACTGGACACCCTACATACATAATATCAATCATCTACCTATATCTTTCATCTCTTGCAAACTGTCATTTGATGTGATAAGATAATTAACTTGAAGATTTACGATATCGAATTTTTCTTCTTCACTGTCATCGATTTTACAGGTATTGTTCAATTACAGTGATAAAGATTTCAGTAATTTAAAAAAATAACCATCTTTGAATTATCCGCGTTGATGTTGATCGGTTTTGTTACCACTATATCATCGTCTAGACGGACGCGCGCAACTGATCCATAAATTATTTTCGTATTTTTTTTATGGATTAGTTAGTCTACGTCCGTACTGACGAAGCGATATCAAAATAATCAACTTATTTAATACAAAGTTATTTATATTTATCATTATGTTGTATCAATTAATTTAACAAAATCATTATTTTTATTATGTTTTTGAGTTTATTTATTATCTTGATGAAGGAAAAGGTATTTTCCAAAACCAGTTGGTTCCGGAATCAATTTATTCATAAAAGTTGTTAAAAACAAAGTAATAAATATTAAAGTCAATGTTGTTAACAACATTAAATATATAAAAAGATTTTAGTGGAAATAGTGGAAGATAAGAGGCACTTACTTTTTCTGTCTGCCTGTTCAATTTGATCTGATTCAATTGTTTCTCTCCTTTCCAAGACAAGACAAGCGACGCAGAATATGTATAACAAGCGCAGTTAACACTCGCGTAAAGGATTTTTTTTAAGTATTAGCGGAAATTAAATATATATAGATTTTAAGCGTTAGTGGGACATGTTAGGAAAAGAAAGGGAACGAGATACGCATGTTAAATTTTGACAATCGCGAATATATAATATATACTTGTGAGTGTGCATATGAGTGAGTACGTTAAACGGTGCTAAAATATATTTTATGTAAATTTGTTATATAAATTATTATTACATTCAGTTAAATACGTCAAAACGGTATTTAAAATTTTAACTCCTCGGGAAACCGTAGGTCGTTCTTCCCACGCTCCTCAAGTTCTGGCAGATTCGTTAAAGATGCCAAATCCAATCTCGTAAGACGATCCGCGCTGATGATAATTTACACAAGGACGTGGATATTGCGCTTCGCATCGCTTCAATTTGCTTGGATAACGTAATAATTCTATCGTTTACAAATTTATTGGAGCAGTATTGCGTCGTAAATATGCATCTCGAGTCTATTCGCGAATCTTCCACCGCGAGGCGGAGGCAGTGACACATAACTGAAGTGGAAAAAAAAAAAAAAAACTGCAATTAAAATTAGGCCACTTTGCAAGTGTGGGAGTTTATTTTATAATTTGTCAGAGCGACGAAAATATCTTGAAAGAATGCAAGACCGAAATATGTGCGACTGAAAATAAAAGAACGAACGCCAAGATATTTGGTCCAAAGAATGTTTTATCGAGACTTTTAGTAAATTTTCAGTTCATTGTGTCGACAATTGAATTATGTCGTTATTACTTCATCAAAGCTTTTTCTGATTTTATTTATCGCGCGGTCAGGTTTCAAGTTTGTATCGATAAAAAAATTGGCAAACTTTCTTTGTTTATTTATACACAGCGGTGATGTTTTGACAAAAATCTCAGGAAAATTTTTTAGGGCTTTTAAAATACTCTACCATAAATCTTTTTATAATTTATCTGAAATAGCATTGTCCGGTCTTTTCGGCGGACGTTTTGTTATTTCTTTACTCTGTGACGTTGAAATAATGTTGTTGACTAGTAAAATTTTAGACATTTGTTGTACTAGATAATATATGTGTCAAGCTTCTTACATAATATTACATTATCGGGACCACAACCAAGGTTAGGATTTAGCACATTTTAAAATTATTTACTATAATTCAAATTTCAAATACACGCTTCAAAATATTGTACAATAAAATATTAAATTAATAAAACAAGTTAAATTAACCAATTAGAAAGAAAATATAATATTCTTTAAATGGAATATTTTTTCTGTATGCCTTTCTAATTAATTAATTTAATTTGTTTAAAATATCACAGTACAATGTTCTGAAATTGCAACATCAAAATGAAAACATGCTTTCATTACATAAAAATATTAAATTAATGTTTGAATGCCTGTCAATATTAGTTCGCTGTAGGGTTATAAAATATTATATTTATTTTATGCTCTTTTTATACTAAGCCAAATTTTGTTACTTTTTAGAATACTGCGCCACACAAGGCCCATTCCGTCTCCCGTTATAAATGTGTATTTTTTTATTTATTCGCTTGTCTATATGATACATATATATATATAATTGTGATTGGACTTTTCAAATTTTGTTCAGTTATACTCTAGGACCTTGAGAAAAATACCTCACCCCGCCTCTGAGCATTTCACCGCCCCCTGGCTTTTTTGACTACAGTCGATTCCACTTAATATTAAAAAATAATAATAAATTCAAAAATATAATAATAAGTACAATATATAAATATAATAATGCACATTCTACAAACAATTTAATTCTGCATGAATGCATCAAGCGTACTCTGTCTCATGTTTTTGTAAGTTTGCACATCTAAAAAATCAGCACAGGTATAAGGCTATATATAACCCGTCTATACGTGTGGTTGCCTCCTGGTTAGTCACAGGCACAGATGGATCTTCATCATCAAATTTTTGATGTTTCGATTTCGATAAATGCATCCTCGCAGCCTTCATTTTCATCGTAACATGGTAAATTGCTATCTATTGTCGAAAATTCTTGATAATTAACTACTTTTACTAACATGTCCTCATTTTCCTCATTACTTGTTATGTGTATAATACGTAATGTAATTGGTGGGATAAGATCCCGTGGACTGTATCGATTATAATAATGATTAGATGACGCAATCCGAATTGGATTCAATAATGGCAGATGGATCTGACCTACCTGGCTCTAAAGTCCAGTTGAATAGCACGTTTTATGTGAAGAACCGAGATATCACTGCACTTCCGGAGCTGTTGAGAACACCGCTTCTTCGCGGTCCTAGCGTTATGCGTGGCACTGCTTTCAAATGGTAAAAAAAGAACACAGATCTTGACAGTTCGGTGTCCGAAGGCAATCTGTTCCCCCGTCGGCGAAATCCTTAAGTAATTAGTTGGCCAGAGCGGGATAGGTATATATTAAGGTTTATATTGGAAGGACAAAATGCACAGGGAGTAGGTACTCGACTTGCGTCAACAGTAATCTTAAATTCACTGTCCCAATTAAGCGGAATGTACTGTTAGTTCCTTGGTTTGGTTTCCGTTCCGTGAGATTTAGCCCAAATTATCGACTGCCCCAATTAACCGGGGGCTCAATTAAGCGGAATCGTATACCTGAATCCCGGGTATCGATCGTTAAGTCCGGAACAACAGCTTGCTCAAGTTTATACACGTTGGTATTACGCGTCATTACGTTGTGTACATGTGCGCAATTATATTTGGAATCATATTTTCAAATAATTTGATATTATTACGCTCCTCCGTATGAGTCGCTGACTTTCAAAACCCGCTATAACACGTTTTCATAATTTTGAGAAACTCAACCATAACTGCCACACTTAAATGATAGGCATTATTACTTTTTTAGAATATTTATTAACTTATTTCATCTAAAATTAAATTATTATGTATTTACGTTAATTATTGTATTAATTTGAACCCAAATATGTATTATCATTATGATAAAAAAAACATGGCAAGTTTTGAAAGTCACATCGCGTTACGCTGGATTTTGCTCACCCTAATATTGTTAGCTACGAAAATATATTTTGAAAATGAAACAACATACATTGTTAAATAAAATAATTAATTCCGAATCTAATGATATATATATTTATAGCTCAAATTTGTTAAAAAAAGTTTTATAGTGGATTTTGAAATTCAGTTACACGTATACTTTATACTGTACCTGCCTTCTGGTATGGAATTAATCTATATAAATTGTAAAAGAAACACGTCCATTATAAATTATACGAGACTCTAGTATTGTATTCTAAATAACTGAACAGTACAAAGCTGTTAACATAACTCTTCTTCTTCAACGTGTGCTCAATTATGAACGTCGTAAACATGTATGTAATATGTGTTTATCATTCCCGGTCTTGAGCCATGTTGAATGCAGCATTGAAAGAGAAACCTGTTAATTTAATTTGATCAATCCATCTGTAGGAGACCATTCTTTTGCCTGCTTTCCTTCAATTGCCCTGTGGTTACGAGTTTCTCAAGACTTTCGTTGTCTCTTCTGCCAATATGTCTAAAGTTGCCTTCACTTTGGGTCTTGTTGAGTGCGACGTGTAGCGAAGATCTGGTCATGTCTCTCAATTTTTTCTGTCCATTTTGTTGAAAGTAATTTCCGATTTTCCGGGAGTTCATGGGTGTGTGAGTGTCTCGCTGGGAGATTTTGATTCTGATAGGTATTTAGAAAGAGGATGAGGGATCCGCTCTTCTCCTTCTTACACGAAATATCTTAGGTTCTACCGGTCTTTTTTCGTTTTTGTGTATTGTCTTCTTTTTCCTTTTAAGGAGCGTGTGAGAGACTTAGGAACCGCCATCTGCTGTCCCTCTCAGTGCCTCTATTCTTATGTCTATATTTTATTATTTTATCTATTGTGTTGTGTGCATTTATGTTATTTTATTGAATAAATGTGTTTTACTGCACTGTACAGACTGTGAATGGTTTTTGGTTGGCAGCCATGCCGTGTTGCATTGCCGCTATGCGGCATAGGATGGTTACAAAGTAGTGTTAAAAACTGTTAACCTACTGGTGAATCGGTCCTGGGTAAGCGGTGGGACACCATTTACCACCATCTCACCCCCCGTCCTTCTATATTCCCAGTGGTCATTAATCTTTTTAGTATTTCTCTAATATATAACTGCTCAATTCGGAGCACGAAAGAATTATTTGTCTGCATATTATGGAGAGCCTTTATTTAGTACGGTCCTGAAGAACAGAGACTTTCATTCATCTCGCAGTCCATGGTATACGCATTACACGACGTCTTTCTTCCTTTCTCAGGGTTCATGTTTCGATTACGTGCAGAACAGACAATAGAGAAGGCTGGTGTTTTAATTGATTAATTTGATATAAAATCATATATACATATAAATAACACTCTTACATATACATAAACTTTAGGGATTTATAAAATAGGTCGCGTGTTGCAACCGTCGGTATAGTGATAAGTTAAGGCTGATCGAAAGTGCAAGGTTAATATTTCTAGAATTTTCCACATTTCGTAGTTTTTCGCGCGTTATTAACGACTCGTTCCCGCCAAAAAGCTCGGCGCTGGTGCCGGCTGCCTGCTGCCTGCTGCCGGCTGCCGGCTGCCGGCGGGACGCCCTCAGCTAAGATTAGCGCGAGCGGCAGTGCCACGCGAGCCACCGCTGTGTCCGCGCCGCGTCCGACCGATCACAGGAAATCCGAGCCGGTCTCTCATCCTCGCACTCCGCCATCCGAGTGTTGTGCCGCCGCCATCTTTCTTTCGAAACGGGGGCCATCTTATTTCCCTTGTCAGCGATAGCGACCCTGATCAGATAGACGTTTGTTTACCGTCAGGTACGTGGTTGACGAGTGTGCATTGTGCTCCATCAGGTGGTCGCGCGGCGCAGCGCAGCGCTGCAGGCTTAAGGCGGGGTTTATGAATAGATCGGTTACCGTCGGGGGAGGCGGCCCACGCACCCCCCGCCCCGCCCCGCCCCGCCCCGACGCCGAGAATCTGAAACTCATGGATCGTAAAAATAAACACGCAATGTTCCCAAAATATTCCTAAAGTATACGATAACCGTGACATAATAACGTTTTATTTTTCGTTTCATTTCTAGTGTATAGAAATATTTCTAGGTACTGCGAAAAGTTGTAATTGTGTTGCCATTAAAAATATACATTTGCATGTTACTTTTTTACTTCTCGTAGCTAGCTTAATTGGTTTAAGAGAATTGTAAAAAAGTTGTGTGAATTCATACTAAATTCAAAACACAGTTTTTATCTTCTGTGTAACATATCCCGGGCTAATTTGTCCTGTCTTTGATTTCTCTGACCGACGTTTGCCATTGCGAGATCCACCATCAGATGAACCGTGCAATGTGGGATCCTAAACGCCTACCAGAGAGGTTGAAGATACACGGCAAAAAAGCCCGGCAAACGCTGTACAGAACCTGAGAACATTTTCACAGTTTTTATCTTTCCAATCTATATTTAAACATTGTTATTCGACAAAAAATCTTCATTGCATGTGACAAAAACAGAATCGCTCAAATCTCTTTCCGATATCCTCTCATTCCTGTTAAGTTTACCCTTCCAAAGTACCTAAGTGCTTACACACAAAAATACAAGTTATGGCAAAATATTGATGTGATGTGTTTTGTGATCAGGATCTGTCACACCAGCTCGGAGACGACAAGAGTGTCTCCGAACACCTCAAGCTCCCCATCCAGCGCATCAACGACTATCAGCTTTTGTTGAAGGTAAGAATTTGTACTGACTATATACCCATTTACCTTTTAGCCATCATTTAAGGCTACATTAGTACATGCTGTACTTAATTCATTGATTCAATTCAAATCTAAACAATTAAACTATAGCAACTTCTTTTAACAACTGAGATTTTTTTTTTCATCCCAGTCGATTTCTATGTGACCGTTCCCTCGTTGGAGCAGAAAAAAATGCCCTAACGATAGAGCTCTAATACCAGCTCAAAGATCCTCGAAAAATTATGCTTTACATGAACTAAATCTTTGAGTTAGATTATGATAGTTGATGTGTCAGAATATTTTTTAACATAAATGGTTTGAAAATTTTACAATTCAAATTAAATCATTAGAGTTACATTTAAAAATATATATTTTAGACATATTTTCGGTGCGTTCCAGAAATTTTGGAATTTTGTTTACATTAATTTAAGTATGTGTACGTACCTACGCTTTCAGTGCATACACTCAAATAACCAATAGACAGCTAAGAAAAATCGGAAATATGATTATAATTGTAGATACCATGTAAGATTGGTAGCATAATAACTATTATATTATACTAATCTACTATAATATTATTTAGACGCATCATACTAATCTATTAAATCTTTAATTAAAATATAATTTATTCCCAGAAATTATACTTGTTCACAGCTAATTTGAATTTGCCACTAAACGATCAATTGAAATGATTTTATAACTTTAATTAATGTCTTCAAAGCCACGTGTAATAGTATATGTTAATAAAAAATAATTAAAACACATATTTAATGCATAACTAATTATTATTACTTCCTTAATATCATTATACTTGCTATAAATATATATTTGTTTGATATATATCAAACAAACTTTGCAGTTAGTCATGGACTGACAATTAATATATGATTAAAGAGAACACATTCTTATTGTGATGTTGTAATTATTCATAATGTAGGTGTGTGATACTTTATTAAATACAAATTAAATTAATTAATTAGAAACATACTTCTTTATTTTTACGGAATCTCAAATACCTTTGAGTATCCGATAGGAGACGCCAGAATTAATAATTCATTTTTATTAAATTTTGGACACATTGTCCGTTTCTTTCAAAACAAATCGCTTTTAACCCCATGTCGATAGGTCAAATAGGAGGTGAGATATTTCAATTTCCGCAAATCCTTTACATTACAAAATATGCTACGCCCCGTAAAACAAATATGGCGCAGCCACACAAAAAACAAAAACAAGACAATTTAAATAATGGTCAAGCAACCAGTGTTGGACCATTTCATATGCAATGACCCCATTGCATATTTGCAGATATCTAGTTGAATGTTTTATAAATCTTTTATTAATTCAGAATCTTCTGTGTACACTTCGTATACTCCGTGTATCTTCTGTATCTAATCTTTCTAACCTACGTTTCGGATCAGGGCTGATGATGATGGACCCTGCAATGAGATCCAAAAGGTCAAATATATACGTTATATATTATATACAATATATACGGCAGATTACCCCAGAAAACTATATGCAGAAGAATGTTAAATGAATTTATTTATCTACAAGCGTCTATAAAAAGGGTTTGTGAATCTATTAAAATATTGTAAAAAATTAAAGTATAAAAAGACATAAAATTCAAGCGATCGTGTATTGTATGATATAAGAGTATTATTTATTCTGTGTATCTTCCATAGATTTTATAAATCTCCCTATTAATATATTTATTTTATCTCATTTTCAGGTTGTTTTGTACTTTTTTTATAACTTGTGTAGTTTCGATATACAGAGCGATTGCATATGTATATGTACATACATATCGTGATCTTGGAACAGCAAAGTATCATCTGACAATTTGATATAAATTAACTTTTTTGTATCAAAATTATGACAGTAATTTTCCATTTAAAACTGCGTTTATAAACATGTCAAATACATGTCAAACAAGAAAACAAAGTAAATTTTAGTAGCACTTGTATTATTTTTCAGAACAATAAATTTTATTTGATGACAAATAAAATGTATGATTTATATCATATTATGAAGTATCTGAAATCAGCAATCAGTATATGTACTTACCCCAAATTATATAGAAATATTTTTCTAAAAATTTCAAATCATGAGCGATGTATCAAACTCCACCGAATAAATAGTATAATTAATTAATAAAACTTTGAAACTCAATGTCTCAGTTTGCATTCCCACGGTACATTACTTTTGTATTTTAAACTGTATATATAATATGTGTATATAATAATGATATTATCAATTAAAATTAATATAATTTCATAACTTCTTCGTGGTTGAAATAAATCCTTGTCAAAATATGTAAATAACATTTAATTATTCGGTTGAAATATTTAATTAATTAATTATAATTCTGCAATGATAACATTGAGAAAAACATCATATTGAAAGCTCCCGTCTTTTACAGATAGCTAGATGTGATACATTGTACAGAAACAAACAAATAAAATAAAACTAGATTGTAATATTAAAACAGTAAACAAGTGTGACGCTTCAAAATAATGAATCAATCGCCATAATTAGTAGTAACTCATAAACCGTACTATTTTTGACATACGAATAGGTTTACCTCTTAGTATTAAACGGGTAGTCTATTAACAAATTGATTTATTGGAGGATCGAATAATCGGTCCTCCTACGCATGATAAGTCATCAGTAATTTTAAATTATACGTATAATACTCAATAGTGTGTAATAGGCATAAACTTACGTTATTATGTTACCGACTATGCTAACTAGGTATACTGAAAATCGTATATATCGAAAAAAAAAATAGGAAAAACTATTCTAATTAAGAGGACAATTCTATCTATTATGATATTAGAAAACAATTGTGAATTTATTACTTCTGCAAGTACTTTTATTACTCCATGCCGTTCTCTGCTTTTGATTTTGATTAAAAGATTACGTATGATTTCTTAATATATGCTCTAATATAAACACGATCAAAATGTTCCGTTTTACTAAAACCTATCTTGCATATATTTATTTTATTTAATTTAGAATCTATGTAGTTTTTCCTCCTTTCTTATATCATCTGGCATTCCATTAAATATCTTCATCGCACTGTACATCATCAATTTCTGAAATTTAGCCTTCTACCTGAATGGCAGTCTCAGTCTATCTTTTCCTCTTGTATTACCTATCATTACTCGTATAACAAAAAATATATACAAATATATATTTACTATTTCAATATTATTGGTAATAATCGAGCATAATAGACGCAAAAAATGCAAACTCGCTCGCTTGACACAAAATTGACGAACACTAGATGTTGGAAAACCATGAAAAAACGTTTGATCTGTAAAATTTGTAGGATGCTATTGCGTACGGTTTTCAGACAAGTTAATCATTTTCTTAAAAATACGGCATAATAAGAAAAAATTGCTTGAGAACTGCAGAAAATTTTCAAATGCAAAGAAGCCTCTAATATACCACAGCTTCAGTAGGAAAATAAATAGTTCAGTAAGATCCTTATGCGGATTAAACAAACAAATTCGATGTACGCAAACAAGCAAATTATTTTCAAGCATCGATATGACGTTGTAATCGTTAGAATCAAAAACTATAGCTAATCCTTGTAATAACAGCTAGAAATTTACAGGGTCTTTTCAAAAGATGGGGATTATTTAATTTATATTTATTTCCCAGAATCTTAACTAATGCACGGCTTTTGTAATCGTATGCAGTGCACGCCCTCGAAGTTCATCTTACGAAGATAGACTATTAATAAGAGTAAAATTATAATGATATTTAATTTTAGGTTAGAGTAATTAGACGAAGTGTCTAGGTTAAGAAAATTACAAAGGGCGTCCTTCCTCTATTAACAAAACTACCATGTTCAGCGCTTTAATCCTACGTTATATTAATCATACTCAATTGCATCAAATTTGTTGATTTTTAGAGTATTACGAATTATCTCTAAGAAATGTAACTTGTGAACAGAGAAATAACAAAACAACATTTTAATGTGATATCAAGCAAAGACTGTCCTCTTCAATTCTACTTAGTATTATGTATTAATAGTACTACTAATACATAATACTTCAATTCTAATAAGTATTATGTGTTTGATAAACAGCCCGTTTAAGGGCGAGCTTTTATTTTTCTAGTTTGAAATTCGAAAAAATTCTACATGAATTGCATATGCTTCCAAGATGCGGTTAATAATGAAATTCTTATAAGTATCAGAGAAATAATTAATGACGTTATTCGTTATTATGACGTAAGTCGTGACAGAGTGGAAGGGTTGAATAAAAAAAGACTACAATAAAATTGTTGATTTTCTCGCATTTGATACAAGTGTCAAAAATAACTTGGGTCTGGAATTTTTTCCTCGTCTTTTCATATTAATATATGGAATCATATGAAATGAAATTAAAATATGTGTTGTCATTTGAATTAATCTATGGAAAATTAAATAATTTATTGAAGTACCTAATTAATAGATATGAATATGTTTTGAAATCAGGAAAATTACTTACATATATTTAGATGGTCGCTTAAATCAATTTTTTAAATTTAAATAAATTATGACAACTTCAATTTATTATTTTGTTTAATATTATCGATTTAATAGCCCGTTATCGTTTTGGTGATATCTGTTTCATAATTACATACTATTTATGAAACAGACAGTTAGTGATTAAAATACAACAGTGTTATATATAAACGAAATATTAAATTGTGACTTACATAAAAATACGTACATAAAATGTTAACTTTGTTCAAGAAAACGTAGTCCCTTAAAATCAGTAAAAAGACATCGAATTTATGAAATTTGCTACTAATGTTGTGAATAAGTCCAATATTAGTTCATATTGTGGATAAAATATACGTGAAACATATATTTTCGGCATTTTTTAACGAAAATAATGACAGCGCGGATTCGACATACGTCATGGCTGGATAGACCAGCATATTTATGTTCGATGGACAATTAAATTTATCGTCTTTTATAAGACTGAAAATATATTATTTAAAAACTTATTGTGTTTTGGATATAAAACTTAGTTTTAAATTGTAGCTGAAGTCTCAACGCATGTTAGTAAATAGAATTAAATAGAATATATTATTTAAAAACGTATATTTTCACTAAAACAAAGTATTTCAAAAACGTTGAAAATTGGTAGTATGTCCTGCAAATTGAATGGTTTATTATGGCACTATAAATTTTTAACATTTTGTTAATTTATCTCAATTGAGATTTGTCTCCGTAATCATGGCTTCAAGATTATAAGAAAATATATTTCGTTTATGCAGTAATTTGCCATATTAAGATAATTTTGTAGCGCGCAGAAAATGCATCTAATGATCGCGATCTTTCTTATAATGTTTGTATTGTCTTAATTATGGCAAATAACATTTATTATTTTTAAATTAGTGTAGAGGTCTTATCTAAGTAATAATTGAAAAAAATTCAAATCTAGTGTATAACCTCAGATATAAATGAATAATAAAAACCTACATTTTCGTAAAAAACGCGAAAATTTTAATTATCATTGAAAATAGTGCCTTGAGTAAATTTTTTTAATATACGTTTAATTATTTATAAAGAAAATTTTATTAATCTCATTTGTTTCACATTTTCACCTCAGACATGCACAATATCACTCAAATATATGCGTACTCGGTCGCCAAATAATTTATACTAAATTTATGTTAAGACATGTATAAAACTAATCAGGATTATGAATAATTTTGTAGGTACGTGACACTGTAAGCATACATTATGTAAAATCAATTCATATATGTACGCATGTTATAAATATCAATATTGTAAATAAATAAATATATAAAAAAAACATTGTTATGAAATACGCAGCAATTTTTTATATCATATATTCTCAATTATTACATAAAATGGATTAAAATCAGGACTGAACCAACTACATTTTTGTGGTGAAAATTTTTTGATCAATATCACAATTCATCTCTAACAAAGCACAGAAATCGATAAAAAAAAAAAACAGCGTCGAGTGAAAAGAATCGACGAATTATTCGCTTCAATCCTTGGCGTGAAGCCAGTGCGTAATCTGTGGGGAGAGAAAAGTGAAAGCTCAGATCAACTCCACAATTATCTTTTTCTGTTTTCTGTGTACACAATGTATGTGTATATTTTTTTTAACATTATCTTTAGTTAGTTGCTGTGTGGAATATTTGCACCATCAAGAAAAACACAATTTTAAAGTGTACTGCACTGACTTTTTTAGAACTTGGTCAGTAGCTTAAATCTATACTTATTAGGAGAACGCATTCTTATTGTGAAGTTGTAATTATTCAGAACAGACTGTCTGTGATATTTTAAATATGAATTAAATATATTAATTAGAAAGATATACATATAAAATCAATTTTATCGAAAAATATTGTTGTTGCGCCACCGGGATTCGAACCTGGATCTCTTATGTATTAATCGGATAATGCACCTTCCCCGGTTAGGAAAGAGATCCAGATTCGAATCCCGGTGGCGCAACAACAATGTTTTTCGATAAAATTGATTTTATATGTATATCTTTCTAATTAATATATTTAATTCATATTATTATGCCAGCGCGATATCCTCAAACCCTTTGTTTAACACATAGCGAAATGATAAATGACCGAATTGATCTCACAATTGAGTGGATGAACAACTTTTCTCAATACATTTCATTCGTTTCATTTACATAATATATTATGCTCGTATGAAAGCTTCGCACCTCAGAAGTTTACGTATTCTCTTAAGTAAATAAAAACTGACTGAGTATTTCTGTTCACACCTCTGGTTTAAAATTATCTGTCGCTGTGTAAGCTAAGTACAATAAACAAATTTACACGCAATACTTTTTCAATAAATTAATAAATATTTGACATAATATGTATGGTTTAGGAAGGTGTTTTAAACATATGTACATATTTACATTTACGAGGAATATAACAATATTGAGATTAAAAAGCTCTCAGTCAAAATTATCATACATATTTATGAATAGTATAAAATCACATACCTAATATATTTATATGGGTCAGAACTAGAAAAGTTATACATTAAATGCTATTATATCGCACAACATTTAACAAGATAATTGAGTTTCCTTGCCAAGTTACACTTACCGCCGTCTAAATGCAATCTGCAGTAATGCAATAATTATTAAGGAGAACACACTGTGAAGTTGTAATTATTCAGAACAGACGGTGTGTGATGTTTTAAATACTAACCTAATGTATTAATTATATGTATATATTTATAATTAATATCTGTTTATGATATATATATGTCTGTTCTGAATAATTACAACTTCACAATAAGAATGTGTTCTCCTTAATAATATAAGTTGTATCAATGTGTCCAAAATTTAATAAAAATGAATTGATAATTCTGGCGTCTGCAGTCGGTTTACTCAAAAGTATCTGTGATTCCGTAAAAACAATGTAGATGGTTTTCAAAAAAAGTGTAACATATAGGTTCAAAAATTTGAAATCATGAAAAATACTGGCGCTATAACACAATTGGTAGTATACTTCCCCGGATTGGAAATAGAGATCCAGGTTCGTATCCCGATAGCGCAAAAACAATATCTTTCGACAAAATTGATTTTATATGTATATATTTATAATTAACACATTAAATTAGTATTTACATATTTTGAAAAATGTGATTTTTTTTATTTTAAATAGAACACATTATTATTTGTGAAGTTGTAATTTTTTCAGAACATAGTTGTTAATTTGTATTAACATATATTTTTGGTTCGGTAGTTTTTATTTTCGTTGGATCTTATTGTCAAGGTATATATATAAATGTAAGATTAATATGTATTATAATAATAAAACTATATTATTATTTTATATTTTTTATCAATTAATCTATAATAACTTGTTTTATATTGAAATTAAATATATTTTCTCATTTATTGTGATTTCGTTCATTCAATATTACAAATTTTACTTTCGATCGATTATTAGATATCGGAAGCACGCGGCCAGAAACCTCTATATAGAACACGTATTTCAAATTGTTCAAATGATCTACTTCGTTTCTTGAAATATTTCAAACATTTTATAGAAACCATTGAAGCTAGTCTGCGCTATTTTAAAGTCTTTAAAAATGTTTGAATATTTATATTAAAAATAATACAGGCGGCCAACAAATGTTACTTTGGCATCCGAAAACATTTGAAGGCCCACTTGGTGACCCTGAAACTCAGATTCAGATTTACAAAAAACTTATGAGGCCGGTTCTCACGAACGGATCTTCACGCTGTAAGAAAGGAAAATATGAAAAAAGTGAAGAAGGAAGATAAAAATGCATTACTGTTCTTCGAACGTAATGACCCATATCCAATGTGTTCCTTCAATTAGGCTGAGTGAACACTGCACCGACCTTCATCTCATCTCGGGTCGAATCTTCGAAAGAAATCTCTTCTTGGACACGGGCCATAAGACTCTAAAAAGGTTATTTGGAACCAAGAATGAAAACGGTTTGTCGGGTTCACGAATTTAACGCAGAATTTTGTGACCCGACAGTGTCCAAGTTATCAAAATAGCACAGCTGATGTGCAAAGCCAAGATTATTGTTGTAAGATGGCGTTACCCAGGACGCACATGCAGTCGGCATCGCGAACTGGAAAAGAACAACGGAGAACAAATCGAAGTCAACACCGGCCTGTTGCACTAGTGATAATAATAATAATTTATATATAAAATAAACATGTGAAGGTCTCACGAATGAAATGTGTAATATAGGTATGTTAGAAGTGAAATGTCACTTCTCTTTTTTCACCGCCGTCAGATTTTGACCCAAGTTCTATTCAAGTCGATGAGAAACTATATTGTAATACGGACAACCGTAATCACACCATGCTATATATTATATTATATTCTTCGAGTAGAGCAGACATATCAGGAATTCAAGGAAGAGTTGTTAAGTGTGTTCTATCAGTTTATATGTCGACATTTTCAATCGTTGTTGGAATTGCTGATCAATGACTTAGAATTTTTAATGACTAGTATTATTTGTGTCATGTAATATTTCTTCAGAAAAGGAGAATTTTCAATTATTAATATCGATGTTTTACAAGTCTTCGATCAAATTATTTCATCTCCATTCATCTTTCGTTTTATTTTGTAAGGGTGTAGTTTTTAATTATCAAAAATTGACATAATTCGTCGATTTCTCTCTTCTCACTTGATAACGTGTTGGAATCAGACCTAAAAAGAGTAATATTTAAACTATTTACAGCAAAACTGTATCGCTGGATCTAATTGTGTTTTATTACAAAGGGTTTATTCCACCTGGTTGACATGTAAACGTATTCGAGATGTGAATTTAAAATAAAAATTGCGTACATAGATGATACGCGAAAATGAACTTACTATTTCATGAATATATTTCAGGAGCTGGTAAAGTATTCAACCCGACTAGGCGAAGACTGCACCGATCTCCAGAAGGCCCTAGAGCTTATGCTAGGGGTGCCCCACAGGGCAACAGATAACAAGTTCACTTCGAGCATCGAGGGTTACCACGGCAACATCTACAAGCTAGGCCGTCTTCTCACACACGACTGGTTCACGGTCTCAGACTCCGAGGGCAAGACCAAGGAGCGGTACCTCTTCCTTTTCAAGGCCCGCATCCTTATCTGCAAAGTTCGCAGGATATCTGACGACAGATCTGTTTTCATTCTCAAGGATATTTTAAAGGTTTGTACTGATTGCTTTACATTATTTCCTTGCTTATCGTCGGTGAACGAAGTTGACCTTGATTTTTCATCATTTTTTTCTTAATAAATAATTATTATTAAAATCGATTTTTTAAGATTTGAAATTCGTAGAATCTACATATGTAATGACTCTTTTTTACTTATTAAGTATTTATTCAAAAATTAAGAATCTTCATAAATAATATGTTTGAATGAAATCATCTTATAAAAATCGGATCCTCGTGCAGTTGTTTTCAGAGTAAGTTACCATCAATATTTGCAGTTATTTAACGTGGTATTGTCGTACAATTAAAAAAAAAACAAATACTTTCGTTAATTCCTAATCATATAAAATTATCGACATTATCTTAATTACTAACTCACCATCGCCGTTACCTAATACGTTACTGGGGAAGACTTCAAGAAGTAGTACCAAAATAACGTTATATACCAATTGTACGCATCGATATCCAATATTCTAACATAATCATTATACAGTGCATTTTTTTTCTCTTTATTTATTTTTTTTATTCCTGTCGAATTTTTATCTTTCTTGAATTAAATAACACCACAATAGCTTAAAAAAAAAACTGGCTGCTTTAACACAGACGGCAGTCTAACAAAGTAGCCAGAACAATGCTACATATATCAGAGGTGAAGTCTACTGCATCCCGCACAATAAACTACGTGTATATACTTAATTGCAATATAATTGTATCTTATTTTTATCAAGTTATATTATTATATATTCACCTCTGTTATAATACAACAAAAACATGTATGTCAATAAAGTCTAATAAAAAATAAATAAACAGGCAGAGTTAATGAAAATATCGTTTTAAGAAATACGGGATGTAAAAGATCTGTAAATATATCATTTTGACTCTGTGTCATATTAACTTATTTTTATTTTGCTTTTAAAAAAAATCACATCTAATTTAATAGCCCGTGTTCAGCGCGAAGCGATTTATGACGCATTCAGTGCACACGTACCTTTATTGACTGACTGTCAAAATTTCATTGAGAAATCATCGTGGACATGGGCCTTTGGGTTTCGTATTGAATGTGTATTAGTGTGTACGTGTATTTGATTTTAATATCACACATGAGCAAAATAATGCTCACTAGCAAATACCTCGTAAACAGGTAGAATTAGTTGAGGAAAGTCAGTGGCGTCACAATGCAGCCAATTGAGGCCTACATTAGATAGTAGATCAAAATAGATCAGAGGTTCCCAAACTTTTTTGTGTCGTAGACCCCTTGCCATGTTTTTCGGTTTTTGGTAGACCCACTACTTACCTGATATTGATTTTTTGTAAATTTCTAATTGTAGTGAAGTTTAGTGTTAAAAACTTAAACCACAAAGCGAATGCCTACATCCTACAACTTACACAATTTTATAAACATATATAATATTTTTTTTACTTCATAGGTACTTTTATAAATAATGTATATGTCTTTATATTATAAGATTATAATGTAAGTAAATAGGTACTATCAGTGTATGTTGAGATCCACTATCGTGGACCCCCATTTTCATTTCATGGACCCCCAAATTTTTTTTTCGCTGACGTAGACCCCTTGCAGGTTATCATAGACCCCTGGGGGTCGATATAGACCACTTTGGGAATCACTGAAATAGATGTTCGCGCCCTACAATTCATTAATATCGACTTTCCCAGCCCTCAGCAAGAAATTAAAATTATAATCTTGTAAAATCATGATGTCTCGCGTGTTTTACGAAAACACGTAAAACATTATCGATAAATACTGTAGTACCCCCTTATATTTATATATATATTTAATATATATGCGTACACGGAATACATATCACATCAATATTCTAACTATTTTCAAACTAATATAAACGCTTGTACTATGAAAATAGGACTAACTTGCCGGTCTCCTGGAACGAAGCGTGAACCCCTGACCACTAATAAAAGACAGCTGTCCACCCTATTCCGGGACCGGTTTAGAGTCTAGGACTTCCTTGTCGGTCCTACTCATCAAAGCTAATGAAAATACGCAACTTTAATTCAATTACATATTTAAGTATAAGCAAAACAAAAAAGGAGAAAAAATTCAATGTGGTTATTAGCAATTAAGATTTAAAAATTAGACCCTCCAGCGTCCCTTAAGTAAAATCATATAACATAAATCCATAAAAACATAGCATTACATACATATGAAAAATTAAGGTGCAGTAGTTCAAGGCACACTCGGGGATCCATTCATCAAAAACACTTCCAAAAGAGGGACAGCGGACGAGACACAAAATAATTGAGTCACACTTACACGGACAGACTAACGGAGTTGCAAAACATGAGGCGTGAAGTCCCACTCTTCACGCCCCACGCAGACCGGCCTGACTACCCACCTAAGGAGCTCCAACGAATCACCCATACCCGAATAAATTCATTATATAGAACAAGATTCGTCCCATTACTAATTAGGTCTGCATTCCTGGGCGGGCGGTGTCTAAGTTCAATCAAACCAAGTTAAGGACTAGACCTTCACCGCAAAGCAAAAATTGCGAAAATAAAGCGAAGCGAGATTTTTTTCGATTATGAGTGTATCTATATAAATGCTTACTTAAAATTATTACCTAAATCTTATGTACAATACATATACAGAGGTCTTTTCCATTTGGCATTGAGGCCCAATATTCTCAGTTACGCCACTGGGGGAAATGGAAACAGAGAACAAATCCTCAAAAACTGCCAGTTGATTGAGAAATTCCGTGTGTCAAATTCGGGCCGTCCTCTTTAGTGCTGACTAGAAAATAGCACTTAATTATGTTAAATGAGATGAAACATGAAAAATATTAAGAGAGATGGACGTGCCAGCACATCTTATAAAATATTTACGAACATACACAAACATACGAGCTACATCCCAGTTATTATTAAGATAACAGCTGAGGTGAGTTTTTGGGTGAGTCTCTTCGACGGCACCCCATAAGATGTAATTATTGTAACACTGTAGAATTAGCTGCCATTCTACAGGGCAACACACAGCGGAGACGTTTGTGATGATATTTGAACAAGCAGATGGATCTTCTGGATCTATACGACGTTCGTCTTGCTTTTCTTGTATAATGTATTTTGTAATGCTCATAATCTTTTTATTTTGTTCAAACTGTAGCTGTTTCTTCTTTTTTTGTTTTTAATTTCGGCTTGTTCGGCGCCCTGGCTTGCTCGGCGCCCGAGGGCAGGGTTCGAGCGAAAGAGCAATATCGATTCCTTTTTTAGATGGGAAGACGTGTGAGGAAATCAAAATAAAGTTGCATGCCGTTTATAAGGACCATGCATTTTCAATGGCTGCCATCAGATATTGTTATAATGAATTCAAACGTGGCTAAACATCCGTTTTTGATGAAAAACGTTCGGACTGTCCGATCGAGGTGACTACGGAGGATATGGTCAACAATATCCTTGAATCATATTAGCAAATCACCGGGTGAAGATCAAAGAGATTAGTGACATCGTTAACATCTCAATTGAACGCGTACAAAATATCCTACACGAAAAATTGAGCATGAGAAAGCTATCGGCGAGATGGGTGTCGCGTTTGCTCACAGAAACGGAAACTCACGGAAACAAAAACTCGTAGTTTTACAACAGTGAAAGTGAATGGCACACAATCCAAACAGTTGTCAAAGTGCAAAAAGGTATACGATGAGACTACATCCCCTATTTGGATTTATTAATATTATTAATAATAATAATGCGTTTATTCTAGCGTGATCAGATTTTTTTTAAGACCCGATTCGCCATAAAGATCATACATTAAAGTTACGAAATATTATATATGTTATGAAAAAGAAAACCAAGGAAAATATAAATAAATAAAAAGTTCACACATATATATAAATATAAATACGTCAATCGCGGCCTTTATTGTATATGTAGCTATTCTGTAGGCGTTGCCATTCTCTGGTCAGGGAACCAGCTTTCCATGAGAGCGCCGCTCGCACCAGAATCTACACAGAGAGAAAGAGGAAAGTAAGGCGAGTCGGGGTAAATGCGACATATAAATCATCGACATAAACTTTGAACTGTTCTCAAACTTCATAAGATTATGATAGGCCTTCGAAACTTTGTCCATTTCCTAATTTAAGTCTTTAAAAATCGGAATGTAACCTTTTAGGATAGCGGATATTTATAGCATTATATAAAAATTGGACGAGTAAACGCACTTACCCCACATTTGGGGTAAGGGCATCTAGTTGTATTATTTCTGACAAATTGTTAAAATAATAAAAATGTCTTTAATGACAATATGAATGAGCTATTTTGATCCTTAATGGCGTCAATTCTTCTTCTCTCCCTTGCCTTCAGAGTCCATGATTCTACACTATTACACACTACTACACTACTAACACACCTGACCTTGTTGTCGGTTGTTTTGGATATACCACGGTTTATCCATATCTTGTCAAGTCTGGACATACAACTTTTCGCCATACCTATGCGTCGTTTGATTTCTGGTTCGCAGCTACTGTTATCAGTAATTATAATAGACCCGAGATAATTAAAGTCCTTGATAATTTCAAGGTCTAGAAGGATATCGATAGATTGTTAACTATATACATAGTGGTAATTAAATAAAAATAAAAAAACAGGTAAATGGACGTTGAGATAAGTAAGTCCAAAACGAAATGTGATTATTGATCGAGCCAAAAAATTGCCATCGTGCAATATACAACATGTAAATAGTAGATGACTTTCATTTTTTTGAGCCCTGTATAACCAACAATACACCGTGTAAAGTAGAAATGAGAAGAATTGTGATAGTGAAAAATGGATGTCAAATCTAAATAAGATTTAGAGAAACAAAACAATCAGATAAAACAAAAATGCGTCTGGTCTAGTCACTCATCTTTTCCGTAAAATGCCTATATGACGTGGAGACATGGACCTTGAAAACAAACAAGAGACAGAAAATAGACGCTTTTGAATTCTGACATTGGAGATGAATGCTGAAGATCCCGTGGACAACTAGGCAAACTAGGCTCTCCAGAACCTGTTCAGATTTGATTTTACTTAACGATCACTAACCAATATGAACCATCCAAAAAAAAAAATTTTATTTACACTTCAATGTCTCTTCATCTTCTTCGGTAGTCCCACGTTACAAGGATGACGTCTGCCATGGTTATCGATCATGAGTCCTAGTGTGGTCGAGGAGTCCTATCTATTCCACACACCATTCCGCATGTTGTGCGCGTGCATCCGCTGGGCAGGGGGGTTCTAAGTGATGGATCTTCTTCCTTTTCTCCTTTTTTCTTCCGTTCGCCCTGTTTACCCTGCACAATCTACTTTTTGACATCATTGTCCTCGGTCATGGGCCGTGGTTTCTCAGTGTTCAGGATCTATGCCACATCTGCTCAGATTCAATGTTTAATGTAATAATTAATGTATTAAAAGCTATATCTGATATAATATATAATTTAGAAAACTAGTTGACTGGTGCATAGGACAACGAATTAACAGCCAAAGCTTCAACAATTGATATTTCATCGTATGCATTATCATGCAACAGCTATATAAAAATATTGTCTAATACATTATGACTATTCTTATAAATCTAGTGAAAGTGGAATCCAGATTTTAAAAAACAAATCTAATTGTTATTTTTATTTCTTGGATATGTCCATCTTTAGTCCCGATCAACCTTATTAACTTCCATGAACACAATCAGATCAACTCATATTCAATATTGAAAAAAAAAAAAAAAATTAATTACCAGTTAATATTTTTTTTATTGATATTTTCAGCTTCCTGAGGTGGTAGTAAAGGATCACATTGCTGATCTCTTCAAGTTTGAACTTCACAATCCATCAGGCCCACCCTATCCCATCACATTAACCGCACATAAGGAGTTAGTCAAACCAGCTTGGCTTAAAGAAATAAGGCAATACTCCAGTGACGTTGGTAATACGCTAGTAAAAATATTAATTAAATCTACAATTATTTATACTTTATTACAAATTTGATATCTCTATTATGTTATTCCCTAGTTGCTTTGGCTGAGCACGCGGCGGACGATTTAAGAGTAGATCCGGGAGCATCATTTTCTCCATTGGGTCCTTCACCGGAACCACCCAAGCCGTTAGAAGAATTAAAGCAAGTTCTAAAACAAGTTCATAAGGCAACTACTGCTGCAGAAATTCAAAAATCTGTTACAGTTGAACAAAAAGTATCAATTGAAACTGTGAAATCTATCCAAGAAGTACTTACACCAGATAAAGAAGTTCCAAAGGCAGTTGTTGAAGTACCCAAACCAATACCAGAAGTTACAAAGGCGGTACAAGAAGTTCCTAAACCACTTGTAGAAACACCCAAACCGGTTCCAGAAGTTCCAAAACCATCTCAAGAAGTTCCAAAGCCAGTTACAGAAGTAACGAAGCCGGTACCAGAAGTTCCAAAACCAGTTGTAGAAGCACCAAAACCAGAAGTATCCAAACCAGCTCCAGAGGTTCCAACACCAGTTGTAGAGGCACCGAAGCCAGAAGTTCCAAAACCTATACCAGAAGTTTCAAAGCCAGTTCCAGAAGCACCAAAGTCAATTGTAGAAGCACCAAAACCAGTTGTAGAAGCACCAAAACCAGTTGTAGAAGCACCAAAGTCAGTACCAGAAGTTCCAAAGTCAGTTGTAGAAGCACCAAAGTCAGTTCCTGAAGCTCCAAAACCTGTGCCAGAAGTTCCAAAGGCAGTTGTAGAAGCACCAAAGCCAGTACCAGAAGTTC
The DNA here is from genome assembly GCA_031772225.1 of Eubasilissa splendida. Taxonomy (NCBI): domain Eukaryota; kingdom Metazoa; phylum Arthropoda; class Insecta; order Trichoptera; family Phryganeidae; genus Eubasilissa; species Eubasilissa splendida. The sequence goes on from CM062848.1 coordinate 27,117,971, forward strand.
CAAAGCCAGTTATAGAAGCACCAAAGCCAGTTGTAGAAGCACCAAAGTCAGTTCCTGAAGCTCCAAAATCTGTGCCAGAAGCACCAAAGCCAGTCCTAGAAGCTCCAAAACCTGTGCCAGAAGTACCAAAGCCCGTTGCAGAAGCACCAAAGCCAGCTGTAGAAGCACAGAAGCCAGTCTCAGAAGTGCAGAAACCACCAGAAGAAGCTCCCAAACCTGTTCAAGTAGTTCCGAAATCGGTTCAAGAGCCTCCTAATCTCATACTAGAACTTCCAAAGGCAGCGCAAGAAGTTTTAAAAGTAACACCTCCAGCTGTTGAAAGTATCTTAAAATCTGAAGAAATAAAGGTATCAGTAACAAGTAAAGAAGAAAGCGTTAAGACTATCGAGCAAATTGGACAAACTGTTGTCAGTAGTACTGAAACACAAGAGGCAGACATGTCACGACGTATATCAAGTACATCATCGCGGCGAGTAGAAGGTAGTGCCGAATTTTCTTGTATGCTATTCTTATTGTCTTGTTCTAGAATATAATAATTATTACTATCATTTTAATTTTCTCTGTATCTGAATTAATTGTCTCATTCAAAAACTACAACAGATTTATCATCATCATAATTAGTCTGAATTTTGTCAAAACTTACACACACAACACATCATTTATATTGGCAACAAATGGCTGCAACAACACTAAATCTGTAGCTCACCACACATCTAATCACATAACAAGTAGCTATTTCAGCATCAGTAATAGCGCAATTCATTTCATCTGTTTCACTTTTTTAGTTCCTTTTTTGCTTATTTACTATTTAGAATACTCAGCAGTATCAAGTAGTCAATTGTCGTCCAGCGCTACTTTTGAATCATCAAGTTATGGAACAAGCAGCGCCAGTTTTAACTCTCAGGTGGCCGGTTCCATATCGTCGTCAAGTGCACTAACCAACGGAATATCCAGTTCTTCCACTCTCATTCAGAGCAACAGCCAACGTATTGCTCTAACATCGGGTGCCGGGGGGAAGCCAGTGTTTGTAAAAGCTCTCGAAGGATGCAGTATTGAACGTGAGTATTTTCCTCAAACCACAGCCCTTTGCTGGAAATATGTTTTTTGTCAATAACTGAATTTCACTGTTCTTTTTTTAAATATTTTTATTCACATTTTAAAATTTATCAATGTGTTACCACCATTATCAATCAACCATACAACTGACGCCTTGTACAATCTATTTGCTGATAAACGTGTACAGTTTTTAAGTTATTCTCATCCAGCTTTACGCCTCAGTATTCAACCAAGAGAGCTAAATGTGTACAAGTCACCTTTGCACAAATTTAGAATTGAATACATATCATAAGTGCTTCGACTGCAAATTTTAAAAATATGATTTTTTTCATCATTTTTTTGATTTGTTTTCTATATAAGTGTACATAATATGAAAGTGTGGAAATGATAATAATAAAGCTTTTTTCCAGCAATTGTGATTTTCAGTTCCATCGAAAACAATGTTATACTATGTGTTTACATCAAATCATGCATTATTTGCTTTGTATATTGCTTACATAGTCACTAATCCACATATATTCATTAGTTAATGGGGTTTTTTTTTATACTAATAAACAAATATCATTGTTTGAACTAATTTTAATTTCACATTTAAATAATTTTGTAACAAATGTAATATTTTATTATTTTTTTCATTCGTGAAGATGTGGTGGAAATTCTACCAAAGTACTACAGCAGGCTTTCGATTATCCGTGGTTAAATTTTCGAAATTTTTTCATTTGAAAGTTTGAGAAGTCTGATAATCAAGAATGTACTGTATAAAATGTTGGTAATTTTTATGATTGTATTGTATTATGTTGCAATATTTTTCTGACCATCTTTATAAATACCTTATCCTTACCATTTTTCAGAATTTGAGAACATATACATACATTGGATTAACTGTGCCGGCTATTTGTACAAAAATGTCAACACCTACCGTAGATAGTAATCAATTTTCCGTATCTCCGAAATGCAACTAATTTTGTAGTTTCGAGACAGTCTGTTTTACAGTCTGATACAAAATAGTTTAAAAATTACATCTCTATTATATTGTTTACAATAAACATTTACATGCTCTTTTTAATGATTTTTTTATCAAGAGATCATCAGAACAGCATAATAACTCATCTGAAACACAAAATAAATCAATATAATATAGAAATAAGTTCGAAATTCTTAGAAAAATTGATTTCATATATTTTTATGTTTTCCAATTCATTAAACATAAACAATTTTACAAATTTATTTTTTTTAAAAATTACATGGAGTACAAGTAAGTACAAGTAAAATAAAAAAATTAAGCAAACACGGAATGTGTGTTACATCAATATTCTTACTATTTTCAAACTAAATAACATTAACTCGGTGGTCTCCTGGGACGAGGCTCGAATCCCTGACCGCTAGATCACTAGACTAGTCTTACCACTAGACCAACATGTCATGAAAAAATCACATGTTTAAAGCAGCTTTTGTTAAGAAACTCATATTTCATAGCGGAAACATTGAAGATATTATGTATTAGGCAGAGATATCATTATACAAATCATTTCATCATCCAACGTAAACAAAATTGTGATTGTTTCCAATTGCGTCAATAATCATCCCGATTATGAATAGTGCTATTAATTAATACTTCCATAATGTTTTATCAAAAAGGAACATTTTATAAGATATTTTCAGTTGTATATGATTCTGTTATTTTTATTGTGCAGGTATAACCTACTCGTTTTTTTATTATTCCTTTTTAAATTATATTTATAATGATTAGTATTTTATATTATGTACACAATGTACATATTTCAAACATGATTTTTATGTATGTTTATTTGATTTACAACAGTGTAATACATGTTTTAAAAAATGAATGAGTTCATTAATAAGATGTCAAAAAATTAACATAAAAGTTAAAATCATTCTAAAATTTTAATTAGTACAAATGTACTTACTAAAACAATTTTATTTCAGAAGTAATAATATTTGAAAAATATGTCTTTAACATAAATAATGATTTTTTCATATTTTATGGATTTTAATAAATCAATATCAAATGTTTATAGCTGGTGAGAGAGCTTCATTTGAATGCTCTCTACAATCATCCGAAGAAACATCAGTCACATGGCTGAAAGACAACAGGCCGTTGGATGATAAGCTGGCTGACAGAGTTAAAGTATCGAGCCAGAATGGAGACTACTCTCTGGAATTGATCCATTGTCACGAAGCAGACACTGGCCTTTACACAGCTAGGGCAGAGAATAAAAAAGGAAGTTCATATTGCACAGCTCAGCTTGTGGTGCAAGAATGTAAGTGTCTATCATTATATTTCTTGTTGTATTTTTCAAGAATCATTAACTGAAGATGAAACTATAATTTTAATAAAAGGTACTAGCAACTGATTATTAAACTCAACCGAGTAATCCTTTTCAGTTGAAAAAATATACAACCACATTTTATGGGAACCATAAGTACTCGTATAAATTAATTAGAATGTAAGATTTTGTGCTTTATTAAATAAGTGCACATTGTATTTTTCTTAGTCCAATTACATACTATAATATTAATTTAATACAAAATTTTATCATAATCATTTTTATTTAATAAAACTATTTTTTAAATATTGGTTGAATACAAGCTATTAATTTTTTGTAATTAGATATGCATAATAGTGCTTTGAAGTTGACCGTGTTCAAAAATATTGGTTTTACTAAAGGCACTCCGACATTTAAAATCCTGAGAAATTTTAAATATGATTGAAGTTTTAAAAAAAGGAAGAGTTTAAGGTGAAGGTTAGCATTAAGATTAATAAAATAATTAAGGCCATATTATTTTATATCAGGACTCGTGTATCATCACATACATGTTATATAGAGATATCCTGATAGGTATGATTCCCACGAATTATATGTATTTCAGCAAGATTTAAAAAAAATCTATTTCAGATTTACAAAAATTTTAATATAAAAAACACCTAAATGATGATGCAAATGCCCATCCAAAACTTGGATGTGATAATCTAAATTAAACAAAATTTATTCAAAAATATATATGTACTTTAACTGTATTTGTATTTTTACTATGTTATTAACATGAATCTACATTTTATTGTATTTCTTAAATTATTGAGTGTAATTAACTATTAAGACTAATGTATTTCACTCACTATGTATTTCAATATTTCAGTTACACCAGAAGAACGCAAAGAACGTGCTGAAAAGAATGCTCCCTATTTTATCATTCGTCTGAAAGATACAGAACTTTTGTTAAACACCTATCTAAGGTTTATGGTGAAGGTGAAGGGTGATCCTAATCCAAAGGTTAAATTGTAAGTACTAATTCAGTAAAACTCTTTTAATTCAAAATGTAAATTGTTCAAATATTTCAAGAACCAAATTATCAATTTCATACTAAAACCAATTCGCTAATACGACTACCTGCCATCTACCGATGAGAAATAGAAAATACCTTTTACAAAACGACGTAAGAGATTCGCAGCAGGGGTAGAGAAACGACGTATCGACTCTGTATGCAACTCTAATTTTAACGCTTATTTAAATTAGACATATTATTTTACTTTTAGCTTCAAGGAGGGCATTGAGATCAAGGATGATAACGAGCGCATACAAATAGTGAGAGATCATGGTGATAAAGGATTCTATGAAATGATTATTGTCGATGTTCAAACTAATGACGCAGGAAAATATTCTTGCACTGCCTCCAACACATACGGGCAGGAAGCTTGCGAGGCTACTGTCACTGTTACAGGTAAAAAAACAAAACCGTATATCTAAATACTTCACTAAAATATATTAAAACTTGTCATAAATAAAAATGGAAAACAATATATACAAATTAGCACAAACAGAATTTTCTGAATACTTATGCCATGTTTATTTTGCAAAAAAAAATACATTAACAATTATAATGAATTATATTATGTTTTGAAATAATTCATGTATTACGAGATGTTCTCACTTTTTTTGGGCCACCATGTATATTTATGGTAATCTAATAATAGCATTTGATATAAATAACATATATAAGATAGAATACACTATATTCAATGTGTTGAATACCAAACAGATACATTAATTTATTTATGTATTTACAAATGTACTTGCACACTCCTCTACAAAATAGAGAAGAATGTATTTTTATAATGTAGTAATACCTTTTACAACTGAAATAGTCGAAAATAGTAAATTGTCATCAATTTTAGTGAAAAAAAATTGTTATAGGGAAATAAATAGAAATAGCAAAATACATAGTGCAAAAAGAATAACAGACAAAGTGTAAGTACAGTCGAAGTTACGGTGGTTTCATCCATACTCTTATCCATAAATTCACTTTCTCATCAAATGCATCATAGTAATCATACGTACTGCAAGATATGTCTTTCTAGAATAACATAATATCATAATTTTAATATCAAAACATTGTTTACATTAACAGAAGACAAAAATATTTTCGGGGATCTTGAGGATGGTGGAGTCCTTCCACCGGGAGAGAAACCGTCATTCAGTTGGCGCCGTGATGGTTTGCCATTCGACCCTGAAGAACGCTTCAAGGTTCTTCTAGGAGATGATGAGGACTCCCTCGCCCTTGTGTTCCAACACGTCAGGCCAGAAGATGCAGGCCTTTACACCTGTGTAGCTCAAACATGTGCCGGAAACATTTCCTGCTCTGCTGAACTCACTGTTCAAGGTACCAACCATATTTATATATTTCGACTTTCTAATTTAAATGCCTCATTGTTTTTCTAATACATATTGTTTTATTATCAAAGTAAAATGTTCTTTGAAAATGATTCTTTGTAGTATTTATCTATTAAATTTCTCATCTGATGTGATTACAAGGACCGTGTAAAATACATATCTTGATTTTAAAAATAATTGTATATGTTATTATTTCTAGGTTCTGTCAACCAGCTGATGCGTGAACCAGAAAAACCATCACTCATTATTGAAACACGCGAAGCACAAGTTTCTGTCGGTGGATCTGCCATGCTGGAGCTGCAATGCAAAGGCTTCCCTAAGCCAGACATATTATGGAAGCATGATGGAAAAATAGTTGAACCAGGCGGCAGATACAAGTATGTATTGTTAATATTTATTATTTAATTTAGTCTATGTGAATGTTTATTTCACTCATAGTGAGTTTATGTAGGTTAACCGACAGTTAGGTCTAGACTTGATGGGGTCGTACTACCAATAACTCACTGAACGTAGTCTCCGAGATACACGATAACGTGTGTCTTGGAGGTATATATAACATAAACAACCATTTTTTTTAGAGCCAAACTATCTATATGATCCCTGATCATGACCTAACCTTTTATAAATCCTCTTTTTTTCTCAAACTATTCTTGGACATCCATGCTTGTATATCATTGTTGGTGTCAACAGAATAAAAATAAATAAACTTAATATTTAATGTAGTACATTCTTTGTATTTACTAAAATTGAGTAAAGTTAAAAATGACTACAAATTCAACAGCAAACACCTGTATTTAAGGAGAGTATATATAGGAGAAAGACCTCAAGACACATGAATCTAGTATTCTTCTTCTTCTTCTAGTCATAAAAGTCTAGCTAAATTTAAGTTAATGACTCAGTTGATGTCTGTATTTGTCCTTATCATATTACTTTGGACGAGAAAATGAGGTGTGGAAATGTGTCATTAGGGTGGTTGGAAACCAATACTTATCTTAAAATTTGTTTGTTTAAAACACTTAAAATATAACGATCATATAAAATAATTCTAAAATCGTAAAGAATTATTTCATTCACCTTTAATAATTTGAGATATATTTAATCAAACTGTATTATAATGGATGACATTGATATGAATACTTTCTCTTTACAGATTTTTGTATGAAGATGCCGAAAGTATGTCTCTTGTTATTAAAAATTGCACTCCGCAAGATGCTGGATTATACACAATCCACGCCAAAAACGAGCTCGGAGAGGATAATTCTGAGATACGTCTGATTGTCAAGGCTGCTCCTAAGATTAAGAAGAAGATGGAGAATCAAATTTGTATGATCGAACAAGTTCACAAGATGACGGTTGAGATTGAAGGATCCCCCGCCCCTGAAGTTTCCTTCTACAAGGACGGAGTGCAGCTGACTAGTTCTGAACATTTTAAAATTACAAAGGAGAGTGAGGAAGTGTACTCACTTACTGTTAACAATTCTAAGCTTACGGATACTGGATCGTACTCGGTAATTGCAAAGAATGAAATAAACCAGTGTTCAGAATTTTGGCAGCTCCATGTCACATCACCGCCTAAACTGACTAAGAAACTTGGTGGTACAAGGGATTGTAATGAGGGAGAAAATATAACTTTCCAAATAAAAGTTGAAGCCGATCCTCAGCCCACAGTTAAATGGTAGGAATATTTGTTATACTGTATACATAATGGTGTATTTAGTAATATAAAAAAAACCATTTAATATTAATAAAAATAATAATAATAACAAAATTATGTATATACATATTTGTATTTTAAAATATTGTTTCTTTATTCAGGTTCAAGGATGGCAAGGAGATTACTACTGGGGGAAATGCAAAAATTACCTCTGATGGTGAAACATTCACCCTGGTCATTTCTGGTGTGACCCGTAGTGATTCAGCCAATTACAATTGTGAGATAACAAACGTCCACGGAGTATCTAAAGATAGTGCGAGACTTAATGTCCGCTGTGCACCTCAGTTCACACAGAAGTTAACAGACATGAAGTCTAATGAAGGCTCACGGAATGTTGAATTTGTTATTAGCGTTGATGCCTTCCCTAAACCAGCAGTAAAATGGTAAATATAAGTCATGGCTTTTTAAAAATGAATAAAAATTTATTATTAGAAAACTACATTACTTTTTTCTTAACAAAAATAACAATTCAATTTTTAGTGCACAATTTATTTTATTACATTTTTTAAGCACTTATGTAATATTTATTACCACACAAATAATAAATATTATTAATGTACACAGATTAAAATAAATCATGTTTTAATATTTTTTTCAGGTACTATGGAGATGCTGAAATAACTGAAAAACGAACAGAGTTCACTCGCACAGATGAGGATGGAAGTTATAAACTCGTACTAAAGGAAGTAACTACTGAAATGTCGGGAAAATACTCTTGTAAGGTTGTCAATGAGTTTGGATCCAACGAAACATCGTCCACCTTCACAGTTTACAGTAAGCAACGATTCAAACAGAATATTTTTCAAAATAAAACTGTGGAAATAAAATTGTTGGAACATTGTTTGTATTTATATACTACTATAGATTCGAAGATCAGGGAACCATCACCGATTGCAATTAATACAATCCATTAGTGCTCATATAATTAGGCGTAATATATTCATACATTTATGAAAAAGAATACAGGTACATATACATATACACAAAAATTCTCAATTTCATATTTCAATATGTTACAGGTAAACCAAAGATTACAAAGAAACTGGTGGACATGACCGTTGATCAAGGAGCAACACTAAAATTAGAGGTTGAAATCGAAGGATGCCCAGATCCCAAGCTGAGATGGTTCAGAGACGGACAAGAAGTGACCACAGACGCCCGAGTGAAGATCGAACGAGATAGCCAACGGCTGGAAAACTATAGTCTTACTCTCAATCTGGTGAAAGAAGCCGACGGTGGGGAATATGAGGTTCAAGCCGTTAATGAAATGGGCACCGTATCCTGCAAGAGTAGAGTGACAGTGCACAGTAAGTATTTTTGGAAAATATATTATTATTCAAAATATATTAATCAAAATCTAAAAGAACCCTTAAAAAATCTCTGTACAATACATAAATTTTCAAATTTAAGTTTATCCCCATAAAAACGCAATAACATTTCAATTATTTTTATGACTGAATGGTAAAACCTCATTCTTTAGTACTTGTGAGTATTTGAGTAAGTGATATGTGCAAGCATATTTTTATTTGTTCTTCCCTTGTATATGCATACTATAATTACAGAATTATTTTAGTTTATTAAGCCATAAAATTTAATATAATTCAATTAAACATTGTATGAATCATCTAGATCCAAAACATGTTTTGATTTATGTCATTTTTAAAGAATTAATGTCGGACAAACCAAGAATTTCTAATATCAGTTTGATTTCATTTCATTGTAAACTGAATTTGTATATTGTGCTGAGTTTCAAAATCCCAGGATTCTCAATATTCAAAAAATTAATCCTTTACAGTTGGTTTTGGAACTGAATGTTTCGTATTATATTAAATATATGTCTAATAGATTGATGTTTTACCATAAAAATGTACATATTTTAATTATTAAGTTCTCTTTTTAAGTTGATGGTTCTATAGAAATCTTATACAATTTTTAGTGATTTAAAATGAAAGTTCATAGAACTTATTACATATTAGTAATTAAAATTGCAATGTTTATAATTTATTTGTTTACCATATGAAGATAGAATTTCTAGGCTCGCTTCATTCATGGAGCAAGTAAGTATATATATATTGGTGAATGTCAACAGGAATGATTTTACATTGTGTGATGTTTCAATCCGACCACATGGAAGTGGTTTGGATTGATATTTTTATTGATTGCAGCATTCTGACATTAGTACTAGATTTAGTATTAATTTAGTGTGTCCTTCTGATGGCAAATGCATTTCAAGTTTTCTATATACAGTAAAACTGTGTTAATTCACATGACCATAATTCAAATTGACAGCTTTTATTATTTCATATTCAATATTTTACATTTTATCTTTAATAAATTTTTTTCAGCAGTAATTATTTCATTGCAGAATACCACTGTATTTACCTGTTGGTGAAAAAAAAAATATTCTGTCAAATATTTATTTGTAATATTATTTATTATTATTGTGGGGGACAAATATAATGGTATTAATGAGTTTCTAAAAGTAATTTTACGTAATATATTAATATCTAGTTTGAAAAATGATTTTTTACAATTTTTTGTACATAAACAAACAAATAGTTGTTTGTGATTGACAAAAAAGTCATGTCCCAGAAAACACGGAAAAAAGTTTTTATAACCTTTAATTCAATTTTCTTGGTCACCTCATTTTCGAATTAACTTGTTTTACTGTAGTCTAATGTTATGTCCCATGTCTTGTTATTTGTCTCTGGGTGTGTTCACAAATTTAAATAAATATATTGATTTACCAAATTGAAAATGGACTAGAATTATTTGCAGCACCTTAAATTAAGTAAATACGTAAAAAAAAACTTAGTAAGTAATTATTTCCAATAAATAATTCGCTTTTAGGTCATATTGTTTTTTTATATTTGTGAACATTCTTATTGAGGTTTTTTTATGCTCGTTTACATAAATAACACTTTCAATGCAATGTGATTTGATTGTTTATCTGAAACAGAAATTCTCATTTTCTTTTTGCATACTTTTTTTCTTATTCTTTATCATATGACAAAAAAAATTATATCATTATTATACTGTCCTCATCCAGCGCAAGAAATAAGCAAGAGATTTGAGAAACAAGAGATCACTAACGAAGCTTTGGATGAATTGGAAACGAAGCAATCCATCCAAGATGAAGTCGAGCCAAATGTTCCGAAAAAAGCGATCAAATCAAAAACGGAAATGGATTTAATTGAAGAAGTCGAGTTAGATGTTAAAATAAATAAACCAGATAATAAAGAAATAGAAAAGCCAAAGAAACAGAAAGGCGATAAAGGAATCTTGGGAAAAGAGTTAGTTGAAGAAAAGTCAATGGCAGATGAAGAAGGAATCGAGATGAAAAAGGCAGAAAAGCTAGACGCAACACCCAGTAAGCAAAAAGGGGATTGTGAAGGTATAAATAAAATTACACATATACACCCAACAGTAAAATATCTCTTATTTTCAGAAAAACTCATCATTCATTTATTAAAGGCGATCTTTGCATGATTCTTCTCATTAAAAATGATTTTATTAACTATGATGGCTTTAAATGCATTTTTTCCAAGCATGCTTGGAGTTTATCTTTAGGGATATTTTGAAGAGAATGTTGATTTGAGTGAGTGTGTTATCCTAGGCCAGCGCTCTATCGAAACAGTCACGACCTTTAAAAGGGGAGACGGTGAATCTATCATCGTAACAGTTGTCAGCAGCACACGGACACACGAGGCGATTGTATCAGGTCAGTACTCTGCTTTCACTTATCAGCTCTAAAACAATAAAATAGCTTTCTTCCATTCCATGTATCTTTCATTACAAATATCACAAAACAGATCTCACTTTTCATTATTAAAATTAAATGATTTTAAATCAAATTATTTTTACCATCTAATTTTGTATGTATACCTAATAATTCGATAACTTGAGTGAAATATTTTTAAAGCTCACTATTCCAGTGTTCACTAACCAGTTGGTAATAAATAGGTCCTGCAGAAACACACACATTACACAAAATGTCAGCAACATCTACGATTTACGAAGAGGATTCAAGTTATGAGGGGGAAAGAAAGAAAATAATTCCACCAAATCACCCGCACAAAACATCTCTGGAAGTTGAGGAAGTTGCCACGCATACATACACGCAAGACGAATCTGGAGGATTTTATATTTCAGATGTATTTAAAAGAGGTAATCACGGTATAATTGAAGAGCCGACTGACTCAGATGGGGAATGGAACTACTCAGACAGAAATAAATATTTGGGTAATAGAGGAGTTTCAATTTTATCTCTCTCCGAAGACGATTCTACATTTGTTGGTGGCAATCTATCTCGAGACGTTTCTTTAACTGATATCACTAATAATATTTTCGACTTAGATGATTCTAAAAGAACATTTTCAAGAGAAAATTATGTCAGGCAAGCCTCCTTCCAAGAAGAAAGCTTTTCAGAGAAAGGTGAAATTAAAGAAAATACTATTTCAGAAAAATTGCATAAAATTATTGAGAAAGATATGAGTGACGAATTTTTAAATCGAAGACTAGGAAATCAGAATGGGTTCATATCCAGCGATAAATCAGAATTTATTCAAACAAGTGAATATGAAATAAGTGAAATGGTGAAGTCTAAAAACATCACAAATACAGAAAAAACTACGGACTTTGGAAGTACCAATGCGAGAGCTGACATTCATCTAGAAAAGGATTTCACTTCTCTAAAATCAAAAATTACGTTTACCGACGAAGATGATGAAATGGAAGACCTTTTTCGAAGGATAAAAATACAAAGAAATAATTTGGGAGATATCCTTTCCAAGGAAGGTCAGAGAAAAAATGACATATTTTCCAAAGGAATTAAAATAAGTGAAACTCTATTAGAAGAAAATGAAACATGCGAAAGTTCTACAAAAGAACTACAAAAGATGGATTGTATAGGAATTGATGATAGTAAAAAATGTGGGAATCTTTCAAAATTAGATCAATTTAGTAAAAAATGTGAAAACGTAGACGGATTTATTAAAAAATGTGAAATTCTTTCAAGAGAAGATGAAACAATCGGTGAAATCCTTCCTAAAGAAGGTGAATGGAAAAGTGAAGGTAAATTTTTTGATTAAATGCAAATATTTTATCAGAGCTTTGTAGTTTTTAAGTGTACTTTTTTAAATTAATGCTGTTTCATCAATGATCTTTTACAAATGTGTAATTTACTATTAATATTTTTTGACAGTATTTGTTTTTGGATTTTAGATGCATGCGTTGTGTTCCAATTAACTCTATGATCTAATTCGTCTATTAACAGAAAAATAATAACCAGTCGGAATGCTGTCCCGTGTTTCGAGTACCGAGGGTAAGAAAATTTACAGGATCACCGGTTTAAAATATCCTATAAACTTCATATGTGTCTTTTAACTTAAATTGGAATTAATCCATAGCCATTGCTGAGATTACAAGAGCTGAAATGGACGACGGCAACGTATATGAAAGTCTTCCGTTGGAGTACAAGGTGTTTGCTCGGGGACTTCCCAAGCCAGCCGCCAAGTGGACCCTGAACGGGAACCCTATCAAGTCGAGCCAGAGAGTCGCAATATCTGAGGATGGTGATTGCTATAAACTACACATATTAAAAACAGAATTAGTGGATGCCGGCCAGTACCAGTGTGAAATCAGCAACAAACTTGGAACTTTTGCCCAAAAAGCAAAATTATCCGTAACCTGTAAGATTTTTTTTATTTTTTCTAATAATCGTTTTCAAGAGCAAATTTTTGTTGTTTTATAACAATGCTACATATTCAAATACGTCGGCTTGCTAGGATGAGTTACCAACTGCATAATTGCAATGTAATTGTTACATCTTGAAGTATTTATTTCAGTTACGACAATACATATTCAAATAAATAAACAGTAATGAATATTTTACTGACTTTCATCAAAATTGTGCCAAGTGACAACTCACAGCAAGTCGAGGACACATCCATGCCTCTTACATTTAATGCTGTACTCCTTCCTTTGTACATAATAATCGTTATTATTATTTTATTGAAATTATTTTTATTACGCATGAAATATAAACATTAAGCAACAACTTTAGCACCTGTAAAATGAGGAAATTTTATTTCAGCTGTTAAAGAATACCGCAAACCAAAGTTCACCGGACCACTGAAAGCTCAGAAGGTACCACAGAAGTCACCAGTTACATTGACAGCAGTTTGTACAGCGGATCCTGTACCTAATGTAGCATGGTTTCATAATGGTCAAGAGATTGTGGAAGATGCCACTGTCAAATTGTCTGCAAAACATAAGGAAATTGAAAATGATCTGAAGGAATGCGAATTTACATTGCACATTCCTACTGGTACGAATTGTTTTCCAATTTATTCATATTTGGTTATGTTTTTTGTTCTTTAATTCTACAAATTATCAGATTCATTTTGACCATAGATTATAGTTAAATAATGAGCATAATAATACATAGTGTAATATTATGTTCATTGCGAGGAACTGACTGCTTCAGTTGTATCCATCCCTTTTAATTCACAAGTTTTATAGATCTAAATTATTTAGAAACCAATGGAAGTATAAACAAATATTTTATTAATAAATCAGGTCGCCATGTTGACACCGGCGAGTACACCATCAAAGCAAAGAATGTGCATGGTGAAGGGGAAAGTAGCGCAAGACTTGATATTATTCTCCGACCAGAAATTGAACCATTGAAGGATATTTCTGCTGAACCATATGAAGAAACTCAATTCGTCACTGTCATTCGAGCTAATCCAATTGCGGAAGTCACATGGTATTTTATTTCTGTTTAAAAGTTATTTTGATCATTTCATTTAACAATAATTATCATCTTCATTAATCATTTTATCACATCCTTTATTTAAATTTACATTTCATTATACATACAGGTATTACACACAATTTTAAAAAATGACGCTTCACTTTATTAAAAGTTTCACATTCAGTATATATATATTTTTCAGAAAAAAACTTGTAAACTTAATTATGGTGAGAAACCGATCATAGCTTGAAGTTAATAAAGTATTATTTATCCTTTGTACAGATACTTTGAAATCATTTAAAGTTTTGTGTCTCAATATAACATTATCTGTTCCAGCTACTATGATTGTAAAGCCTGATTTACAATTGGATAATTTCATCAGATTACTTTTTAATTTTTTCAATAAAAGTGCAGAAAGATAATTTTGGATTACATCTGTTCACTTTAAACTGAGACTATAATAAACACTCCTTCACTTAACAAGAACACAGGCAAACTGTCACTATCTCGTACCAAAATTAAACAAAACTTTTGCACAAAGATTCCATTTTTTTCTAGCATCAAAAATATACAACAGTCTAAATGCAAACATGAAAAATTGCAACCATAATCATGCATATTTTTCAAGAAAAGTGTAATTTTGGCTCCATGAAAAGGGGAAAAATTAAGTCCAAGAACTTTTAAAGGTCCAAAGTCTAAGTTCAAAACTGCTACAACAGTATCTATATATTGAACATTGCATTTTTTCCTTTTTTTTGTAGCTGTGTTAGTATGTTATTTAACTGAACTTTTTTTCACTCATTTTACATTGAACATTACAATTTTACATAAGCTTACTCCATATTTGTATACTATGTATTTACTTATTTACTCTTACTTTACATACTCTTTTTTATTTTTATAAATTGAACATTGCATTTACTTTAAGTTTTACATTGTATTTATATGCTATCCAATTGCATCTTGTTTTACTCTTTATATTTATTTTTATACATTAAACATTACTTTACATACTCTTTTTATTTTTATTAATTGAATATTGCGTTTACTTTAAGTTTTACATTGTATTTATATACTACATATCTAATTGCATCTTATATTACTCTTTATATTTTTTTTATACATTTGAACATTACTATGTATTATACCGGAAAAGCACTGTCTGCTATAATATAGTTAAATACTAGTGTAGCAGACAGGACACCGAAATACATATTTTATTTTGTTGCTGTATTTTATCTTATTATAACAATGTATCACAATGTATTATGAATCAAAAAAATAAATTATTATTAATAATAGTTATAAACCGGCATACAATTCCTACTCTAATAATGTAAACAGATTTCAAAAATATGTTTTCTTCTATTATTCATTAAATAATTTCAGGACTAAAGATGGAATGGTTATTGTACCTTCTGAGTATCACAAACTGGAACATGATGGTGACAAAGAACAATACAAACTGGTATTTACAAGTTTGAGAATGGATGACGTTGGAGACTACACAATCCAAGCCAAGAATAGTGAAGGTTCATCTACCCAACAGGCTAAACTCCACATTCAGAGTAAGTGACTTTATAGATCAAAGTAAGTTCAGATTTCTCTACAATCGCGCTAATCAACCAAAGATATTAATTTAAATATTGATCAAAGTAAGATCAGATTTCTCTACAATCATACTCTTAGGCCAAATATATTAATTAATTTATCCAAAGATATTACTTGAATAATAAAGATTAAAGAAGTACATAATATAAAAAGAGTATGTTATTTGAAAATAATAAATTATTTTAATAGGTGACAAACCGATATTCTCCAAATTACTTGAGGATCTGAAAGTGAAAGATTATGATGACGTTACTCTCAAAGTGCGCTGTGATGGTATACCCACCCCTTCAGTGAGATGGTATAAGGATGGTAAAGAAATTTCTGATGATGAGCGTCACAAGATAATTACCACACATGAAGGTCAAATTGACAGTGAACTCACTATTACACACTTTGCCGCTTCTGATGTTGGAAAGGTAACAGTGTTTATTAAATAAAAGTTAGCCGTGGATCAATTATTTTTATAAAAAAAAAATTGAAAATAGACATCTACAAATTACAAAGACTTTTTCTTCACTTCTAATTAATTGTAATTAATAATGCATTTAACAGCTTCTGTAAGAAAAGTGAAATTATCTTATCCTAGGGATAACAAAATATTTGAAAATCTTTTGACAACAACCCAGTTTATCTACTTGTGATGAAATAGTTCCTAAAACAATGTAATTTTAATTTAACCTCTTCAGAGATTCAATTTCAGAGATAAAAAATATTAATATGTATTCCATTTACTTTATTTTAAATACAGAATATTTTTTAAAAAAACTGACTTAGAAATCTGGTACATATATATTATGTATGATACATTATACATTTATGAACAATTTCTAAAATACTTTATAAAAAGTCAATTTATTTGTAAAATGCCTAAAACAATAATGTATATACATACATAGAATATATTTATTTAAAATAATAACTTCAAAATTATAAACTTCAAAAGCGTCAAAAGCCATTCATCGTTTGTAATTTGTATTTCCAACTGCATACTATTATCAACATTAATATCTTCCGTAGCTAACAACTCGTCTTTCAAATAATACAGCAAGAACTAACCTATCGACAAAAGTTAAATTTTCTCTTGTTTCCCAGAAAAAATGATTTGATATCCGTACAAATGGCAATCTGAACAGCCTCCTGGAACGAATTATGTATTGGATATATAAAAATATATATATACACACAGTAGAACCACCCTGCTATTAAACTATTATTAAAACATTAAGAAAATGTTTTCTGAGCCTATTATGAATTTGTGTGATTTTTTAAAATATATTTTTAGTTTAACAATTATTTTTATTAAACTTTTAAAATGAACCCTTTTATGCTTTTGATAGAATGTGATCTTTAGGAGAATTAAAAACGGCATTAAACTGGCTTCACGAAGCAAAAACATTTTTTATTGTTTAATCATCTATATTGCTTATAACCCATTTTATTAACCCAATTATTTTATTTTATATTTACCCACATTTTTGAAATGTATGCACTACCAAAAACTTACTTATTTACATATTTCCAATACATTTTTGTCCACAGTATTCTGTAACTGCTGCAAACATTGTCGGAGATGCAAAAACATCCGCCAACCTAAGAATGGCCCAGATTGCTCCCGGATTTGCTCAGAAACTAGAACGAGCAACGGATGTGGACGAGGGTGAACCTCTCGAGCTCAAGGCTAAGCTCGATGGCAGTCCAATACCTACTGTTAAATGGTACATATTCTCATTTACACTAAAACATAATATTTCTTATAAAATGCAATGAGAATATCGCTACATAAATAGATTAAAACCTTTATCTGTACATACTCACTTTTTTAAATCTATTTACTTTGCATATGCTTTAGGGTCACAGCCAAAAATAAAGTTAATTTATTTGCATATATACATATGTTTTGGAAATGAAATTGTTAAATTTAGAAATTGAATTCCTCTGAATCAAATTTCTCTCCGTTATTGTTTTTTTTTATTTTTTATAACAGTATACAGTGGCGTAACTATAAAAATTGGGCCCCAATGCAAAATGGAAAAAGGGGAATAAAATTAAACACACACTTTTATGAGAAAGAAAAACAAAAGTATTTTTAGACATTCACATGCACTTGCAACTATACGAAATCCTTGCTTCGCTTTACCAACATATTGTATTAGTTGGGTACTGCTATAGGTATACATCAATTAAAGTTTCAGGTGTTTTCCTAATGAACTTGAGAAAATATTTATTAAATTGTATTATTCCGTGTCTTGCTGTGGTGGATTTTCAAAATTGTTTCAATACAAAATATATTGTAAGGTGCGGACGGACTCTTGGCCCCCTATCTAACATGGGCCACAATGCACCTCATTGGCTGTATTGGCGTAGTTATGCGACTGGTAATCGTATAAACAATGTGATTGTATTGATAATTGTTTATATTAACAACATTATCTGTGAAGTCTTATCAAGTAATGAATCATACACTGGATGCCTTTATGGATATCTAAATGTATTTTTAAAAGTGGTGTTCAACCGAATACACGACTTTCAAAAAGAGGCCCGCGTAGGGGCTATTACTTGAAGTACATTTGTTTAGCAGCCGAGAGGTTAATATTATTAAAATATATTACTTAACTTGGTTCCAGGTACAAAGATGGTGAAGAATTGAAGGCTGATGACAGACTCCAGCTGACAGCTATGCCTGACGGAACTGTGAAGTTGATCATTCAGCAGTGCAAACCATCCGACTGTGGTGCTTATAAACTGGTTGCTAAAAATCCTAATGGTGAAACAGCAGCCCTTTGCGCAGTCGCCATTAATCGTAAGATCTATTTTTGTCATTTTACATTTGTCACATTTAAGTAAAATAACACATAATTGACTTATTTTATATTTTTGTAGCCTCGCCACGTAAGCCAACATTTGTCAAAGAGTTGATGCCAACTAAAGCTATAGTTGGCCAGGCGCTTAAACTGGAAGCACAAGTAATGGCTTTCCCCGCTCCTGAAATAAAATGGTTCAAGGATGGTATGCACCAATTATTTATTTTTATACACATATACACTGCCGTAGAATAGAGGATAGAATATCACACATTCCTATTTAATTCCTCCATATCCATAATCTTTCTTACACATGTTCATCAGTTCTTTAGGCTTCTAAGATATTGTTCTTTAGAATTTGTTATATTTAGTCGTGCCAAGTTTATCTAAGCACTCTATTTGAAGGATTCCGAAACAATAGCTATTATCCAATTGATGAAAAATAAAGGGTGATGTTTGTTTGAAAATAATTATCTGGCAATAATGGAAGTTTTACAATTGAAAACGTGTTTGTATGTTTTAGAAGCGTAGTATCAAAAGGATATCAATTTTAAAATATCTACTCTGGCTATAAAATCAGTTACAAATATGTTTATCTTAATTTTAATCAGGAAGTAGCAATTTTACCATACACACTCGTATCATTATTATTATTTAATATTTTAATTTCCAATTCTTATCTTTTTTAATACAATTTATAATTTTTGTATATACCTATCATCCATACTGTCCCTCTTTTCAAATACATACATAAAAATATAATTACTTTTCATCCTGCTGGCTTAAAACATACAACAAATCTTCTTATATTTAATTTGCATTGCAATTGATTAAAAAATATTAATTATGAGCTGTCTAATCATAAATATTGTTTGTACGATTGTTGAGAGAGAAAAACTTTATTTATAAAAAATTCTTCATGCATTTTGAAAAATGTAGAATTTCATATATGTATCAAGACGTTGTAAAACCATGAACTAAGACTATGTAAAAACATCAACTCCAATAAGATTACACAAATATGGACCCAACATATGATCCATCAGAAGCATGGCTATCCAACATTCTAACATAATCATTATACAGTGCCTACACTAATAATTCACTAATTTTACAACACTCCCACTTCATTTTCTTTTATTTTATATATATATTTATATTTTTATTTCTATTTTTATTCCTGATGAATCTTAAATAACAGCATGAAAAAAACTGGCTACTTTAACACAGACTTCAGTCTAGCAAAGTAGCCAGGACAACGCTGTATATATCAGAAGTGGATTCTACTCCATCCCACACAATAAACATATTATTATGTTATATTATAATATATTCACCTGTGTTATAACAAAAATATGTATGTCAATAAATAAATAAAGTAGAAAATATTACATTTTTTACACTCATATGTATGTCAATTTTTAAAGTTAATTATTTTACATTGGAACAAGTATCATTAGCGATAACTCATCTCCAAAATCATCAGCATCACATAGTGGAGATGAATATAATAGCTTTATTTTTTTTCTACTATCAAAATTTCCTTGGAGAAATGATGAGTTCAGAATCAACTTACTTTTGGAAAGGGAGTCTGACAAATTATGACAAAAGTGAGGTCTTTAAAATGCTGAAAAGTAAAATAATGTGGCCACATAATGTTTTATATATTACAGGAAAGTATGAGGGGATGAGTATATTAATTATCCAGATGCAAACTTTAAATTTGACTAATTAAGAAATATTTTATATTGAAATGTTTCTTCTAATGTTGATTAAAAATAATTAGTGTGATAAAAACTTTTAATAAATATAGTATAAGGGCCGGTTGTGTGATCAGTAGTAACTTTTTACTAATGCCCTTAGTAAAATTCTTTTGCGGGTTGTTGATACCATAAAATAGAGATTAGTTGCTACATCAAATTTATTACTGTCAAAGTATAGATGGAGATGTCTATAGGCGCGACAAATAATTATGAAATATGCTTTATTTTATGCATTATCTATGAATTTTTTCACCTAGCAATCGAAATCTGTCACTTTCGTAGTGAAATTTTTTCGTATTATGTACTAATGTATACATTAATATATTAAACAACAAAATCATCATCAGACAAACTCTCATCACTAAAATAGCGGGCTATTGAATGATTAATTGTCATATACTGCAATTTTCAAAGTATCAATGTGTTAGATGACTTTTGGAACAGCTGTAAAAAGTCCGCCATATTTAACTATCAATTCTCATTTTTACTATCGGATATCACAGAATAAAATGAGTTTACTACAGGATGTACTTTTGAGAAGTAAATATTTTTTTACTAACGATCAAACAACCCGTTTTCGCAAAATATTTTACTTTACTAACTTTTTTTACTATAGTAAAAAGTTACTACTGATCATACAACCGGCCCTAACTTATTTTTTAAATTATCAAATATTTTTAATGTTTTTTCGATTTGTAGGTCTGCCAATTAGGCCATCTCAAGCTGTGAACTTTGTCAATCAACCCGGTGGTCTCATTGGTTTGTCTATTGACAATGTCAAACCAGAGGATGCAGGAAAGTATACTGTGACAATATCCAATCGGTTGGGAGACATAACAGGAAACGCAAAGGTTGACGTGGAACAAAAAGAGAAGAAACCAACATTTTTCGCCGATTTACAACCGACTAACGTTGTGGAAGGCTTCCCTGTTAAACTGGAAGTCCGTTGCGTAGGACACCCACCTCCGACTATTAAATGGTACTTTTAAGTTACTTTAGTTTAAAAATACTTACAACTTAGTCTTAAAAGTATTTGCTCAAAGCGAGCAAATAGTTTGGAGGTATATAGTCGAGTTTTGATTTATTCTTATTACTTTGATATCCATAAATTTTATTGTTTTGGAAGATATCTTTATAACCAATACAAAACAATAAACAAAGTTATGCATATATCTGAAGTGGCAAAAAAACTTAAAGAACGCAAAAAAAAATCAAAACAGTAAATAAAAAATATATATTTTCATTTCTATGATATTCTCAAATGCAAAGTCAGTCTGTATTGATGTAATACATAATGTAAAGTATCTCCACCTACTATTATGTATTTATATTTGCAATCTGAAAACACTTATATTAGTGATTTGTCTTCCTGTCTTCCTTGTTAATATAATGTCCTTTTAGCATTTTATTAAAGAGATAATTAGATCTCTAAAAGTCCACATACGTATCATTACTTTGATCAACGTCCTATGTTATTTATCAAATCATACTTCCCTAAATTTCCCAAATCATATACAATGGTTAAGGTGAATAATTCAATGTATCTTATACAGTTTAATAATATTGAAAATGTGAATGTGTGGAATAATAATTTTATAATTGGTGTTGAACTTTAGGACACACAACGGTAAGGAGATTGTGCCGGATGGTCAGCACATAAAGATATCAACACTGCCAGATGGTAGCTGCTGTCTTATTATTGATCAGGCCCGTGCAGGAGATGCGGGTGAATATGCTGTCCACGCATCTAATGACAAAGGCACAGTTTCTAGCAAGGGAACCCTTAGTGTCGCTGGTACGTAAAATAATATTTTAATATAAAATAAGATATAATGAATAAAAAGGTGTTATTGTCATTCAAATTAAGTGTGAAAAATTACGACATTGTAATTCAAACATTTACATGTACAAAAAATTTTGATTATTCAAATGTATGTGAGAAATTGCAATAAGCATTACCTTTTTGGGGGTTAGGACGGTGGTTAAATGAAATACATGTGTGATTGGCGCGTGTTGAGGTTTATTGTGACAAATGATAAAAACAATGAAGACAGATAGAAATGAATACAGTGAATGAAGATGTAGGAAATTATGAAATGAAATGAATTGGCAGTCTTGCTCGGCAAAGACGAGCCGGCAAGACCGCCATTGTGAAACGCTGAAACTGGAGAGACTGTCTGGCGGTGAATTGAGCCAGACTTGTGGCAGCAGCCGGCAGCGCTGTCGCTAGCGTCGATGCCGACTGAGATGGCGGTAGATTTGAATTATGGTCGCTACACCTTCTATAGAAATTAAGTTTAATAAAACTAACTAATCATAAAGTCAAAGATGCATACATTCATTAATATCATTTGGTATTAATACAGAATTTTTGATTGCTTTTAAATGGGTTTCAGGTAGAGGAGATAATAGTTTGCCTGAAGAGAGGCCGTTCTTCTTACACGCATTACGGGATGTAACCACGGAGGAAGGTACTCCCTTAATCATGGATGCACCTTTCGCTGGTAACCCAATACCAGATGTGTGCTGGAGTAAGGACGGAATACCCATTCAATCATCTGATCGTGTCTCCATTTCGTGTGATGGAAAAAAGGTTTGTTAACAGAAAATGTCATTTATATTATTCATATTATTCAACAGTAGTATGTATAACTGCTAGACCAATATTTGCAAAATACTGATAATTTTGAACAATTCAATATTTTGTAAAGCATTGTAAATTCAGTCAAGCATTGTAAATAAGAATGCATATTTACTGAAATAAAATATTACAGATGTTACAATTATAGTTATGTTACCAATAATCCTTTTTATTCAATAGGTTGGCTTGGAAATTAAGCCTGCAGATTTATCTGATGCTGGAATGTACTCCTGCAGGCTGGTCAGCCCGCTCGGGGAAGATAGCAGCTCTGCTAAGGCGAGCATCAGAAAAGTCTTCCAGTCTCCCATCTTCACACAGAAGTTCACTGACTTACAACAGGTACCTAATATTATGAAGTAATACTTTGTAATAGATGAGAATATTACATAAATTATTATACAAGAGAGAATCTAAATCATTGACCAATATTCAAGCAACTTAATAAAAAACAATGTTCGAATTATGTACATATTAAGTTGCAGTAACTGTTAAAGCTAAATGCATTCTTTTGAACCATTTCAGCTACCCACATTTGATGCTAAATTCCCGGCCCGAATCCTCGGAGTACCGCATCCAGAGATCAGCTGGTATTTTAATGATCAGCCACTTCACGAATCTGACAAATATCACATTAAAAGGGATGGTGATGCTTGCTGTTTATATGTGAGGGACTGCAAACCAGAGGACTCTGGGCAAATCAAATGTGTAGCCAGAAATAAGGAAGGTGAAGCAACTCTCAAGGCCACCCTTGATGTTGTTGATAAGATGTAAGTAATTTTATGATACTTCCAATTTGAAACCAACATAAATATTATCAAAGTCAACAAAGCATAACAATATTTTCCCACTAGATCTGCCTATGAACAATATTTTTTTTATGAAATAATGACTTCCATGACAGTAGTCAGCATTAATTTGGAAAAGGAAGGCTCTGAAGCTGTTTCTGAAATTGCTATACACTTCAAAATTAAATTTAAGGCATTTTAAAATAAACTTTTGATACAAATTAAATGTATTAATTAGAAAGACATACATATAAAATCAATTTTATCAAAAAATATTGTTGTTACCGGGATTCGAACATGGATCTCTTCCAATCCGGGGAACATGCATTAACCGATTAGGCTATACTAACACAGTGCTTTAGCCACAAATTTTCGAACCTATATGTTACACTTTTCAAATTAATACATCTATCGTTCCATTATTTTTGAAAGCCATCTTCTTTACTTTTTACGGAATCTCAAATACCTTTGAGTAATCATGTAGAAGATGCCAGAATTAATAATTAATTTTTATTAATATATTTCGATAAAATTGATTTTATATGTATATCTTTCTAATTAATACATTTAATTTGTATTAAAAATATCACAGACCTATGTTCTGAATAATTATAACTTCACAATTAGAATGTGTTGTATGTTGCAATTAATAGCATATTAAAAAAACATGTAAACATCAATTCTGAATAAAAATCTCTGAAATTAATAAAAAAAGACATATATGAGAATACCCATTTGAAGTATTCGACCATACTACACAATCTGAACGCCGATGGCAATTAAACTTGTCTTACCTTCTTAAGATAAATCTAAAACATTCACAAAATTCAGCAGATATAAATTTAAAAAGAATAAGTCTATGTATTATAGAATTACAAAATGTATTTGTCTTTTAATGGTATTATAGAACTACAAAATGTATTTGTCTATTGATAGTATTATAGAACTACAAAATGTATTTGTCTTTTGATGGTATTATAGAACTACAAAATGTATTTGTCTAACTTTTGACAAGCTGCCATAGCACATTAACAAGACTGTATTAGTACAAAAAATGCATTACATATCTCAGGCACATGAATCATACCGCCTCTGCATAGAATGTATTTTCTGATCCCATATATTCATAAATTTAGCTAAATAAATCAAATTTATAAGTCTCCCTGGTGGAGAACCAAACACCAGTCTCCCCCGTGACAAGCGAGTATGGGGAATCATTGCACTCTGATAAATACAAATGAAACATGAAAATAGATAATCACAAATCTTTTTATTAATATTAGCTTGTTAAAGTTCACCAGGTTCATTTTTCAAATAAAACTAAATATTGATATAAAAATTTAATGTTAGGAATGTATAAATAATAAAATACGTACATATATCCTCCAGTTAAGTTATTTAATAAATACATTAAATTCTAAAACAAAATAATCAGTATCAATTTGACACCAGTCTATTAGGGGATTGGTCAAGTTGACAGAGCGCTGGCTTAGCGTGTGAGACGTACTGAGATCGATACTCGTCGTCTCCAAAATATGTTTGATTTCAAAAGGCTTTGGTGACGTCTGGTATCTATCCCGGCACAGATAAATGTGAATATTAAACATAAGGTAAAAGTGAGAGCATACAAAAATATTACAAAATTTTCTAGCACAGTTTTCGTGCCAAATTTCACTTGGGTGCCCGCTGAATAAAAATATTCTGTGTTTAAAAAACAACTGTTAGAAGTATCACTATGATTTATTTATTTTTGGTAAAACCAGCGAGAAGAGACAGAGGATGGAGCCACCATCATTCTTGAAGAAGATTGGAGATACGGAAGTCTACAAGAGCATGACGGCTAAATTCACAGCTTGTGCTTCTGGCAGTCCTGAACCAGAGGTGAATAGATCATCTGATTATTGATTTAACTTTTTTCTGGTAATGTAATCACTTGAGTTTTCATAATACTAAAATTATAAATTTCACAATCATTTCAGAAACCATTATGTGTTATTATTAAAGCTGCCATTTCTTTTAGGTGGAATGGTTCCGCAACGGGGACAAACTCTTCCCAACAGACCGTATCCGCATGGATCGCGAGGGTTCAGGTTTGCTTCGACTATCTATTCTTGGTGTGGATCCAGCCGATGTCGGAAAATATTCCTGCAGAATTTACAATCCCCACGGTGAAGATATCTGTCATGCTGAACTCAACTATGATTGTGAGTACAAATTAATTAATTAATCTATTATAATTGTAACCACTAGTAAAGCAATAACTTCTAACAGCAAAGTAAAATTGATTACAGAATTAATTTAGCCAATAAAGTCACTCTACAGAATATTATAGTGGACCAGGTAAACAAATTTTATTAAACACCATTAGTTATTGATACTTTTCATATGAGTGAAAGTCGCAATGGATTTAATTTAATAATGTTGATACAGTAGACCCTCACTCTTACCACCTAATTGGTTCCTAGACAGTGATCTTAACTATTATCTTGTATAGGATCAATGTTAATATTAGGGTTCGGTTTCTGAATGTATATATTCAAAAATTCAATGTATGTATAAAACGATTATTGTATCAAAATATAAAACAAGCATTATTAAAATCAAGTCTAACTCATCAGAATCTGAGTCATAAAAATCATCTAAATCAACATGGTCTTCAATAGATCAATTCTTTTGAAATTAAGGATTTATCTTCTACATTGACTTGTTTTGGCTTTTTGAGATAAAAGTCCAGTGTCTTTTGTACTGAAAATGCTCTCTTTTTCTCCAAATAAACTTATTTGTAACATGCATATTCATTTCGTATAGCTGATACAGTTTAAAACTGAATCATCAGCTTCAAAAATTTTCAGTTCTGTTTCTGAAAGCCTTGATGCACCTCACATTGTTTTAATATTTATCTTTATCCTTCAAAATTGTACATATCGTTGAATAGGACAATTCGCACACTTGCACAACGCATACATTATAAGCATATTTTAAGGAATATAAAGTTTTTGAAATTTATGTAAATTTAAAAATGGGCACATGAGCAGCGGGTGGTGAGGGGTTTACTGTAATCCAAATCTATAATATGTATTAATTAATATTCCATGACCATCATTAATCTTTTTACTTCTTTATTTTGTTTGATTTTTTTCTATTTACATGTATAATAAATGTATGTACAAGTATGTCTCAAACCATAATTACATATTTGTAAGGTTATATAGAAATAGAAAGAATTGAATTAAGAATATGAGTACTATTTTTAAAATTTGTTGTATCTATATTTACAGCTTTAGAACCAAGAACGAAGCGCCCACTGGCAGACCAGTACTGTGAATTTGATAAATTGAAGAAAACAGGTGTGCCATTGCCACTTGCTGATCGTCCAATAATATCTAGAATGTTGGATCGTCGTCTAACCCTCTCGTGGAAACCTTCCATACCGTTTGGCCCAAGATTCCCAGTCACTTACCAAGTAAGTTATTTCAATTAAAAATATGTACACAATAAAATATTCAGACTATTAAATGATACTCAAAATACTTTCCAATTAATGTCATAAGAATATATTATGAAGCACATTATTATTATATGTAGTACTAACAAAGTATTTAGTCAGTAAAACAAATGTACATATATAAATTCAGGACTGAAACAGTTACGATAAAAATACATAATTAATTAGTTCCAGTAGGTATCAAATTAGTACTATTTTCATAGCACAAGCGTTTAGTTTAGTTTGAAAATAGTAAGAATATTGATGTGACATGTATTCCGTGCACGCATCTCTATTTAAAATAAATCTTTTCTAGGCTGAAATTTAAAGTGAAGTTAAAGAAGATATATAAGTTGTTTATACATTTTTATTTCGATTAGGTGGAGATGTGTGAACAGCCGGATGGAGACTGGTTCACAGCTCGTACAGGAATTCGCTCATGCGCTTGTGACATCCGCAATCTGGAACCGTTCCGCGACTATAAATTCCGGATTCGAGTGGAAAACAAATATGGAATCAGCGATCCGTCACCTTATGCGATCACCTACAGGTCTAAGTTGGAACCTGACCCGCCAAAGTTCATTCCGTATTTGGATCCCGGCATAGACTTCAGACCCGAAACATCCCCCTACTTTCCCAAGGACTTTGATATTGAAAGACCACCGCACGATGGCTACGCTCAGGCACCTAAGTTCCTGAGGCAAGAGCATGACACCCAATACGGTGTCAAGAATCATAACAGTAACTTATTTTGGTTCGTATATGGTTATCCTAAACCAAAGATGACTTATTATTTCAATGATGAATTGATTGAGTCTGGGGGCAGATACGACTGGAGCTACACCAGAAATGGACAAGCCACACTGTTTATCAACAAGTAAGTGCGAGTAATTTATACAATTAAAAGCTCAATAATATTTTTACAAAATGTTTTTTTCTAAAAATGTTAATTTTGTAATAATAATTCCATTACTTTCTTATCCAATCATTTAGAATGTTGGAAAGGGATGTCGGCATGTATGAAGCTGTAGCTTCCAATGAACATGGAGAGGCTCGTCAAAGAGTTCGTATGGATATTTCTGAATACCCAGTCTTTACACACCGTCCCGAAGAAACCGTTATCATGGTTCGAAAATCTGGCAGGCTTGAAGCTAAAGTTACGGGTGTACCCTATCCAGAACTTAAGTGGTACAAAGATTGGCAACCACTCTATGCAAGCAGCAGAGTTAAGGTAAAAATTAATAATATTAAAATGTTCATTTGAATTATTTCAAATGCAAGTGTCATAATTATGTATAAATTAAAAACTATTTTTACTTGGTGACAAACAGATAGAAAACTCCAAAACCTCTTTATTCCTCAAAATATGATATGTATGTAATTGAATTCACTTACCAAAATATGACAATTGAAGTAACTCATACACAAAAATTGTATATTTACAGATTCAGTTCGTGGAACCAAATACAAGCGTTTTAATTATCAATGATGCCATACTAAAGGATGAAGGGTTGTATTCCCTGAGTGCACGAAACGTTGCCGGAGCAGTGAGCTCTTCAGCTATGATCCACATTGAAGAGAATGAGCAAGAGTACTCATACAGAACCTACATCAAGTGTCCCACAATAAAACCAAAGGCTAAGCCATTCGATGACTTTTATGATTTGGGTGATGAGTTGGGTCGCGGCACACAAGGAATTACATACCACGCCGTAGAGCGACTAACTGGTAAAATTTATCATTCATTACAGCATGAACTTCAATCTTTCAAGCTAATGATTACAATAATAAAATATGTATATATGAATTAATATCATTGATATATTTTTGTTTTTGGATGTAGTTCTAGATACAAACATACCTCGCTTATATTACAGACATACGCCATAAAGCGAATCGTAGCCTATTTTTAATTGTCAGGACACAATAGCATAAAAAAATAATTTTAAAATGCCGTTGTTTGAATATACGCAAGACACGAAGTGTACGTATTCTGTATGTGAACAAATTGAGTGTGGGATACCATAAAGATGCTGAAAAATTATGCAGGGTTGATGTGCACAACACGTGACTCTAATCGAGTCATGTGATGTGCAGAGCAGTGTCAGTGTCAGAGTCATAAGGGCGATGCAACTCCAAAAATAATAATTATGAATAAAAAATTTCAATGTGCCCGATTAGCAAAGTGCGGTAAAACAGAGTGCCATTCAAGGCTAAAATTAATTTGAAATGTGATTTTTTTTTATTTACGATCAATTTTGTAGAATCTTCACATCTCACGAATTGTACAAAAGTGAAAATAAGAAGAAAAAATTAATTTAATGGAATTACTATAACTTTAACATTGAAATTTTCCAGTTATTATTACGTACTTTCGTAATCAGTACTTCCCAAGTTGTATACCTCACTGAAGATTGTTGGTAGTCCAATGAGAAACTTTTTATGTGCCAATTATAATCTTTATTACAGTAATAATACTATTATGGTACAAAGTATACAACTATTCACGGAGACAAACGGTAGAGAAAAGAGAGTCATGCTCTACGCGCGTCATCCTTTTAAGCCCGCCACACACACACCCACATACATTTAGATCCAGCGGTGCTGATGCGCTGACACACACACATACACACAATTTCAAGGGCATCACAGTTATTATTCAGAAAGTAGACATTCAGATGTTCAAATTAACTAGTCTTTTTTGTAGCAATAATTTTAAAGACATGAGTGATGACAAATAAAGTTAACTACTTATCATATAATAATAATTATTATATTTCAGGACGCAACTATGCTACAAAGATTATGCACGGCAAGACTGATTTAAGACCATTCATGTGGAATGAAATGGAAATAATGAATTCACTCAATCACCGCAAGCTAATTCGCCTACACGACGCTTACGAGACCAACCGCTCAATCCACCTAGTTACTGAGCTGGCGGGCGGCGGAGAACTTGTCAAGGATAATCTGCTGAAACAAACACACTTCACAGAAGGAGAAATTGCAAGTTACATAAGGCAGATTCTGTGGGGTCTAGAGCATATGCATGATCTCAATATCGGTCACATGGGTCTCACTGTAAGTATTTATTTATTTATAAATGGGTAAATATTGTAGATGTGGGCTTGATACAGATCAGTGCACAAGTTTGATGACAAACCACCCAATTTGACTTTGACCATTAAAGAAACCATGAAAACCAAGATAAAAATATATTCTTAACACATTCAGGACATTTTAAATAGAACACTATTATCATTACTTTTTTTAATATTTCACAAGTTTGAAAATGCATTCAAGACAGTTTAGATGAAGTCATATTTTTGTAGAAATACACAATATATCCTTCTACACATTTACACGCGATTCACAATGGCCGTAACCGTCCTTTCACCACGGAACTTTATATGACTAAAGTCATCTTTCAAAAGGACAAATATTGACATTATGTCCACAAATATATAAATGAATTAATATGAAAAAAGATTGTATTTATTAAGCGATTAAACGAGTTGACATTCTCCCATTCCTCATCACCATGAATCAGTATTCTTGTCTGATGATCAGTGTATCATTTGAAAAATTTATTTCAGATTGGTGATTTGTTGATCTCACACCCTGGTGGTGATGATTTGAAAATCTGCGACTTTGGCCTAGCTCGTCGAATCCACTACGGCAAGTTGGCAAACCTAGACTACGGAATGCCAGAGTTTGTCTCTCCCGAGATCGCCAACGGGGAAGGTGTAGGAGTCAATACGGACATGTGGAGTCTGGGTATCATCACGTACATCCTCCTGGGTGGACACTCTCCATTCAAAGGAATCAATGATAGGGAAACACTGACCAATGTCAAGGAGGGCAAATGGGAATTCAAGGACTCAGAATGGTGGAGTCTCATAAGCTCAGATGCAAAGGACTTTATCACGAAACTCTTAGTATATCAAGTTGAAGGTCGTATGGATGTTAAGGCAGCCCTCAGGCATCCCTGGTTGCTGTACGCTGATAAGATACCGACTGACGCATATCCCATCAGTACAGATAGACTGAAGAATTACTACAATTCTTATAGGTTTGTTTTCTTGCGCACTTAATATTTTTAATTACCTCAAAATTTAAAGCTGCACTATCATAACGGTGCGTGTACACGGATGAAACTTATCTCAAAAGCGCATAAAAGATAGTATAGCGTCAAGCATGAAGCAAGCTATGATTCATTGCCTTGTATTTTGTACGCAGGAATAACATGCCGATCTTTACTGACAAATCTACGAGACGAGAAATCAAAGTTTCATCTGTTCAATGCATTATAATATTTCTAAATTAATTACCTTTTGAATTTAGTTATCCGTAATGTGATAAAAAATGACAATCTCCCTCATTGCTATTAAATATTCATGACTATACTTATTTATTATTTCTTAAAAAAAATAGTGATATATACATCAATATTCTTACTGTTTTCAAACTAAGCTAAACGCTTGTGCTATAAAATTAAGACTAACTTGATGGCCTCCTGGGATGAGGCTCGAACCCTCGACCACTAGATCACAAGATGAGTATCGTAACCACTAGACCACAAGCACGTCAAAAAAAGCACATCTTTAAAAATTATTTTTTAATATTAGCTTTATGTACTATGTACAATATACCACTTGTGTAAAATTTAACACAATTTTTTTTGCAATCTATAGAGACTGGACGAGTAATGCCTCGTGCCGTACATGGTACCGAAGACGCCCACTGAGCGGAGCATTCGAACATCCATCTCGGATGGTGTACCCTCCAGGACACGTGTACACTCCCGAGGACACTCCTGAACGCTCCCCACGCAGACCCGCCTCTATGGAGAACCACTCCAATGCGTACGAACACCCAGACTATGAAATCGGACTCATCAAGTCAGAGAGCCAGTTAGTATTCAGTTTTATATATTTTTGATAAATTTATTTCAAGAAAAACTACCATTCGCATACAACACAAAAATATGAAACTTATATAGGTTTTGTAAAACTACTAAACTAATTAAAAATATGATTTCAACTCCATACGTGAATTGAAAAACTAGCAATAAGCTAAATTCTTACATCTCAAAAATTAAAAAAATTACAATTATCAGTTAATTAGATCATATATGTACATATCGTGACCTTGGAACAACAAAAATCAAAATTGAATTTTTTTAATCAAATTTCTAGCAATATATATTTTTATATTTTAGTAATACTTTAAATATTTTTTAGAATAACTGTTGATTTGAATACAATGTTTTATAATATATAATGTGTCTGAAATCAAGAATTAGTTTACTTTAATATTCTAAATTATATAAATTACATTTTTGTAAGAATTTCACCACACGGGCGACAAACCAAACTCTTTCTGCCAAAAAAATTGAAAAGTTTAATATTCAAAACTTTGAAGCTTACTATCTCAGTTTGATTCAAATGCAAATTGTTCCAAGGGCACAATATGTCCTGGGAATCTTAACTAGTTAATTTAAAAGCCTCATACCATATTATCAATTAAAAACATAATCACTGAATTCCATTCTAAACTATGAGTTTTAATAAATTAAACTCATTTCTCATGTGATCAACAGCTGATCTATTATGTCATTGTATAACATTATTTTTGTTTCTAATACTTGTGATAGCGAGTATTTTGTTAATCAATCTGTTTGAGAGTAAAATGATTATATTAATTATCAAAATTCAAATGCGGCAGATCTTTAAAATATATAAATCTGTGGAAAGTTTTTAAAAGTAATATTAAAAATTTATTTTTTATTTTAGTTACCAAAATGGTCCCGATACATATCTTCTGCAATTGCGTGATGTAGATTTTCCAGTTCGCCTCCGCGAGTATATGAAAGTGGCTAGCAATCGCGGTCCAGGATTCAGCGCATCTGTTTCTGATACTTATGATTGGAGGGTAAGAGATGACACGATCAAAGTGTAGTTTATAAACTTTATTGAAATTCTTTCAATTCAAATTAAATATTATTTTTCAGACACCAATTATACGTGAACGCCGACGATTCACCGATATTATGGATGAAGAAATAGATGACGAAAGACGAGAACGTATTAACAAATATGGTTCAGCTGATACCTACACACTAAGAAGAATTCGTCATGAACTTGGATCTAGACTCGATAGCTACGCTGAAGCCGAAGCTATAATAGAATCCAAAAAAGATGGTCAATTACCGTTTTTCAGAGAGAAACCACAGATTCTTCCAATTGTGGATAATCAACCTGCAGAACTAGTCTGCTATGCTGTTGGAGAACCAAAACCAACAATTCAATGGTTCAAGAATGACATGGTCATTGCTGAAGGTAATAGGGTCAAAATTACTACTGATGATGATGGCAGGTCCATTCTCAAATTCAGTCCAGCTGTCAATCACGATATTGGTATATACAAAGTGGTGGCACGCAACAGAATAGGTCAGACAGTGGCTAGGACTAGAGTAGTTCAAGCGTCAGTTCCCGATGCACCTGATAGTCCTACAGCTGCAGAAATATCAGATGCTGAGGTATTACTCAGGTGGAAACAGCCTAAAGATGATGGAAATTCAGCAGTTCTGTGTTACAGCCTGCAATACAAAGAAGGTGACAAAGTTGATTGGATAGATGTGGCCAGCAATATTGATCATGAATTTTACGTTGTCAGAAATCTGAGGCCCAATGTCAGTCATCAGTTCCGCTTGTCGGCTCGCAATCGCATCGGATGGAGTGAGAGGGGAATACCGACCAAGTTAATCAAAACTAAAGAAGAAGGGGCCCCTAAGATTCAAGTTACAAGAGCGATGAAACATTTACAGCAAATCACAGAGTCTGGACAAGAAATTGTGCCAGATGAAGAAAAGCCAAAATTAGACTATTCTTGTGAAGAAACACCGTTGGAATGGAGCTCAGAAAGCAATTTGACTGACAAATACAGCTTCATTTCTGAACTGTCAAGGGGTAAATTCTCAGTAGTTGTTAAAGGCATCGAAAAATCAAATGATGCAGTAGTAATCGCTAAACTGTTGGAATGCCGGCCGGAAACCGATGCTCAAGTTAACCGAGAATTTGAATGCCTGCGTCGTTTGAGACATGAAAGAATAGGAAATCTTCTGGCAGCTTATAAAGCACCCAGCACATCCGTGGCTGTGTTAATTTTAGAAAAGCTTCAGGGAGCTGACATACTAACATATTTATCCAGCAGACATGATTATACAGAACAGATGGTGTCAACAATTGTTACCCAGATATTAGACGGTCTCCAGTACCTGCACTGGAGAGGCTTTTCTCACTTAGATCTCCAGCCAGATAATGTAGTAATGTCTTCTGTTAGATCAGTACAGATCAAAATAGTGGACTTTGGATCTGCTTACAAAGTCAGCAAACTTGGGACAACCGTTCCTCACGTTGGCAGCTTGGAATATATGGGTGAGGATCGTATTTTATTTCACACAAATAAATATTTGGTTGTATCATCATCTCTTATTTTGGTTGAAACCATCATAGCTAATAATCTCCTACAATATATTTTGGTTGTATCGCCATCATATCTAATAATTTCTTACAATATATTTTGGTTGAATCGCCATAATATCTAATAATTTCTTACAATATATTTTGGTTGAATCATCATAATATCTAATAATTTCTTACAATATATTTTGGTTGAATCACCATCATATCGAATAATTTCTTACAATATATTTTGGTTGAATCACCATCATATCGAATAATTTCTTACAATATATTTTGGTTGAACCACCATCATATCCAATAATTTCTTACAATATGTTTTACAGCCCCTGAAAGTGTTAATGATGAGCCAGTCCACCCTCAGACTGACATCTGGTCCGTCGGAGTCCTCACATATATTATGCTCTCCGGAGTTTCACCATTCCGCGGTGAAGACGAATCCGAAACAAAACAAAACATTAGCTTTGTGAGATTCCGATTTGAGCATCTCTACAAGGAATTGAGTCAGGAAGCCACGAGGTTCTTGATGTTTATATTCAAGAGGACACCATCAAAGAGACCTCTCGCAGAAGAATGCCACGACCACAGATGGCTAATGGCCAGCGACTTCATGATAAAGAAGAGGGAGAGAGCTGTATTCCTCGGAAACAGATTAAAAGTATGAACAGTTTATATAATAAATGTCATCTGTCATTCAAAAACATAATAAATCAGTTAAGAGCGAAAAGTGACTAACTGACATTTTTGCCAAATCGAGTTTTTAATGACAATGTCCCAACGTTCAACATCTCTTATCACTGAAAAAATGTATAAATGATCATTTCAATGTATTTAATTTTCTACGAATATTGCTATAACTATAACTTTTTGGCCGATTACAAAAGTGTATATGTAGTTGAATCATTAAAAATAATTATATATTTATAAATGGTCAATAAATTATGATATATTTAATCCTAAGTACATAATTAAAATGAGTAGAAAAAATTTAATTTTGATTTATCTCAAATTACTAAAATTGCAAATTGCTTGTTAGCTACTTTTCGCTTTTAACTCACAACGTGATAAATAATATTTGGAATTTTGAAATAAAACATAGTATTTTATTAATTTGTACTTTTTAATGATTATCTAAAACAATGTTGTGCATTCTTATTTGCAGGAATTTTCAGAAGAATATCACAATCAAAAAGCGAAGGAAGCTACAAAATCAGAATCATTGCCGGGATCATTTGGAGGTGGCGCCCCAAGAGCATTAACACGCTCAAACAGTATACAGGAAGAATTGATCACATCATTCTAAATTTTCAACTCTTCCATTTATAACAATTCATAAAAAGAGGTGTTTGCTCGCAAAAAAAATCATACCAAAAGTGCAATTATAATTTGATTATTTGTGTCAATGTTGATATTATCATAGAAATGTAATCTTTATTCATTTTTATTTATAATTACCTATATCTAATTGTCAATTACGTAACCACATTTAAAAAAAATATTTTATACGGAAGTCAAAATATCTGTTACCTGATTTCTTTCCCATACAAAACATTGGTTCCTCATGTTGCCTTTTCGTTTATTTATATGTAAATTAAATTACTATAAGAATAAATAAATAAATTATTTATAATGGCTTATTATTTATTTACACAACATTTTATTTTATCAAACTAAATAAGGTCCGCAACAAAGTGAAATTCGTGTGTTTTACAAATCATAGCAAAATAAATTAAATGAATCATCTTATAAAAATATCAATATGAATTCAATAACTAACTAAATTACCTATGGGATCATAATTATGCAAAATGGTTGATGTGAAATATTTCATCTCTTGGCGTACATTTCTAAATAATCTTTAACTATTGTTTGAAATTCATTTTTATCTTTTTGATATAATTCTGCTGCCTCAATATTTAATGGGTCTTCAAAATTAAGCAAATCCTGAAAAAAGTGAAAAAATTAACAATTAATTAATATTTATTTTTTTAAGGAGAACACATTTTTATTGTGAAATTGCAATTTTTCAGAATACAGGACTGTGATATTTTAGTACAAATTAATTGTTTATTTTGTTAATAGAATCATTGTTTAAATAGCAACATTGTAAACAAAAAAAAAATGGTAAACGCCAAATACCTAAGAGAAATAAATACATATACACAAACATAATTTTTATCTTCACAAAATCCTCGAAATTTGCCAAACAAAACTTTTGTATTGTTTAGTTATTTGATAAAATTGTATGTGAACTTTAAATTATTGGAAAACATTTACTTCAAATAATACATTTCATTTTTACATAATTACAAAATGCGGCCAGCCATTATCTCTCTCCCGTATCAAAATCATTCACAGCACGGTCATCTGTTAACACTGCCGGTCTTGCCATTTTAGAATGAACTATGCATATATACTGAATTATTACTGAATATGATAAGAGAATGGAAAAATAAAGTGTTTCAACTCACTGTAAATAAAGAATTAAGTCCCCAAACAATATCCTTCAATCTTCTAGTTGGAGCCCAGCCGAGGCCATCTATAGAATTTTGTCTCAAGAGTGACAAACATATATCACCTTCTTCACTAATGTTGGGGTGCCACAATTTAGTTAGACATTTTACTTTGGGAGGCTGAAAAATTAAAAATAACATTGAGAGTTTAAAATAATCTAAAAAATAACATTTTAATATTAATAATTAAGAAATATTGTGTACTGTAAATATAACTTCAAATAATGTACATATAACACTAGTATTTATTTGTTTATATACTTGTAAGCAGGAAATGTAAGTTAAAATATCCTTATTAAATAATGTCTGCAATATAGAAAATATAATTTAAATCACATAAATAAATAAATTTTTACATAAAATTAACTTTTATTCTACTCGATTAATATGTCTTCTGTTGAAATACAGTTTTTCAATTGAATTGGAAATATCATAATTATACATATAATATCAATTTTGCAGATGAGAGTTATGAAAACTGGCCAAGTCACTGATTATATGAACATAATTATATACTAAGCCCTGCGGGCAGCTAAGAGATATTGAAAACACATTATTTTGTGCCATGATCGCTTCTCACAGACTCGGTTGTTTAATCAAGCACTAAACAGCCATAATAATATTACCAAAACTGAAATCGGCATCCAGAAAATCACAGATGTAGATGGGAAAAAGTAATATTATAAATAATTGATAACTATATATAATATAAATATTTTCTGAACTATGTTAACGATGTTAGCTAAAAAATAAACTACTATATCACCAAAACACTGATATTTACTGCTGAAAAATTACTATATCACCAAAACACTGATCTTTACTGCTAAAAAACTACTATATCACCAAAACACCGATCTTTACTGCTGAAAAACTACTATATCACCAAAACACTGATCTTTACTGCTGAAAAACTTACTTCCAACACTGTTTCACTGTATGTGTGAATCAAAAATAGATATTTGCCAAAACATTTAATTGAATGGACGAAAAAGAGAACTTCGAAAAGAGGATTAAAAAATTAAAGATTAAAAGTAGTCGAAAGACAACGAAAAAAGCAACAGATAATATTGGTAAATTCAATATATGTATTTCACATACAAAGAACTTGCAAAAGAAGAAAAAATGTGCAGAAGGGGATTGATACACAAGTTAGAAGACAGTCGCGGGGAAATCTTCGAGTTGTCCCATGAACAAAGTCAAACCACGACAAATAAACAGCATATAATAGACTTATCTCACAACTTTTACGACAACAGTACCAACTTATCCAACTAAAATAGCACCCAAAGACCTTCAATAACGAGACTGGAAAACCTCTCAGAAATAATTGTTAATATTATTAAGGAGAACACATTCTTATTGTGAAGTTGTAATTATTCAGAACATAGGTCTGTGATATTTTTTTAAATACAAATTAAATGTAATAATTAGAATATATAAGTTGTATCAATGTGTCCAAAATTTAATAAAAATGAATTATTAATTCTGGCGTCTCCTATCGGATTACTTAAAGGTATTTGAGATTCCGTAAAAATAAAGAAGATGGCTTTCAAATAATAGAAAGATAGATATATCAATTTGAAAAGTGTAACATATAGGTTCGAAAATTTGTTGTCAATGCACTGTGTTGCCGTAGCATAATCGGATAATGCAATTTCCCCAGATAGGAAGAGATCCAGGTTCGAATCTCGGTAGCAACAACAATATTTTTCGATAAAATTTCAATAGTTTTCTAATTAATACATTTAATTTGTATTTTAAAAAATTGTAAATGATACTTTTAAAATTAGCAATATTAACTTTGTGGTTAAAATTCATATTTTTATTTATTATCTTTGTTTTATTAACCACTTAATTGAGTTTAAATACATCTACCGGTTTCGAAAAATACCATTTTCTTCTTCGGGATGTCATCTCCTGAAGAAAATGACTAAAATGAAAATCAAAACTAAAATGAAAATGACGATATTATGACATCCTGAAGAAGAAAATTGTATTTTTCGAAACCGGTAGATGTATTTAAACTCAATTAAGTGGTAAATAAAACAAAGATAATAAATAACAATATAATTGTAAATGAAACTAAATATACCCTCTATAAAATATAGAATAGAAAAGCCTCTGGAGAGCATGGAATCATTCCAGAAATGCTGAAGATCATAGATTCTGTCGAATGTAGGCACTACAATTCAACAAATTTCTCCATGAATCCTACACACCAACACTAATTATCATTCTATATCAAGCATCTCAAGAACTACAGACCTAAAGCATACTCTCACAGCTTTTTAAACTGCACACGAGTTATTGTCAACCGACTAATAAATTAGACTCTCATCAGCCTGTAAAACCTTCAGGTATTGTAAACACTTACAGAAAAATACATCAAATATATAAAGCCACTAGTAGTGAAAGTAGTGACAATCAGAAGGCATCTGATACTACGTATGCTTTGGCAGCTACACTGAAAGATTCGAAATTAAATTAAAGGTATTCACAAATCCATTTATCATAATTTGGGATTTTACAATTTTGTTTCTTAGAAAGGTCAAACGCAAGGTAGAAAGAAATTACAAAAAATAATTTTTGAATTTGCAGCGTTGAGAACATTTATATTTTGTATGAGTAGCAGCAGGTACATTTCCATCTCATTTCAAAAGAATAAATAATAAATTTCAA
The DNA here is from genome assembly GCA_031772225.1 of Eubasilissa splendida. NCBI lineage: Eukaryota > Metazoa > Arthropoda > Insecta > Trichoptera > Phryganeidae > Eubasilissa > Eubasilissa splendida. Next base: position 27,157,953 of record CM062848.1, read on the forward strand.
TCTAAACTCATTCAAAAACTGTAAAAAAAATTATATTGTGCTTTCTGGTTTTCTAAATGGTAAGATTATTTTTAGTTAAACTCACTTATTAGATCGGACCATTTAAAGTATTTGGCGGGATTAAATCACCCCCTAATCATCACTTCAATGAAGAAGAAAATATTTACATGACATAAACCAGTTTTGCAGATGTAAGTGGAAGGCGTAAACCGAGTATGTGTTTCCGACCGTACACAACAGTAGAAACCTGGCAGACCGCAGTCGGTGAAAAAGTTTTGTGATGGCCATGTGAAATGAAATGGCAGAATAAGTATTTATTTTCAACAGATACAAAAAAATATATTATTTATGAAATGCATACAAGTATAATTTAACAAATTTATTTAACACCTGCCACTTATTGAATTTTATTAAACTTATACTAATACATAACTAATAAATAAACCAGAAACAAGTGGAAAAGTTATTAGTTTATAAATTGTCGAGCAGTATAAAATAAAGTAGGCATGTTTGTGGGTAGTGTTTTATCATAAAAAAATATTGTAGTTTATAATTTTTATTGCTTTTATAATAAAAAAAATATTTAGTAGTTTATTCTTAGAAAGAACTCCATATCATGATCATTATTATTTAAGAAAATATATTCTAACAAAAGATCACTTAAACGAGGTACCATAAACTCAATAACAAGATGTCTAGCTAAAATAAATGTTATTACCATGAAGCACAGCTTAGCGGAAATAAACATGTTTATGTTTAAAAAAATCGTTTTGTTAAATAATTATGGTAAATAAACCTAAAAAATATTTTAATTTTATTTAGTTCAAAAATTTCATTTCATTAGGGAAACTTATAATATTATCTAAGAGCATGGAATAAAGGACTTTATAAAATAATGATGGAGACAATCAAGGAAAAATCCAAAATGTCCTGGAACATTTTGAATTTTTCAGATTCAGATCGCCTATCCCCTGCAACAATTTAATACAAGAGATTTTACAATAAGCATGCAAACAAACGATATCTGTACTGCCTGTATTGGTATTATTCAAATATACATACTGCCATATTATATTCCTCTGTCACAAAAATGCTAAATTTAAATTTTCCGCCTTGCCAGTACCCTTCATCAGGACTCACGGTGAGATTGAATTCGCTGAGGGTATTTGGGTCATTGAAAACAACACGACAGGTCACTGGTAAATTTTGTTCCATTTCTTGCACTTCTTTAACAAGAAGTTTGTCCCTTATTGATACTCTTTTGGCGTGATCTGTAAACGCGCTATCGTCGGGTTTATTGCTTGGTGCATCTTTTTTTATTTTTTTTGTTAAAGTAATCATTTTGAACAATACATTAATTCGCGATAATTCATAAAACAAAAATCGCAAATCACACTCGAAATCTTAAACGTCAAAATTAATTGTTATTTGTCGAGTACAGTTACAGTAAAAAATAGGGGTTGCGAAAGGTCTATCAAACCAGATCTTCAACAATGAACTTTCATAGTGAGTAATCTTACTATTTTATACGGTGCTTTTAATTTACCATCACTCATAAATAACGTTTGCTATTTGGGGACAGGTATAAACAGGAAAAACGAACGGCTACAATTTGCGACACCCGAAATAAAAGTGAATCATCGTGGTGTACTTACCTATCTACAATAATTGTTTTTCGCGGAAAAAAGAATGATAAAAAGTAATCTACAATACATGCAAAGAGTGTCATAAATAGGAAATAAATCTGTAGATGGAGACATAGAGAGGATAGACTGCTCCACTCTCCACCCTTAACAAAGCCATATTTCAATATTTGGTTAAACTCACGAGTTTCATAGACGTCTTCCATTTTTATTCTTACCAAAACTTTACCATACTTTCTTCATTTTTGATAACTGAACAAACTACCACAGTAAACATTTTTATTTTAACTAGCATTTGAATCGACATTTCTAATTACTAATTCTTCCTTACTTTATCACTCTATTTAACCAATTTAACTCCCTGCACACTTCTTTTTGATTCCATTGATACAAATATGTATATATCTTCCAACTATGCGTTGAAAAACTTTGTTAAAATTATTGCATTGAAAAACTTTGAATATTGGCTGCTCCTATTTTTTGAATTTCTGTTTTGTTTTGCTGTTGCATTATTATATATATATGATATAATTAAAGTTTTTTTAACCGAGTTAAATCATATCTCAATTTTATAAAGGCTACATTTAATAGCAGTGTATGCTTTAGGTAACGTTTTATAACTTGCTCCCTCCTCTAAAACCTACTCTTTCTTCAACGTAGTATGACAAGGTACATGTTAGGCTTTACAAAAAGAGACCAAAAGCTCATGTGTGAATAAGCGCCCAGATAAAAGTGTCATCGAAACAGCAAATGTAAGTATGCAAAACAGCAAAAATGTAAACCAAGATGTCATCAAAACTGAAATAGAAATATCTGCATTTAGTTCAAGCAACGGATGAACGTTGAACGAAAACACTGCTCCAATAATATTCAAGAGGTGTGGAAGACTAAAGTTGCGCTGGATGAATATTATTTGTCAGCAAGCAAAGAGTTCCTGACAATAGATCGCTAAGAACCAACTGAGATGAATGAACATTGAAAATGTCAACTACCTTCGCATATACATTCCCTAAAGAATGCAATCTGGGGACTGAAGAGTTAGTTAATGCAAATAGAAGTACCACTTCATTGAAATAAATTCAATGTATAGGTAGATACATAAGAGTTTGTTAAAGAGTTGTGATTAGCCATAAGTATATAATAATATATTGCAACAATAATTGTATACATATTTGGGGTTAGGACGGTGGTTAAATGAAATAAATGTGATTAGTGCGTTGACGTTTATTATGAAAGTATGATAAAAACAGACAGATAGAAATGAAGAAATTAATGAAGGTGTAGAAGGTGCGCGTGAATTATGAACTGAAATAAAGCGAGTTGGCGGTCTTGCTCGGCGCGCGTGGGCCGGCAAGACCGCCGTTGTGAAACGATGAAACTGGAGAGACTGCTTGGCGGTGAATGCTTGAGCCAGACTTGTAGCAGCAGCCGGCAGCGCTGTCGCTAGCGTCAATGCCGACTGAGATGGCGGTGAATATGAATTCTGATCGCTACACATATTTTGATAGTTGATTTAATAATTCTAGCGGATATGTTTTTTTTAAAATTAAATTACACATACATAAATATAATCAAATGTAAAGCTGATCTTAGTACAGTATGTAAGATTAAAAAAGGATGACTTAAAAAGTGGTTTAGTCATAAGGAACGGACGATTGAGGAAAGAATGGTAAGAAAGATATATGACGCAAGTGTTGATGGCATCAGAAGTAGTGGACGTCTGCGTAAGATTTGGCACGACTAGGTAAACCAGATACTGGAGGATTGTCCTATTAGAAGTGTGGAAAAGTTTGTTGTGTTCAAGTAAAAACCATTGTTATCCAGACTTGTTTATTCTCATCAGGGAGAAGCCACCAAGAACAAGAAACGACACAGAATACATGAAAGACAGAATGAAAAAACGATGCATGGTTAGTGGAAGGTGAGAGTCGGGAAAATCGGAATGTGCGACCGCGGTCCGATTGGTTTGAGTACTGGTCGCAGATTGTATCGCAGACCACCTCCTCTGGTGCGCGTGTTCGTGCATATCTGTGGTGCATGTGCGTCATGCCCGCCGGGCGGCATAGCTTGGCCTTTCTCAAACGTTCTCGCTTTGTTCGCACAGGATGGCGCAATACCGAAAAATGACAGAACGAGAAACATCTGGACGATGCGCGCGAGCCACCACAGAAGCCTCAATATTCGGCGAGCTTGTATGAGAAGATGTATGAATGTGGATGTAGCAAGAATTGAGTGTCAGGATAGAAGAGTGTGACACTCTATCTTCTCTGCCTACCCCTGCGGAGAAACGGCTTGATGGTAAGTTAGTTAGTTACATTTTTTAATAAATTTGTTTTTCGAATGACTACATTATTATTGACGAGTTATTTCCAATATTCTATATACCGATCTATCACCATACCTTATATTAATTTTATTTTGATAAAAATAAATTTAGTGTATGTACGTGTACCAATATTGTTGAAAGCTCATTCATTATTCATTATTTCTAGTCTATGATTTCTTTTATCTATGCAAGTTTATGACCATGGCGATATTCTTATTTATGCCATGACGTGAATTTTATATTCCAATATATTTATTTTCTATGCATCATTGAAGTCTGGAAGTGACAGGTTGACGGATATTTTGCTGTCATAATTTAGTACATTTTAGTACTTGGCACTTTCAAAATCGTTGAAATTTGCATGTATTTTTAGTTTTTGGAATAAAACCTTACCATGACTGAAATAGAATGGCCTTGGCAATATAACTTTCCACCTTTTTTTACGTAAGTTCAGAACTACTTAATTATTGGATTTCTTATTTTAAAGTTCCGAAGATTTGCTGATATCAACTGACTTTAAATGTTGATTGGATTTCTTATTTTTCAAGTTCCGAAGATTTGCTGGTATCAACTGACCTAAAATGTTGCTCAACTAAATGCTTTCATAGCAAAAGCATGTTATGATAAGGCAGCACCGAAAGTATTCTGCTAGGAGTTTACATAGTAATATTTTCCAAAGTTACCAAAAATAAATTACTATGAGCAACACACAGCTCCTGTCAATTTTAAATAATAAATACTTTTACCTTGGCGAAGGAAACTCTAATATAGTTTTGTCTCTGATTGATTCCGGTCTGATGTTGCGTCTCCGAAAATCACAAGAAAATGATTTCCACGAGTCCATTTCACATAATGAATTAAAAATGCTAAATCTTGAATCAGCATTTTATGAACAAATCATGAAAATCATTATCGGAAACATTTTTATACAATCTCCAAAAATTGTGGAATTGAATAAAGATGATATTGAAATATTGAATGAACAATTGAAAGTGCTACGTCCATCATCTCGGAAACATAAACAGTTATATTGTAAGTATGGAACGCTTACAATAGATTATACATCTAACAAGATATTTTCTCAAATACAGTCTCCGACGCTTTGTGTTGAAATAAAATGTAAGCAAGGTTGGATGCCGGAACATTTCAGACAATATGGAAAGTGCATGTTTTGCATCAACCAATATTTGAAACGTGAGAGAAAGAGAATATCAAGCATCAGTGGCTATTGTCCACTTGATTTATTTTCTGGAAATATTTGTAGAATGAGAAAAGCACTAATGGAATTGATAATCAACCCACAGAATAACTTCCGAGTGTTTTTATCTGGAAAACAAATATTTGGTGAAAATGTTGCTCATTCCACTCTTAGTAAATGCTTAAGTGAATACTTTTCCAAATATGTGACCAATTCACAAGAAATTTTGGATTTTTTCATAGATATACTTTTAAAAATCCTTTTAAACACTTCGCCCGAAATGACAATGAAAACTGATTCAGATATTGTATTTCACGACTTCCAAAAATATTCTATCAACAAAAAGCAATTCACTGATAAACAGTTTTGTGATTCTTCATCAGACGGTTTACCTAGTGGAAGTGTTTTAAAAAGAATTCTGAACATTCAAATGTTGGAAAAAGGAAATATCGTGGATGAATCTGATGGAACACCTGATTACAGTTATTTGGAAGAAATGTTAACTTTCAGCAACAAATGGATACTGTCAAATCCCGAAAATGTAAATAGTTTTATAGAAAAACTAAAACCTCTTCATAAATATATGTTAGCATGTTCGGCTAAGGATTGTTCAATTATGATATCCTTGAAGCCGTTAATGTATTTTTTTAAGGAGTTAGTGAATGATCATGCAGTTGTCAAACAAAATGGAAATATCTTTGTTACAAAAATAGGTGTCATAGATCTAGATCCAAAACCAGCTAGCAAAATTATGTATCATAGAGAGAGAGACAAAGATGTAGTAGAATGTTTTAAAAATGCTGTAATGTAGATACATTTTAGAAGAATATACAGAATTGTTTTTTTTAAATATAATATATTTGTTATTAATAATACACATTATTTAATTTTATATTTTATTGTTGTTGATATTTTATTGTACGATTTTAATAAATGTAAATTTTATGATTAATTAAATTTTATAGTGTTTCATTAATTCAATTGTTTTAAATTTCCAACTTAACTATGAAGAAAAAATATTTGTAAAATATATAGACTCTCAATATTACAGGCTTCAACCTCATGCAGAAACCAAATCGAAACAACTTCTTGCATGGCGGAATATGATTTTAGACTATTACAAAACTACCCATCAAACAATACTCGATGTAAGCGAAGCACAAAGAAGTGCTCTTTTCTGTAATTCATCTATAAACAGGAAGCTTCCTTTAGAAGGAATCATGATTGTCCTAGATGACATGGCCAAGTCTGGCAACGCTGCGCCAATTGATAAATCTAAAACTAGATGGGAAATATATTGGCATTCTCTAGAAGAATGGGGTAATATTGTGTATACGTGGGTGTGCAATAGTGGAATGAACAACACTGTGTGTACTCTGCACGAGCTTGTTGAAGGAGACAATACTACTACTGAAGGTATTTACTATCTAATATTTCTAAAATGTATTTAATTTTTCTCAATGACACAATATGGCATTAGAAAGTTTTATTTTTATTAAACAAAATAATTCTTGTATTAATAGCATTCTGAAATATTTTCACAAACATTCTTCGAAGCGCAGTACGTTTTGTCTTTAAATCAAACTCGTTACAGTGCTACAAATGTTATCATAATAGATATGCTTTTAACCCTTTAATGCCCATAAGGATCCATTTATAATTATAAATACTTCGATCACTACATGTGTTCATGCCACTTTTACTTAAGACACCTGTCAACGACTCCAAAAGTGTCACATCAAGAAGTCATTCAATCATAGTCAAACTGAATTCTATTTGTGTTGCAACATGAAAAAATAATTATTTTACTGCCGTATAGTTATATAACTGCTTTGTCACATAAGTGTTGAAAATTCATAATTGATACCATTTTGTTTATCAATGCTTGTGTCACACTTTACATTGAACTTTGATAACATTATATTCTTCATTTTATTTGTTTGATTAACATGTAGTTAGTACTGAAGAATTTTTTTTTCAGAATTTCATGGATTAGACGTGGCAGTACTCACCAAAGCATTAAAAACTTTAGAACTGAACAGTAAGTGCGAGCTGATAGAGTTTGACGAACACCAGGGTGTTAAATTTTTCTAAAATGATTTACAGAGGAATAAAACACTGCTTGAAAATATAAAAAAAGTGTAATTGTATTACGGAAATTCAAAATCGTATAATAAATACATACAACAATGATTTCATTACAACATTTCCACATTTTGGACAGAACACATTAACATATTAACTAATTTATATCTTATTTATAACTGGCATACTTATCAGTTTTGTCTATTTCATATGAATAAATGACGGTTTAATATAGAAAGGAGTATTTATTTTTTATTGTTGAATTTATAAAATAATATATTTGATTTGTATTTTTTAACAAATTCTATTAAAATCATTGATATGTGAACTGTTACACAAACCGAACAGTACACAGGTACTATGTATGCGTAAATTACTCACTTTTATTAATAATACTCTATACTAAACACATTCTTAAATTTTATTAAGTGAAACATATTGACTTTGTACAGTTTGTATCCAACAAATCCGTGTATCTCAAAATTTACTCAATATCATTTAGACTTAATAATCAATGCAAACTATTAGAATACAGATATACATTAGAAATAACAAGACAGCGCCAGCAAAATAGGAATGGTGATTACAATTTGATTTAACTAAAATATCTAATCAATTGAATAATAGTATAGCTGAAGATAATAGACTTATATTAAGATACTAATTAATACTATACATATTTTGTACATTTTTTTAAAAACAAACATGTAAAATTAGTGCTTTTTTAAAGTAGAAGTAAAACATTATTGTCTATTTTTATATTAAAATTTCAAACAAAATGGTAATGTCCTAGATGAATGTAAGGTGAGTACAATATCATACACACATTTTATTATTTAAATTCTTAAAACGAAAACATTTTTAAAATCATAAAGTCTCTAAAACCATACACTGCATAAAATACAGCGGTCTTAAATATAAACATTTCATGACAGTTCAGTACATATATGTATTTTCCATTCACCGGAAAATTGATAGAAGAATGTCCTAAAACTTTCTGTAGTTTAAAATTTTTTTAAATCATGTTAAAAAAATTCTCCCATTTCCCACGTCCCCATATACACTACCAATGTGAGCAGCCATCTCATCTAAGATATTGTTCAACATGTACCAGTATTGAGGACATTACAGCAAGATTCAGAATAATATTAGTTGATGTTGTTTTGATATTGAGAACATGGTCATCAACCAGATCCGCTGTGTAGAATAAATTATCCATAGAACATAACTTAATTTAAATGATAAAGTTCTATAATGCTCTTCGGAAGACCATATTAATATATTGTGCTTTAAATTTCCTTTAAATAACTCAAGGTAAGGTAACACGGGTCTATCTCTGGCTCACATTGATGCTAGAACTGATAAGAATGTCATAAGAATATTTTTTTATGATTTATTTAAAAAACTGCTTTAATATAAACTAGGACTGCTCTGTCTGAACATCTCAACTTTAGTAAATTTCTACAGAATTCTACCAGAGTTTAGGCAAAAGAAAGTTAAACCATGAAATCTTTTTTATAATTGTTTTATCCTTCTCTGGAGTTCTAATATAGCTAATAAACTTTCTAATAACACAATAATAGTCAACTTTTAGATTATATTTGAGTTATAAATTTTCTTTCAAAATTCTAATAATTACTTCTGTCCTTACCATGCCATGTTACACACGGTAATTACGCATATATGACTCACTTGACCAGGGAGCAACAATAAAAAAAAAAAGATTTTCAGATATTCGTAAGTACCTTGATTTATTTGTACAGGCAAACGTCGATTTACGCCGGTTGGTGCCGGCGTAGGATTCCCCGGTTCGTTCGGCCGTGGGATTCCCTGGTTCAGCCGACACCAGACGACAGTACTGTATTAATTTAGAAGTAAAATAGATGAACTTATAGTCATATAACAATAGCAAAATCAAATATAATGTAATTTTATTTAAATCTAAGACTTCAAGAAATTAAATGATCTAATGACAAAGATGAAGAGGAAAGGGGTAAATTAAATAATAATCTGCATTATTAGGTATGTATATAAGAAAGTGATGCATAGCTTATAAGAAATAAAATTCATTCCATATATGACATCTCAAGTGTACACGCGAAAGGCAAAACTTAATTTCATAATAAACACTTCACAAAATGCACATTCACCAACTTGAAGTGTTCAACATGAACGTTTCATTCGAAGTATGTTGGTTCCACTGATTGGCCCACTCCCGGTGCAGGTCAAAATCGCTTCACACTTCAATAAACTACATGAAGTGAGCGGCAAACTCTTTCGTTCTTTATACATACACAGTTCGCAGTTAATTGTGTGCGTTGCTGAGTGAGAGATTCGTAGCAGGCAACTAAGTTATTTGCTAGTGTGTGTGAAGTATTAAACTATTATGAAGCATCGGCATGATTTAAAACATGCGAGCTGTGAAGCATGAGTCTAAAAAACTAGTTCATTGAAGTTTTTTGTACAGTGTGGAGCCATCGCTAAAATGTACTAAAGTTGGTGGAGGAATTGCAGGAAATTAATATTTTTCTGGTATATGTACTAAGTAACAAAATATCATATAATTCTAATTAGCCTGTGGCGGTGTAGATGTGGTAGAACTGATGTGAATAATTTTCTAACAAAATAATGTTTTCTATAATCATAAGTCTTATTCTGTTTTAATGTTATAAATATCAATTAAATCTTGCATAATGCCAGCAGATAAACAAAATAAAGACTATTAATTATATTTTTACAATTAGGCTGCATTTCCATTACATTAGTTGGTATTGGGAAATATCCACATCGTTGGTAGAGTAGAAATCTCTATTGTCCACGCAGCATGATACATAACAATATGTAGTTATTTTTGTCACAACAATCACACAATGATAGCATAGCCTAAATACTAAAATAATTGTAAACCTCAAGATAATAAAAGTGACAAACTGAAAACAGTCTATTTTCACCACCACACTACATACATATTACAAATTTAAATTAATATTTTGAATTGTTATAAATAAAACACCAAATTGTTGAAATATACATTGTACATGATAAGTACATACTTTGAAAGAAGTTGTAATTTTGTTTCCGATATTTGTAAAGTGTTGTCTTTAAGATTTAGCATAAGAATCATATAAGTATGTTTTGTATAATATATCAGTAAAATAATTATATTTTCATTTAAAAATCCTAACAATACCGTTTCAGGAGTACAATAAGTACAATATTTGTAAAAGGAAGAAAAGTACTAATAATTTTAATGGAATAGTACTGTACTCCTAACTGTTCCTGGAAGGAGTATGGTCATCTTAGCTATAATGATTATTCTATACACATTTCAATAAAATTCAACATCTAAACACACTATTTTATAAATATATCACATTTATTTCATATTATTTACATAATTAATATATATATATATACTATATGGCCAAAACTATTGCGATATAAAATGTATAAAAATAATAAAGTAATCAAATAGTTTATGATTTTACCGTTTATATATTTTAGTTACAAATACTTTTCAGGCAATATTAACAGTGTTTTGGAAGAACATACAACTTATTTATATTTTTTTAAATGTAAAATTACCTAAAATCGTTCATTTATACTATCATTGACACAGCCATTGGAATGTGGGTAATTATTCTGTTTGTTATCACTTTGAACCAAATGCACGGATGGTGTCTGTGCAGACATAACCTTACTTTGTTGTGGAGCTTTGTAAAACCACCATGAGAGAAAGAAAAACAAAAGTGAGCATGCTTTGGCAATAAGTGCTAACGCCAGCATATACCTGAAAAATAAAACAAAAATAATATTAATATCAGGAGTGTTTTATTCATCAGATTTGTAGGCCTGTAGATATGCACAGATCTACAACTGAAGAAGTTGTTCATTTTTTTTCTCTATACTTTTTCTTAAGTTATAATTAATATATAATGTCATATCTGAAATCAATGAGCGGGATTTCATCAATGTTTGATCAAAGTTAGAATATATCATAAATATGAAATATAAACAGTGATAAATTTCAATTTGCAATTTGGTTTACTCAGTGTACTTGTACATCAAGGATTCCCAAATTGTAAAAACAACAATAATCATTTGTAAATTATCAAACATGCAATGATTATTTGGGAATCTCAAAAAGAGTAAAATGTGTGTAGGTATTCATTTTCACGTTGATGAAAATTGAACTTTCGACTCATTAACCAAAAAAAGTTAGTCAATTGGCTGGAAACAAGCTATCCAACATGCCGTGCATGCAACTAAGTCACTGCAAGTTGACAAGAAAATTAATGAATTATAATTTTAAAGAAGAATATTATCACAACTTATTTTTTGGTTTCTTGTTGTCTTTATTATACATATTCCTTCTTTAGTATTTCATTTTTGGCAATTATTTCTAAAAAATTAATATGTATGGTTATATCCTAACAACAAATATATACAGGCGGTCCTCGACTTTCGTACGTAATTGGTTCCTGAAATGTGTATGAAAGTTGTAATGTACGAAAGTAGAGCAATGTAAAAAAACATGGAAAAGTGTTTTAAAATATTTATTTTAGTATGAGGTGAATTAGTATATATGTAAGTAAATAATACTTTATTGATTAGTATCTGGTGTTTTCTTTATAAATTTATCAAGAGTTAGTTGAACAGTACTTTTTTCATTTCTTGATAAAGAGCTCTTTAACACGCTGTGTCATTTTCAATTGCCCTTCGTACATTGAGATCACATTTCTCCATGATGGACAAAAAATTATCAAGATGTATGAAGGCTTCGTTCATATTCTTGATTGTCAAAGTCTTAACAATGAGTTCATTATCAGCTTTTTCTTTTTTTTCTCCTTCATTTTGCAGTTCATTTGTCTTTTGTAGATTAATCAAATCTTCATTTGACAAAGGCTCTGAGTGAGATTCCATAAACTCATTAATATCTTCGTTGTTGACACTGATTTTTCCTTTGCCAAGTACGTATGTGCAGGCATCTTTTTCCATAATAATCCTGTCTCGTCCGCATTGAAGATTTGGCAAGAAGAATAACTTTCATCTTCAATGATTTTGGAGAAAGTGGAAATAAATTCACAGGCAGCTAGATAATTTAATATTATGTAAAGAAGACCTCATTTTAATTTTGTCTTTGCTTGTCCTAAATTCTATAGCAGAATCTTCTTTTAATTGTTTCTTCCAAACTTCATGTAAACCAAGAGTCTTAGCTTGAATAATTGATTAACTCAAAGGGATGCCTTTTTGATGTTGATCTTCAATCCATAAAGTCAAAAATTTCTCCATTTCATCCATTACTATGCCATGTCATGTCATTTTGAAATAATCTTTGAAGAAATATTCCCACAATAGCGAATTGTATTAAAGTAGAACGTATGAAAGTCGAGGACTGCCAGTGTATATATATATATATGTGTTAGTTCATAAGATTGTGCGTATTTGCATCGTGTATGTGTTTTGCTATGGCTCATTTTGTTGAACAGCACACTTGTAAACAAGTTGTATCCTGTTCCGATTCGCCCACAATTACCATCTTAAACACCAATTAGCCCCAGAAGACTGTACACAGAAGATATGTATTGAAATATTATAATTAAATATGGTTCTCACCTGCTCATATACGTATTGTTATAGACCAAACAAGCTCCTTTTCCATCACAGGATTGTTGCCACAGTATGCAAGATTTATCAATCAAAATGCCAAAAATCAGCGGTGCTGGTATGGTTCCCAGAAGTCGAACCTTTATCCACTGAATACCCAGTGCAAATGATCGCTGGTCATCTCTTACACATCTGAAATCAATAATTTGGTAGTTGAAGTGATTTTATATTCTTTTAATATTTCATCAATTATCGAGATTACATTTTTACAAAACCACTATGATTATTTGATTTATATGAAAAAATGTTTATGACATACATTTCATATTGAAATGAACACAATCCAAATTTTATGGAACAAATTATTTAAAAATATGATGGTTCTCAATCATAGCAGCACTATACGCAATATCCGTTTAAATTAAATTTGATTAAACTCACCTTAACGTTGCTGATAGCGCTGGCATAGTTGATAAGAATGTAAAAAACATTGTTACAAATGCCAACACAAGAAACAGCCATAAATATGAGCAGGTAGATCCACACATTGTATTTATTGCTTCGTACGGTACATTCGGTCTGCTCTTTAATTCTTCTGGATTTAACAAATTACTTCCGTTTATGTTAAAAATACTGCTGAGAGTTGTACCATTTGTTGAAATATGGTCTTGTAAGTCATTTGGCTTTTTGATGCAAGTGCATTGAGCGTAAGCTTTGGAACCGTGCACTGTTGTTTCCTGGGAACACCCAGCATAACAGGGAGAATAATACATTACCCCATCAATCCCGCAAATTGGATCGTAAACTGATCTTGTGCATGAGCATCCTTGATTGCACTGGGAATCCAAACTTATTGTTTTTCTGAAATTTTGTATAAATGTACACCCAGATTAAACACGTAAAAAAACAAAATCAATAATTCGAAATACTTATTGTAATAGAATACTTACGCTGCACTTGATGTATTATACCCGTATGGCTGTGTAAGTCCAGCAAAAGCTAGGTTTGGGCATGAAAGGAAGAAACCTCCTGAGAATATGACAGCTACCAAAGTGGACCACACACACAGCTTGATGATACCGGCGCATTGCAAGTTTAACCGTTTCACTAAATACCCACCAAAAAATGTTCCACCTCCGCCTGCGGGCACTGTTATGAGACCTGAAAGAATGGAAGGATGTTGACTCGTAAATATTGAGTGACTTAGAGGGTGGTAAAATATGTGATTATAAAATCATTATTTTACCTACAATGACAATCTATTAACTTTACAATATTAAAATGAATTTATAGATTGACCACAAGCCTATAATGTGGAATGAACATAAATGTAACGCATTCATAAAATAAGGCATTCTTTTTTATTTATTTAGAAATTATATTAGTGATGATGATTAGATTTTATATTATATTATTGATTTATGAAATTATACATATTGGTTAATTTTATTTATGTATCATACTAAGAAAATAAATGTTCAAGAAAGTTTCATCTTTATTCACCCGGAGATGAGGGAGCTACAGAATGAATAAGAGCAAGCGCATACTGAGGACAAAACAGTCATACGACAGTTTACCACCTACTGTTCTATCATTTGAAAACTTAATCGGTGTACGCACTGCCATACATTCTCATAGCCCTTGCCGTCACGACCGAATTGTCGTACAACAGAATGTGCGCTCGCATTTATGGTATTATTCAATAAATATATAGTTACAGTAATATAAAATATATTTGTTTTATTTAATTTAGCATTAGCATTGTTCTCCTGGAATTTAAAAAAAAAGTTAAATTCATCAGTGATACCGGTTTTACATCTTCATTACCTACCTAGATAGTATGTACAATTTGCAATAGAAAAAAATTGAATATAAAAAGCGTACCCATAAGCATGGCTGCCCAAGAAGCAGTAACACTGAACTGATTCTCAATTAGTTTTGGAAGAAATGCAGCGAAACCAGAGAGCAGTAGACCCTCTGTAGCCCCAGCCAAGTTGAGGAAAAAGAAGGTAGGGTTCCTTATAAGAGCCGTGAATGCTTGTGGAAGTTCACGGATTTTACTGAAAGCTTCCGTCCGACTTGAGTCACCATCGTATGCCTCTGAAACCTTCTCCTTTTGTAACTCTGCAGAACCTGAAAATGTAAAAAGTTGGTTTATGATAATGGTTACCAGTTCTCAGGGTTTCATCCAGAGTCTCGGAGTTTCAAGTTTTGTTATAATTTCTCCAGGTTATGCTAATTTTGTAATAATGTTTAATGTTAAAATTAACTTATATGTTTCTTATACCTATCCTCCGTAAATCTTTTATCATCTATTTTTATTAAAATACATATGTGATTGCGATTCTGTAATTTTTTTTACTCACAAACAATCATAGGGATTACATAAACTGAAATTTGGTCACCCTATTTATCGTGGATTCTTTGGAAGAATGTGAATTAAAAGCAAATAATTTGTAAATTATTGAAAATTAAATGTGAATAGATACAATAATACAAAACATTAACAATGAAATATATATGCATTCCTTCATTGCTAATGACTTATTTAATAGAAATAAAATAAATATTACCGATTCTGGAATAATTAAAAAATGTATTATAATCGGATTGGTCGGATTTCCTAACTTCAGTAGTAGTCTGGATCTACATCTTATTGTTAATCCTACAAGTTTCTAAACATTAAATTTCTTAGAAATCAATTCTCCCCTTTTTGGGAATGCTAAAGAAAAATTATAATATACATATTTTTATTTATTATTTATTTTTGAGAGACATTACGACATTCATAATTTAAAATAATTTAGCGAGAATATAATTTTATCTTTAATTTTTTCAGTTTGAAATTCGAGAAATTATACGCGAATTACATTCTTTCAAGCCGGGGCTAATAGTTAAACTTCTTATGTGTATATCTCACTTAAATACGAAAGGACGTTATTTGTTACGTAAATCTTACTAGAGAGGAAAGTTATGATAGAATGTTAGAGATGACAAAAAAATTGTTGATTTTCTCGCATTAGAGACCAGTGTCAAAAATAGCTCGTATCTAGAGTCTTTCCACGTATTTTCATATTATTATATATTTTTTTTAAATTAACGGTTCCAATTGAGCCTTTCACACTAGGCATATAATATATTACAATAATACATAATAGAAACGAAAAATATATAATAAAAACAATAAGTAGGTACATGATAAAAGTTAAATCATTAAATACATGGCAAAAAGTAAAGTAAAAAGAAAATGTAGGAAATGGAAATTATGGAATGAAATTAAAAGTATGTTGTAATTATTAATCCATCGAAAATTAAATAATTTATTGAAGTATGTACCTAGTTGATGTATATGAAAATATTTTGAAATCAAAGTACCTACATATTGACACAACTCAATGTTCTACATTCAAAATTATCATGTCAGAAGAACTTTGTGGTTTTGTTTAGTATTATCGATTTAAAACACGACGTTACTGTTTTATGAGCAGTTTGTTTAATAATTACGTAGATACGTAATATTTTGATATGTTTAAAAGATAACGATATTACATATATACGAAATATTTAATTGTGACTTACATACAAAATAATGTAGGTATCTACCTAACGTTGTTTTCCCTTAAAATCAGTGAAAAACCGTATAATATGCGAAATTTGCAACTTACGTTTAAATAAGTTCAATGTTTATTAATATTTTAACTCAAATATGCGTGAAAATATATCTTATCGGCGTATTTAACCAAAAATTAAGGAAGCGCCAGATTGCCGAATCGAGCGGCGGAATGACGCAAATAAAAACAATTAAAAATACACATTAATAGGATCGCTACAAATATTATTGAATTAGATATTATTGTGATTTTGATATAAAATTTAGTTTTAAATAATAGCTGAAGCCTCAAAGCATGTGAGTAAATACAATATATTATAAAAATCGGTCATTTTCATTAAAATTGATAATATGTTCTGCAAATTTAATGGTTTATAATTATTAAATTTTAACATTTTGTTAATTCCTCTTAGTACATATTTGTCTCCGTTATCTTGGCTTTACGATTGTTAGAAAATATATTTCGTATACCTATGTAAGAATTTTCCATATTTAGGCAATTTTGTGGCACGCGAAAAATGTATTAATGTTCGCGGTCTTTCTTATAGTAGCTGTATTGTCTTAATTATGGCAAATAACATTTAGTTTATTAGTTTTAAATTATTTTAAAAGCCGTATCTTAGTAATTGTTAAAAAAAAATTTTATGTATAACTTCTCGTATAAATAAATAATAAAACCCTACATTTTCGTTTTTTAATAAAATAAAAATAGAATCATCAGTACGTATGTAATATTAAATATGCATCATTAATTATATATCACTTTAATAAAGTACCTACCGGGTAATGACGGTGGGAAAGCCATTAGAGGCAGGGCTACTAGAAAGCATAGCAATGCTGACAGAAGGAAGCCTATCCACCAAGCCCCGATCCATACGTTGCTATCAGGAGTTAGGCCTAATCTGGAAACAACAACAATTTCTGTGTTATTTGTAGAGACCAAAATTATAGATTTTTCGAGCAATAAATATCTAATATGTAAGTTTATCATAATATAAGAATGAGTAGACCTATTGTCAAAGTAAAATATTTTATTTTAGGTATAAATATTTTAATAAAGGCACAACGGCGGAGGTATTGACATTAGAAATGAAAAATATTAATTTGTGTTTCTTTTGTAGAAACACGTTTCACAGGAGATCAATTTTTTAAATTTCCTTTTATCATTTCCGTTCTTTGAGTTTTTTACGCGCATTACAAATACATTAGCAAACGCTCAGATTATATTATTCGAGATCCGCTTATTAACGGTGCCGGGCGTCGTGTCTCGTGCTTCAACTGAACCCCGCGAAGAGCTTTAAGTTTTCGACAACTTTTGATGCATTCATTAGCGCTTCGTATTCCGAAACAACAAATAATAAGAAGAGCCATCCATCAAATTCGCCGCCTTCACTTTCCCTTGTTGATATTATAATATAACGATCCCCGGAAGATTAATTTGCTTCTATCAATCATGGTAATACGCTGTTTTGGCAAATTAATATTTGATTCACGCCGAAGAGAAAAAATAATTCCTAATTATGTTCTCAAGTTATCGCAGCTGTTCCGGGCCGAGTTTATTACGGCCAATATTGCTGACGTTTAGGGGAATTTTACGCAGACTACACCAGTTCGATTTATTTATATAAGTCAAATGAAAAATATATATTTTTGATGAGAACACATTTTTGCTGTGAAGTTTAATTTTCAGAACATAGTTGTGCGTGTAAAACACCTTCGATAGCTATAAATCCTGTTCCTGGATTTTCTATTAATAATATAAGATAGTGTCGCTGACTCTTGGGTATGGTCGTTCTCTTGGGTATGGTCGTTATCCATAAATTCATCGCGTGCGCCTAAAAACTTCATTGAGAGTTTTATAATAGCGGAGCGATTCCGATGGCGGATGTATTTCTTCTGACACAAATCGCCAACAAACCCAGGACAACCAATAAAAAATATAAAACACGCGCAAACAATAGTCATTATAAATACTAATTAAATGTATTAATTATAAAGATATACATTATATTGTTGTTACGCTACCGGGATTCGAACCTGGATCTCTTTTCCAATCCGGGAAAGATGCTAAACCAGCTATGCTACAGCGACAGTATTTTGGACGACAAATTTTCGAACCAACATGTTACACTTTTTCAAATTAATACATCTATCGTTCCATTATTTGAAAGTAATCTACATTATTTTTACGGAATCTCAAATATCTTTGAGTAAACCGATAGCAGACGCCAGAATTAATAATTCATCTTTATTAAATTTTGGACACACATATATACAACTTATATATTATCAAGGAGAACACATTATTATTGTGATGTTGTAATTATTCAGAACATAGGTCTGTGATATTTTAAATACTAATTAAATATATTAATTATAAAGATAATACATATAAAATCAATTTTATCTAAAAATATTCTTGTTGAGAGAGAGAGAGAGAGAATACTACTACTACTAACTGCCGCTTAAATTTATTTTTCCTTTTGTTTCTGTACAGCTTTCTAATTTTGTTTTTAAATAAACACACTTATTTACATGTGAAATATGTATATTTTTTAGAATATGTATTAAATATTTAAGTATGAAAAATTTAACTTTTATCTATATTTCCGCATTCATAGTTTATTTCAACAGTTCCTTTCAAAAACGATAGATGGAGGTTTCACTGTATTTGTTTTTGAAGTATACTTGAAATTGTATAGTGAATTTCACAAAAGATATGCACCGCGACCGCTGATGAGTTAGACAATCTTTTATAACGTATGTTCATAAACGTAGCAGCTTTTATTAAGATAATGAATACCTACGATTAATCAATTTCTCGCATGTATTCAGAAACCCATTTTACATAGGAAGGTACTCTCCTGTGCTTGCGTAAAATGTGTGAAAAGTCATATTTTATTTATAGTGAGGAATTTGCAGCGGTAAATCTAGCCGTATTTGACGATGAATCCCGCGCAAAAATAATATCACTAATGCACTCAAAAGCTCCCTTGATTGATAGCTACACAAGAAACGTTTTTATAAACCCACTTCAGCCCATGTCGGAAGAACGGAGTCAACACCGCGAGCAAATATGGGGTTGAGATAAAAGCATCCAGGCAGCCAATCTTCATTTTATCCGAGACCTCTTTAATAGTCTCTTACATAAATGGATGTCTCGTAGAACGAACAAGCGAAAATGTGTAACATAAATGTGTATTAAAATCATACACCTTCATGTCTTTAACATATAAGGTCAAGAAAATCGAATCTAATATTATCCATGTCATTTTGCAGTTTAAAACCTCATTAAGTACATGTGACTATGCTCGTATATAAATAAAACCTTTCAATAATGACGGAAAATTGTAGGGTTTTGAAATAACGCGGAAATATTGAGAATTCGCAAGCGAATAAAGGAGTCAACGCGTTCAATTACACAAGTTAACCGAAGCTGTACACAAATACGTCAATAATATGAAAAAATGGCAAAGGTAAATGAAACTTCTAAAGGATTGTTTTTACAATATTTACAAGTATAAAGCTTGAATTTATCGTCGATGTTTTCACAGACTTCGAGTGTTAATATAAATAATATATAGTTTTTTTTATAAAAATTAAGTAAAGTAATGGAATTGATGAGTATTAGTTTAAAACCATAATTCGTTTTTATCTACTTTTGAAATTATCTACATGAAATATTTGAAATATTCCAAAATCATGTAGATTATTAAAATCGATATCGACAGACGGCTCCAGTTATAAAATACAATATCTCTGATCAATTTTTAGATTTAAAATAGTTATTTTAGTATTACGGGTATTGTAAAAATATGAAACATAATACAAAAAACAAAATAAATGAAAAGTACTTATAAATTTGAAATGAAACCTGGTTCCCGATGACTCAATCTTAACTTTTAAGGCCCGTGCCCACGATGAGACTTTGATCACTGAGAGTCAATAAAGGTACGTGCGTACTTCATGCGTTATTCTAATCCGCGCGCAAAGCATATGGGATGATGATTCATAAATTGCTTCAAGCTAAACGCTGAACAAATCTCCGAGAGAAATTTCATCTGTGTACACGGGCTATTTGAGTCTCCCATCTCTCTATCTTCCTCACTATGCTCAATATCCTATCTTTAAACTGCAAGAATAACTTTGTGTGTTTTATATTATATTTTGGTGCCGATCACTTTCGGAGTATACTGCTCCATCTTTAAAAATTTAAAATAATTACTTAATCAAAGAGTTACATACCGCTTTAAATATTTATTTTCGAATTGTTTTCCATGTTTTGTTGTTTACCACTTATTTTTAAAGTCTTTTCTTTCTCAAGCCTCCTTATACCTTTTATGAACATTGTTAGGTCCGTGGATCAATAAGTACCGAAAACTCCCCCATAATAAGGTATGGGTACATCCACCTACAGGTTCAATGTTATATTAATAAATAGGTACCTGCTTATTTTCCCAAGATATTAATTTCAAAATTGCCATTGTGTTCGAAGTATTGTAACGTTTAGCTCGCGGAGAATGATAATGCAGAATCTCCGTGAATAGAGGTAATCCCAACAATGGGTGGAAGTGCCGGGGCAGCGATAGGCCGGGGGATGAAAGGACAGTCGGGTTCGGGGGAGAGGTGGGTAGCACGTGCCGTGGGGTAAACTATAATCTCCAAATTTTCCGGACAGACCAGCATCGGAGAGAAAATAAGACAACATTTCCAGAAGTTAATTGGTGCACATATGACGGGACGCAAGAAATAATCACCATTGTAATAATTTATTAAAAATACATCGAACCAACATGGCGTTGGTGTGATGTATAATAAATAATTATGACTATTATGGTTGACGTTTCAGAATAATTTGTTGTACTTTTCAATTCGTTCTTATGTTCGTATTTTAAAACAATATTTCAACGTGGTTTAAAAACCACATTTCATGCTATTTTTAAGGCAATGTCAAACGGCTATGAAAAACATAAAAATTATCTATATTATATGTATATAAATGATGTTATAAAGCATGTTACTTAAAATACCGAACATCAGAAGGTTCTTCTTCATCTAATTTCAGGGGGAAAATATTCAATACAATGATAAAAACAACAATCGTTAAGAAAATAACGACCTCAAAGTATGTATTTTTTTGGATATTAATATCCTATCCACAAATTGGTAAATGAATAAACATAAAGTAAAGTAAAGTAAAATGGAACATTAGTTGCGGGACGAAGGGCATTCTACAAACATTATTTGTGGAAACATAAATTCGATGACACATTTATGCAACAGTAAAAGTATTTACTCTTCGAAAATTAAATATTTGTGTAAATAAAAGATATTTTTTACATTAATTCATATTATATCGTCAGCGCTTAAATTTTTGTACCAATCGAGTCATATATTTAAAAAAAAAAATTGAAAGTGCGTGACACCAAAATGCAAATATTGAAACAAGGAATTAGCGCTAGTTCATGTCTATATATTTAGTAGTCTGTGGTCCTATATTTTTTATAGAAACATATAAATGGTCATTATCGACCGTTAAAATTATAAAATATATGTGTAATACAAGTTAAATAATAATCATCAAAACAGAAATTCATTTATATACGAGTAGTTATCTTAAAATGGAAAATATTGAAAATAAGTTATTGTTTAGGGCTAAAAGACACCGTGGTTCTAAAGAACTAATCGACAGTATAACCCTGAAGTTTAGAATATCAATTATGTGACACCTGTATATTAGTTACAGTAAAAATAAGCACTTTGTCGAAAAGCAATCTACAAGCAATATCCTGTAGGGGTCGATCCTTGATTGATCCTGGACTGGACCCTTACACATATGTGAATATATAGACGCAAATGATGTACACATGCCTGCATCCCTACAAACCCTTTCATTAATACATTTTCCAAACTGAACGGTCGACTGTTAATTAAGGCTTCCGTGTCCCGCGCATTTCGTTCAAACTTTTCCCAATTGGAAAGTTTTCGTTTGTCGATGGAAAACCCTGACAAATGGACATTCTGAACTTTGTATTGTTTCAGATCTGCCCGTTATTTTTTACAATATTTTTTTACTAAAAAGTACAAAAGCACCCATGTAATGCATTATATCAGTTCTTTAAATAAAAATAGGGTTTCTGTATACTGTATACTTTAATGTACACGGGATAGAGATAAACCGTGATTTCGACCGTTATTTTATGATTGGTGTTCGATGATAATGGTGATTGGTAACTGTAATTACTCATTATCAGGCAACAAATCATCTGTATACTAGAAACTAAACGTTTAAATCACAGATACCAATTACCATTACAATCGAACAACAATCACAATTCATTATGGTAGCGAAAGATCGTATATTTTAGTAAAACCGTGACAATATATCAATGAATTAAAGCGCACAATACAAATTCATATGGACTTTTATAATGGATGGATTGGATAATAAAGAATTTTAACTATCTATTATCTTATCTATTTTTGTTCAGACGTGATAATAGATACATAATAGAAATCAATTTTTTTAAATTGACCTGGAGGTACAATTCTTTGTATTAAATTTAATAATAATAAGTTGTTTTTTTTATTTCTGAATCCTTTTTTTCAGCACGGTGGTACAAATCCTTACCACTCGTGTTTTTTAAAATTATAATAAAATATAAATCAACTTCGTTTTGAATATTTGACTGATCATGCACGTCATCAATAAGACTCTTGTGATATAGGACATATTATTAAGACAAATAAATATAGACCTTAATTCTCGTGGTATATACACGAATTACTTTGTTCTAGGTGCACTGTAAAGGGAACTGTTGGCATTCGTATTTAACTTTTTTTTAAATTGATAAATTTAACAACTTATTTATAAATATAAATTGTGGGAGGTGACATAAATAAATTATCGTGTAATATTAAAGCATTGTTGTTTTATTTTCTCAATTAATTATTTTTGAAACGGAGGGTAGCTGAAGGGCGAATATTGCTATTTTCGGAACGCGAGACACATTTACATTAACAAAACAAAAATACATATTTTGTAAATAATTTTTAAGAAAATGTTTCTTCATTTTTCTACCATTTTAGCTCCCTAGCTGGAGCCAGCGGCGTGCAGTAGGTATAGATTTAGGTTATGCTGTTACTAATAATATTATACAATCATATATAATATATGTAAAACAATATATGTACTTTCGTTTAACCAACGTCTTTAGACCAAATGAATCCGTCGTTTATACGACCCTACCATGTATTTATTTGTAATTTTAGAGTACTATTAATCATGTTTTTAATGTTTGAGATTTAACGTAAAATAATACCTTCTTATCCATATTAAAATCAATATAAAAACATTTATGAACGTTTTTAAAAACACTTTTTATGACTGAACCTGATTATTTTATTGTTTGAAAATCGTTCACATAATAAATAAATGAAATAATTATTTTTATTAAAGGTTAACGTAGGAAATAGTTCTGCCAATTGCTTTTTGTTTTTCCCAAATCAAAAACAAATGCACTTCGAACGCAAAGAACGGCCATGAAATCAACACGTTAAAAATAGTAAGGTAGTAAAATTCGCGAATTAATAAAAGCGAAAGTAGCCACTTCAATGATTTTTACGCAGTTGTAAGTCTTTCTAATGTTATTCTGTTATAAAACAGCATAGGTAACGACTCCATACAAAACGGATCAGGAATATTTAATTCAGTGAATAGTCAATTATATGACTTGATTAATTCACTAGCTTAAAGATAGAACAGAGTAATGTGAAAAGCTCAATACGGAAAATGCACAAGACCGCCATGACTACAGCGGTGAGTTGTCGTTGTAGTTTTTAGAACTAAGCAATTAAAGTCTCTACTGGTACACAGATGGCGCTAATTGTAAAAAAAAAATGTTTCCGTTTATGTTAATCCAATTATTTAACATATATTTGTTTCCCAGAATTTTAAGTATCGCACAGATTTTTTACTTGTATGTATCACACGCCCCTGCTAAATAGGTGCCTGCCCGTATAGTTAAACATTATTTATATTATCAAGAAAGAAAAATAGATAAAATTCATCTGTGAACAGTAAATTTATGATTGAATATGACTATTCAATAACGTCACGTGACTCTTGTGGGAGAACTTCCAACAGAGGTGCCCTTTCATACGAGAATCCCATTGAGAGTTTCTAGAGACTTCGCGTTGGGGTTGCTAAGTTGCACCCTTTTCTTTACTCGAGTTTCTTATATTCATCCCGAGTTACTCTTCCCTGGAAAATGATTGAAAGAGATCCGCTTCTCTCGGGCTTCGATGGCTCTTCACAAATAATTATCTTGATTTTTCTGACATTATTAAACTTTATCATTGGCCGTATTGTTATCTTCAACGTTAAAGTTCATCATTGTAATCCGTATTGTAAGTAAGTATTGTAATTATATACATTCTACAATACAGAATATTTGTTAATAATTGTTTCATGGGAAAATAATTTAGAAATGGTTGACTTTATATTTTTCACCAAGTACCTACTGTGTTTTATAAAATTGATACGTGCATATGTAGAATTAAAATGTACATTATCGTACATAGAGATATTTATTAAATATATATTTTTTATATACCAATTTTTTTATAATATATGCATTTTTAATGAATTATTTCCATTTAATAATTCCAAGATCTAACCAATTATTGTAATATCACCTATTGACAAACACCCATTGCAGTTAATTAATGTATATTGTTTAAATTAGGGTAGGAAATTTTTTTTTTAATTTGTCCATTCATAAAAAAAAATTCATCATAATGGATGGATATAAATGAAACAATGTTATAATTCTACTTGAGTTTATTAGCACTACTCGAGTTTCGGGAGAAATAGTAACTCTAATCGACAGCATACACAAATATAGGAGACAAGGGTTAGATGGTAGACATCTACCTTGTCTCCAATATTTGTGTGTAGTTAGTTTAATACTTCACCTGCCGATGAGAGTTACTGTTTCTCTCGACACTCGAGTAGTGCTAATAAGCTCAAGTAGAGTTATTATATTGTTTCATTTATATCCATCCACAGCTGATCAATTTTCACAAAAATGTAAAATACACTAAATTCAAAGAGCTCTCAAAAATGAATGAAAATTGTATTGTTGAAAGTAATGTCACATATTGCCAGAAGGTATAAAAAGGTTCAAATTATTGATGCCTAACAATAATAATTTGAGATCGGCTGACGAGTTTTCCGAGGCTACGATTTTTTCAGCTTGCCATCGTAAATATATTATAAATATCAAATAATGGAACGATTAAATGTTTTAATATCAGAAAGGTAACCTATAGGTTCGAAAATTGTCGCTAATAAATATTGTCGCTGTAGCATAGTTGGATAATGCACCTTCCCCGGTTAGGAAAGAGATCCAGGTTCGAATCCCAGTGGCGCAACAACAATATTTTTCGATAAAATTGATTTTATATGTATATCTTTCTAATTAATATATTTATAATTAAAGTCATTAATTTTAAAAAATAATGTTGAATTTCACTACTGAAATAATATTTGAAATATGCCTTATAATATTGTAAAAAAACTATGGGCTTTGAGATCAACGTCAACGTCTAGAGTGATAAAGCAAATATAACTTCATTTATGTAAATAAGTACTGATAAAAATGTTCTTAGGTTTTCACGGCCGTTCATAATCTTCTGTGTATAGTTTTCTGGGCTAATCTGCCGTGTATATAGTGACCCGACAGTAGATGGAACTTAACATAACATAACACAACACTACTCACTTCACGCAACACCTGTTTTCGACACGATAGTGCAAGCCAGTACCTAATAAACGACAGACCCTGCTTTCGACACGGTGCTGCAAGCCAGTACTTAACCACAACACAACAGTCATACATCACATCAGCCCTGATGATATACCCTGCGATGGAATCCGAAACGATACACGGCGGATTAGCCCAGAAAACTGTAGTGATAAGTTTTGATTGCTTAAGATGTAAGTACCTTCATTTAATATTTTATAGATTTGACACTTCTTGAGTAGTATATGTATGTCTTTTAAAAGCCAAATTAAGTTAATTCTGGTAAGGAAAAATCTGAAAAAATGTACATCATTTTACCATTTGAGGGATCCATCTTTATTCTTTTAAATACCACGATCGCGTTAACTCGTCAAACTTTGTATGTCACGCTAAGCTATAAGCGCGTTAACATGCACTTTTGAAACTTGCAAGGATTAAAGTCATATTTTAAAATCATTTTGCCATCTGTGAACGACAGGTCCCAGCTTTTGATAGATAAGTCGAGACCCTTAAAGCCTAGTCTTAACCTATGCGGTGTCTTCCATTACAAATAGAGTTGGCAGTTGAAAGGTTAATAACAGTTTAACTATCCATTTTCAATTATTTAGTATTTTTTTATGATATTCAAATACAATACTTATAATTTATTAAACATTTGGGCCATGTTTTATTATCGCTTAGTATCTTGTCATTACAATAATTATTTCAGCTATCTTAGTAAATACGCAGTGGTTAATTCTACTTATCGTTGTTGAGATGTGACGAGATGTACGTGCTTATATGGTGCCATGAGATAAATTTTGAAGTGTGGGGTGCATCCATCCGTGATGTGAACTATTCTCCATTCACAGACGAAAATATGATGCTATTGTCTAAAGCAATTTCTAATGTAGCACTTTTCTCTGTTCAAAATACAGTCAACATTTCCAATTTAAAACCTCGAGTGTGTTACTCCCATAAAGTACTGTTATTATAATTGAAGAAAATGCTTGTTCGTTGTTAATTAAAAATTTTAAACTATAGGCATGACAATTATCAATTTAATAACGGGATAAGAAGTATTTATGCTAACACTTTTCTAATTCAAATTATCAGCAAAGCGCATGTGGAAAACTAATAACTAACGCGAGTGTTCTACACACTGCAATTATTCATTTATAAATAGTAAATATGAAAATAAAGGTAATTACTTTACTAGACGTGGTCTGTTCTAAATCAATTACCTGTATAATTTTTAAAAGTTGTAATTGTTAAGGTACATGCGTTATAAAATAAGCTAAGTAAGTTATAAAATGTTATTGTAAAAAAAAGTTATAAAAATATTTTTATTAGCACAAATGACAAATTAGTTTCATTTTGCTTTCTACCCACATCAAGCAACCACTTTGTTATTTTTGATTTTAAATCGTTGATCACTTTAAATCCTTTAAGTTCTAGTGGTAATTTGTTAAATATTCGCGGTGCACAAAACAAGAAAGTTCGATGACCGAATTTGGTATTCATTTTTGGCGCTGAAAAGTATCCTAAGGTTTTGCTCCTAGTTTCCTTTGGATCGGATCGTAAAAGAAAAGTTTTTTTTTTTTATATATAATAATAGATGCAGGCCGTTTGTACATAATAAAGTACTACGTATATTACATACATTCATTTAAGATCACGAAACCATTGAAAAGAAAAGGAAAGTTTTTATCAGACTTCTTAATTTTTTATTTTATAGATGTCAAACGCCAAACGTGAATCTTTCAAAATTATGAACACATAGGGTTCATTCATATTATTATATCCACAATCATATTATGGTGACCCGCAGTACCAACGGTGTCAGGTAGGGGTGTTTTATATTAAGTCTTATAATAACATCAGCTAACCTCGAATTTATATAGGCGTACCGTCCGATATTCAAGGAGTTCTCCTGCGAAGAGAGAAGGGATGTTGATTAGTCTAACTTATGCACCGACACGTTCCGTTGCCTTTATCCAGAAACAGTTAAGCTGTGTTCAGACACACGAGTCGTTCGATATAAAGGAGAACGAAGACCCGACAAATGCAAACGCTTTTCCTACAGTACGTGCGTCCTTTATTTACACCCTGGAATTACAGGGTCTTCAAGCATGCTTTCAGATTCGAGAGTCACTTTTTTATCTGTAGATACAAGGGAGCTTTCTCGAAGTGTGAATCGACCATTACCCGCAAACGAGTCTCGAGTGTGACACTCGTAAGCGACGGTATTATGTTGCGTATGCACATACGGCGTACATTCTTCGATCGTTATTATCAAAAATAATATTAATATCACCTTTTGAAAATACTCATGAGATTAGGTAGAGTTATTTAAGTCACGTAAAATAGAAATTCAACAAAGTTTTATTACAACAACAACGAAAAAAATCCTTTCCGTCGCCGAACGCAAGAATCATGTAATAAATTTATTTCACATATAAATAGATAGGTGGATTTTAAATAATGAACGGTAAATATTCATTGTATGGACACTGATAAAAGAAAATTTGTCAATTCGATAAAACATTTGGTCATTAAATATTTAAAAGTGGCTGCAAAAATAATTCTAGAGCACCAAATAATCGACGCTTATTAACGGATTTCAAAAAAAAATATGCCATTTCGTTAACATACTTTCTCATAACCGAACATATCGCACACTAAGACAAACAAAGACAACCCAAAAAGTAATTTATCAGTAGACAAAAAATAAAAATGTTTTTCTCAATTTTTTGTTACTAAAGTTATGAAACTAAATAACATTTTAGGTCATAAATGTATCCTAAAATGACACTATTTGAGAACTGGGGCTAAGTTAGTTGCGTATACGACAGAGTATCCGTATACTACCGTATAACTCATAATTCTTGTTTTTTTTTTAGTTGTCTTAGTTTTGATCTAGGTGTGCGATATGCCTATAACTGGAAACTTAAATGCAAATAATATATTTGTTATTTATTCCGTGACTGCATTTTGGTGCATATTTATTTAGTTCGGTGTCAGTATATAATACAAACTATACACGTGTAATACATTTTAGGTGCACATGTGTGTTTTTTCGTATGAGTTATTTTTTTAGCGGTGCAAAAAAATTAATTTGTGCTCATTTAAATCGCAGCGAATCTTTAAAACAAGGTTTCTTAATGAAATTGCTTAGAACGTAAATAAAGAGTTACGAAGTTTAATCAAGGAGAGAGAGAGAGAGAAAAAAACAGAAAGCATGTGAAAAATTAATACAATTATATTGCGGTATACTTGGTATTTCACACAGACAAACAAAAGTAAAGAAAGTGCTGCCATCTGGCAAAAATGAGATAGCGCGGGTAATGTAACTTCTCTGTTCGTGTATCCCAGGCCTCGTCTCGAGTGTAATATTACGTCACATAATAGGCGAAAGAAGATGAAGTTACGAGACAGAAGTTGTACCGTCTACTTGACAAAATGACTTCAAGTAAATTTATCGAGTGTGAAACGTGATTCGGGACTTGCTTCTACGTTTTCCCGAGTTGATGACAAAAACAATGAAACGAGAAATTACCGAAACTCACTCCGCGCACTTACACGCTTCTTGAAAGAGCAGGCACGTTTAATATATAAAGATAATTAATTGGCAAATACAATTTGTTCGTTTATTATTCTTAAAGTAATACGACAGAAACAATAGAGTGGCAGCCGTCTCCCTGAGGGTGCGTGACGTGTGCGAAACTTTGCTCTCGCGTCTCGGCTGTATAATGCCCCGCGTCCACAGACGATGTTTTATGAGATTTTCGACTCGAGAAAAATCTCCGAGATAGGGAATGGTGCTCCCATGAAATTCTTTGGATACAACTTTTCATATTCCAGCAAGTCTCAGAGATTCGAGAACCGCCAATTGTCTCGCGCCTAACTTGATGTTCCGTTCGTTTAGTCGGGTGAATTTGAATCTCCCAAGCAGAAGTTAAAACTAAATAAATATGCTAATTAAATGTCATAATTAGAAAGATATACATATAAAATCATTTTTATCGAAAAATATTGTTGTTGCGCCACAGGAATTCGAACCTGGATCTCTTTCCAACCCGGAGAAGATGCATTATCCAACTATGCTACAGCGATATTATTTTTGACGACAAATTGTCGAACCTATATATTACACTTTTTCAAATTAATACATCTATTATTCCATTATTTGAAGGCCATCTACTTTGTTTTTACGGAATCTCAAATATTTTTGAGTAAACCGATAGCAGACGCCAGAATTAACAATTAATTTTTATTAAATTTTTGGACACATTGATACAACTTATATATTATTAAGAAAACACATTATTATTGTGAAGTTGAAATTATTCAGAACATAGGTCTTTGATATTTTAAATACTAATTAAATGTTTTAATTAGAAAGATATACATATAAAATCAATTTTATCGAAAAATATTGTTATTACGCCACCAGGATTCAAACCTGGATCTTATATGTATTTCTTTCTATAAATATCACAGACCGTCTGTTCTAAATAATTACAACTTTACAATAAGAATGTGTTCTACTAATAATAAATAAATATTTGTAATTCGATGTCTATATTTGTGATTCGATGTCTCTATTTGTCTAACTTTTCAGCATATATACACCTCCTTATATACAATACGAATGACTTATTGCGATACTGAACTAGCGATACATGCAACTTTTACAAATTATATAATGTTTAAATGATTTGTGTGTTAATTGATATTTTAAAAGACATACTCTAATGTATATACAATATATTAGAAAGAGTTAATGATATTCATAAATTCCTTTATTGCACTTTTACCATGCAGCTTCGTGTCTTATTTGTATAATATAATTGTGTTAAATAAATAAATAGACAATAATTTATTACATCCCCCTAAATCTATATTTCTATATAATATATTACAATTTCGACTTAATTTGTAGTTATATCTCTAAAATCCTGTCGTAATATGGAAATCTGAAAAATTTATTTCGAACCGAAAAATAACACACTTGAAAAACAATTTGCGCCAATGTCAAATGTTCAAACACATGTGGTTTAAATAAAAATTGTCGACAATCTGTCTGTGTTAAAGTTCTTAAAAATTCGACATCTGAGCTGTTAACATACGTAAATAATAAATGACATAACATGATAAATGACATAAATATTTGTAGAACATAGATTATATGCAATGCATGGTAAATCAATGGTCTCGCTGTCAAATCGAACGTCATGTTCAGAATTGAGTTTTTGTCTTCTTTTACCAATCCCATGCTGATCTCCAGATCAATATCTCAACACGTGGACACAGTACCGAGTATTGAGATGTATCTCAACTAAATCTCTGAAATTATCTCATCGTGTCTCGTTCCATGAACACGGGCCTTAACATTTGCAATTGTGAAGTTGTGGTATATAAAAAAAAATGTATTTAAAATCCGTGGCATTTATCGATCGTACACAATACATGTATCTCGTAATAAATCACTCGCTACCCGCTACGGAAGAATTAAAAAGTTGTATATGAAGTATTAAAAAATTAAATTAATATCTTGGTACTTACTCAGCAGGGTCAACAAAGACAAAATCTGTGTATATCTTCAGTAGCTGACCGCCTATGACGTAACCGACTGCAGGCCCAATTATGGACATCGTGTAAAAGATTCCTAGAAAAATGAAAAATAATATTTAAGCAAATATAAAAAATAACTTTTCCATGTGATGTTGATGAATCATTTCGGTAGATTATTAAATTTGTATTACAAGTCTTGTGCTACAGATATTTATGTGACATTATATAATATTATTAGCGTATAAAACTCGTCCAAGGACGGATGGGTAAAATATGTGCATGACATAATTGAATTCATTACCTACCAATAGTATAACATTACAGTTCTACAATTTTGTTATTTCTGACAATAGAAATGTACTAGTATGTCGCCTATTTGAAAAATGTCATCATACATACCAGTTACACATACATCTGTACAAGTGTACCATGTGTAATATTATACAATATAAGTATTACTTATATATTATAAATCGTACAATGAAATTAATTTATATAATAAGAACCTTCCGGAAGTGTATGTATCTCAACAATACCTAAACATTAAAGTCGCACGTTTAGTATCATAAGTGGGCACAATACTTCCTTGGAAGGGTACCAGTCCTGAGCCCTGTTTACTATTCAGGCGTGATAAAGGTACGCGGGATCGAGCCTTGAATAGGCACAGAGAGATGCTGTAATCTCCTATCGAGATGAACACTCACGACTGCTAAAGGACCGAACATACAGGGGCCGGATAGAACAAATACGAATATCGAGCACGACTGTGTAATTATATCACTGCTTCTACATTCTCAACTTATTCATATTATAATGTATATTTTATATATATAATTAAACTTGCTTGATCTACTTGACAACTTTTTAGGACCTCTAAAATATCAGCCTCTACTTGAGCCGCAAGCGTTGTAGAACCGACCAGCCGCTGCCAGAAGTCGAGTTTATTGAACAGGCATTTGCAGCGGCGCCCAAAAGTGTGGAATTCTTTTTCCTCCATCCCACGAAATAGTGCATCAGAGACCGTATTTAAAAATATACTGAAAACGCACCTTTTCACAAAATCATATTCATAAATTCAAATAACAATTTTCAATTTGAAATACCAGTGTAGTAAACTATTTATATGTAAAGCACCGTTGAGGTGAAAAAAACTATCCAATGTTGTTATTAATATTATTTTTATTCACCCATAAAAGGAATTTAGCATCCCCTTTCCCTGGACCTTTCATATATAAAGCCACCCGCGCGTGTCATGAAGCGACGAAATTATACAAAAAAAAAAATTCAACAAAGTTTTTCAACAAAGTAATTTTAAACACAAACAGATCGAATCTGTAATAATTTTTAAATCGAAACATCTAAAAAAATTCGTCAAGTTATTATGTAAAAGTATTTAAAAATATTATACTATTATACAAAATAATACTAGGTTTATTATATAATGAAATGCACATATTTAACCCTGCTTCAAGTACAGATTTGCCCTGTGTTGTTGAAAACTTTTTGTAACCAGACGCATTGCACAATTTTACAACAAAATATACGAAATTCACTAGTTGACAAATAAAATGTGAACTTTGAATTATTTGTAAGTGATAAGTACATTATTTTTCATCACACATAGACTAAACTAATTCTCTGCAATTTTAACAGAGAATGTGTTTAAAGGCTAGCATTCTCTAGAAGTCAGTTTTAATTCGATCATTAAATTTATTGTCACTTTTGATGTCACATGAAGAATCGTGGAATCAAATCCAACATTATGCATGATATGGTGAAGATTGTCTGGTTTCGCTAGTACACCTATTACAATAAGGGATGAAATGACATGTATGAAATATGAATTAAAGTATATATCCAGAGAGCCAACTACTAAATATATTATATGTATATATACTTGTCCGATACAACCGTTTGTTTAAATTAACCGTTGTTAATAAATTCCAACAAACACCTTCATGCAGGTGGTAGCAATTTATTGGAAAGTCTTGATTCTAGTGTGTGGAACATATCTAATATCGCGTAACTACACATGTGTTTTCAGTATAAATTTACTATAGTTCTGTTTTGCTTTCTGTTCGGTATTTAATTAGTTTCCTGAACCATTGAGCAAAGCAGGGTCGACACGCTTGTACCAGCAATAAAGGAGGTGTACGCGCGTGTGAACAGAGCCTAATGATTTTCAAATTAATGATTGATAAAATAATAATTAATACGATTTTCTTTTAAATTAGCTATGTTAGCCAAAACTATGTATGTTCTACAGAATCAAAATAATTGTAATGTTTATGTTCGCGTTTCGTGGCAGTGTGCTCTGGCAAATCTGTGATGCTATAAGAAAGTTATCGGCCATTAAATCTTATAGTTCTTCTTTTTATCCCGTGGTGCTTCATCCCAGAGCGGGATTCTCTCCTATAACTGCTCTCTTCCAACGTTTATCCCCGCGTATTCTTCTACAATTCAAAGACCTTCCCACCTTGCTCCAGTCCTGTTCCACAGTCAGCCCACCACCTCCATGGTCTGTCTCTAGGTAGCTTCCGCTAGGCTATTCACTTGATCATGACCTTTAGTGTTCTGTCATCTTATTTAAACATGGCTAACCAATCGACTAGACTATACAGAATCTTAATTCCAGGTATATGTTTGTATTCTAGTGTAGGTTCAATTTTTTTTTAAATGTAGCGCGTTCAAAAACTGCTAATTTATTTTCCTAATACCCAAAGGTACGGCACCATGTTTCGCAACCATAAGTGACTATTAGTCTTAATATTATTTTATATATTAGCAGTTTTCTTCGTCAAATCATTATTTTTGACCTCAGTGGTCCTTTACAGGCATACAGGCTAGAAAGCAGATTTCCAATCATTGCGTTGTCCTGTTTAGCGTGTTCAAGTTAGATCCCAGGTATGTATTATAAAGTTTTCAACCCCTTTATACACATGTCCTACGCAAACATTCTGGGGCGAAATATAAAAATGCAATGCGGTATTCAGCCGCAGCTTAAAATTATCGATTCCAATATACTACTACGTTGCCGTTTTCCGATACTTATACGTAATTATATTATTTCATAATTGCACAATATATCGTATTTTTGCATAAAGTCATACTTTTAATTTTTCTCCACTCGGAGCGACTTTCCAAATTCAAAAAATCAATTCATATAAATATAATATGAATAAATTTTCATGTTTTTGATATTTGTAAAACTAATTTTTAAATAATGGGAGAAGCCCTTAAGCCTTAGCAGTAATATAATACAATACATTATTGCAAATTGATTATTCTCAATTTTACAAAATCATCCAAAATGAGAATTTTGTGCCAATTTAATGGTTTAAAAATCAATTAGTATTTAATATTTTATTCATTTCTTATGTTCAGATTTATCAACATGATTATTTAGTCTTCGAGTACGATAAAAAAATGTATTTAGAATAATTCTACATCGCTGGAAAGTCTTCTGTTTCATAACTGAAAATGAATTTAATGATCGCAGTTTTTCAAAATAACATTCAAGTAAGTGTAATTAAGTATTGAAAATGTGTCCATCACTATACACAATAATCATCATATTGGTATTTTAGACACTTAGATACAGAATAATATTTCAAAGTAGTGTCTAAAACCCATCCTAGGACTTCGTACAAGTGCCGTATTTATTTAATTGCATTATCTTCCTTATTAATTAAATACTACAAACACTTTTAGATAACTAGTGTTTTTGAAAATTAACATTAAAATGTTGAGAAATGTGGTTAAAACATTTATCTTTGAAACGATCGTTGTGGACAGGATAATTATAAAAAACAAGGTTTTAAATAATAATTACCTACCTACAAAATATTCTTATCGCAAATACTGTTTTAATTCCAATTTTCAAAATTAAAAAAAAAAAACTATATTCATAAAAATGTAACTTCAGAACAAATAAATCGTACAAACGAAATGAATTATTTTCCCATTTAATTCTCGATTTTTGTGACGAAAAAACATTAATACTTCAGGATTTTATTTATAAGATTCCAATTCCACGCCCGATGAATATTTATATCAATTAAAAGTATAAAACACATTTAGGTATACAATACCTACATAAATAAGAATACAATTTAACAGAGCATTAAAATAAATACTTTATTCCATAAAACGAATTACTTGCGTATTACAATAATAAAAAATGAACATTAATTAAATATATCTTCCTTCAATAAAAAGTACCTAACCTAACCTAATCTAATCTTGCTAAATTTTTATTATTTTATTGCATTCTGGCATTAATTCTAAGGAACAAAGTATTAGCGTTTTAATGTACGTATTAATAGTTCTGCATAAATAATTTATTTTAAAAACTAGATATGATTAAAATTCAACGAACATATCTTTCTTTCGATAGTTGAATAATAATTATTTAAATAATATGTTCGGCATTTAAAAATAGATATCGGATCATCCAAAGAAAATTATAGAAACCGCGTTGGTATTGTAAAAATAGTTAGGGGTGAGTTCTTTAGCTTTTATTGGGATAAGTCTTCATTGTCGCGGATCGTCTATGAGTTTCTCTAAAATAAACAACTCAACAATAAATGGCATAAGCCTCGGATATAAACGGTGAAGGAGTGTGAATTTTCTGACAGTTTCAAAGGGTCAATTGTATACAACATGTGTTGTGTCAATTGTGTACACATTTGTAATAACGGCTGGGCACCGCAATACTTCTAGAATTATTGTGGCTTTACAAATAATTTCTACGTATTTTTATATATTTTACGTTTTTTTTTCTCTCTTAATTTATATATATATATATTTCTGTAATTATTAGTTATATTAAATAACTATATAATATCTATGCTACAAATTATAACGACATTAAGTTCACGGAAGGACACATTATGAGATAATCTCTGAGATTTTGTTGAGATACATCTCAATACCGTGTACACGGGTTGAGATTGTAATCTGGAGATACACTCAGATATCAGCTTGAGACTGGTAGAAAAAGATAAAAACCCAAACCAGTAAGCATCAGTGAGATTCGATACGTCACCAAAAACCATCAATTCTGAAAGTTTAATATTAACTCTTATTACACATTTAATTTATTATACAATAGGTACATTTATTCCTTTTTAACTGCTGCTAGGGAGATTCAAAATCAGCCAACTGATGAACGACATTTGACGTTTGACGTTTGACATACGACGATCGTGAAGTGTGGCGCAAGACGGCGAATCCCTGAGACATGGTGTATACACGGGGGCTGCGAAAACTGAGAATTATCTTCAAATAATCTCATGGGAGCAAAATCAGTATCTCAGAGATTGTCTCGAGTAGAATAACTCATTCGTAGAATCGGGCTATAATATAATAATGAAATGAAGGCATTTTTACAGCTGAAATACATCTCTATCTCCTCATTCATAGTATACTCCAGGGATATGGGTGTTGAGAGAGGGGAGAAGTGTCATCTGGCTGTGCCAGTGTTGTGGGCTATGCGCATTCTTCAGTAATGAGTTCATCCAGATACGGAAATTCACATAAAACATGACTACACTTGTCCCGGTATGTTCCTGGGAAAAACAATTATTCGGATGGTAACATTTCACTTTATTTACAGTTCGCTTCGTATAATTTTCAGTTTTAAGATTTTTATGTACTTTGTTTTCAAACTTGCGAAAAAAATTATTTCCGACAATGTCACAATAAAACTGTTTCAAGCGGAAAACAGAACAATGTGCAGTGAACATATTTTTAACGAGTAATTCATTAACTTTTACCATACCATAATAAAAAATACCAGTACGCAGTCATGCTGCCAACTCGTGTCACCGTAAGAAACTTTTTTTTTAGCATTTTATATATTTTTTTAAATAGTTTTACCATCTTAAAAGGCTTTAAAATAATTCATGTAGTAT
The DNA here is from genome assembly GCA_031772225.1 of Eubasilissa splendida. Classification (NCBI taxonomy): domain Eukaryota; kingdom Metazoa; phylum Arthropoda; class Insecta; order Trichoptera; family Phryganeidae; genus Eubasilissa; species Eubasilissa splendida. The sequence goes on from CM062848.1 coordinate 27,195,699, forward strand.
ATTGAGCATTAAAAGGGAAAAAAGGTCAACCCTTTTCTCCATTCATTTAATTAGTGAGAAAGAGTTATAATTATATTCTTAATGAAAATACATTTTTCTTGTGACGTTACAATTTCAGAATAATATCTAAAATATATTTAAATTATGTAGAACACATAAAAAATCTATCAATCGAAATTTTAATCACATTTTATTTATATAGTTGTGATTTTTCAGAACATAGTTATATAATAATTAAAATAAATTAAACCGGAAACAAAAATTAATCAAGTTTCGGTGGTGACAATATATTTGTGTGTTGGCTGGTATGATGGTTTATGTGCGGTATATATTTCTGGTGCCGTCAATTCGCGTCATATATTTCTTACCATTCTCTCCTCATTCATTCGTTCTGCTTGACCAAACCACTAAAGCGACCTTTTTTAATCCTATTCTCTTTTCTAAAACCAGTTTAACTTCCTCTCTTAATTTGTTCAATCTTTAATTCATCATAATAAATGGATTTGTCGTACAGAATCTATTTTTTACATTCTATAAAATGACTAAACGTATTGCGGTTCAAGTTTGGTTAAACATTACAAAAAAATAAGAATTCGCGTGAAATTTTGCATGTACAATATCTACATATGAGGCCACTCTTGCAATAACACTGTATATCGGTGTTGGGCCGATATTAATTATGAATGCTATAAATGTTGTATTAAAAAAACATATAAAATAAATAATAATGCTATTAAACACAATTTGTAAGTGAGTTTCCCTGCACCAACACTATATCTAATCCAAGATGGCCGACACTCCGTGTATCTGTCAATTATAATTTGTAAAAACCGATATACAATGCTGTTGCAGGGGCGTCTCATATGTTAAAAAATATGTTCAATGGTGATATACAAAAAGAGCTTGCTTTTTGATTAATTAATTTTTAGTTATTACTTAACTTGCCATTTTTGAAACTCCCGATATGCCCCGGTTTTATTTACATAATGTGTAAAAAAAGTACAATGCTACAAGGTAATATATTTTTTATATCTCATATTGCAATATATTTTTTTTATTTTCTGGAAAGTAACATGTGTCGACAGACGTCATAAAGACCGGACAAATTATTAAGTAAAAATCGACACGGAAGAGAGACTCTTAATATGACATGTTTGAATGAAACTCTATCTCAGAAATTCTCCCGAAATAATTTTTGAAAAAATTTTTTGAAAAAAAAAATTTCACAGAAAATAAATACAAACTAATTAATTAACATTCTTTATTTTTAACTGACAGGAAGAGTGTTAACCAACACTTAAATCATGAAAATAATTTAGCATTTCATCTACACATATTATGCAAAACATTACGGGACAAAATGCTAAATGCGAAACCTTTTTCCGCGTTTAGCATTTTGTCTTGGGCTTTGATGGGTCCCACCCGTGCCGGTCACTTTAAATTAGAGTACATTACAATATTATTATTATATACTTTAGTATGGGTACTTATGTACAACGTCTAAGTGAATCCTGGGAAATGCGAACATCACAAAGAATATATCAATACGTGGTGACTCCGAATGATTGAATACAAAGTTTATAGTTATCCAGTGTAGCAATTACATAGGCCTCTTAAAATCTCATTTTCAAAAACAAATGCCGCGCGAGTAATTTTGCTTATGGCAACACGTGTAGAACGCTTCATTTGACATTTGACGTTTACGTTAAATTGGTGTGTTTGCTTTCCCGAAATGAGCAATTGACCGTTTTTGAACGATGAATGTCAATATAAAGTAAGTATTCTTGTATTTTAACTATATTTAAAAGTTTATGTTGTAAATTACGTATTAGTAAACATTATTTTTAATATTTATTCAGAGAATCCAAGACGAAGCAAGAAACAGCAGAATGGATACGAGGTATGATGCAGATGTGAATGGATAGCGGGTTTCGGTATTTGATGATGATACAGATTCTAACTGTAAGTACTCTGCAAGGCCTTGCAATGCAAATCTTATCACTCATTTTGCATTTAATATGCTACCTTTTAAAAACAAATAAATAATGCACACCCCAATTGTAAGCAGATCAATTATACAAATGTAATATGTTTGTATGTTCATAGGTGGAAGATGTTGAGCACAGGCCTCAAGTCTAAATATCTTGGCATTGCATTCAAATACCAACTCATGGCATCACCTCAAAAAAATGCACAGAATGATAATTCACAATATAATTAATTAATTTTCTGGTGTATGCACACTTACATAATGTAATAAAATATAAATATTAGATATCGATAATGCTTTTATTTAGTTTAATTATTTCATTTATAATATATACCCTTTCTTTGTTCGCAGATAAATCAAAACGCAAAATGAATTCAATCACCCCAAATGAACAAATAGACAATACACAAGAACTGCATGTAGTCAAGCTGAGAGATATTTGGCCCAACTAAATTTTAAATTAGTCAAAGAAAAAAATAATATGTAATTAATTAAATAATTTATTTCTTTAATTTTATAAACATTAACAATTTCTCTATTTTTAAATGTTTACTGCCTCGCGCTGTGTTTAGCTAATGTGGTTTCACCCCCTTTCATTTTAAGGTATTAACATAAACCGTTTTTCTATTTACTAAAATAATAATGTGTAGTTATGTCGTATGGCTTTACAGTTTCTAATTATTGACTTTAATTTTACTTACTTGACTTTACTCAATTTATGATGGTAATTTCTGTATGTGATTTATGTTAAAAGGTATATATATAAATATAATAAAAGAGTTTTTACAGAGGAAGAATTGTTTTATTATAGATCCAATATTATTGTAAAATAAATGTGACAACAATTTAGGCTAAATCTCAGAAATGAATGATGTACAGAGCGATGAAGATCTTTAATGAAATGCCAGATGAAGATACTTCATAGATTCAAAATGAAACTAAGCCAATATGTGTAAGATAAGTTTGATCTTATTTATATTTACATTTGTACGCACAATATTAAGAATAAATAAATGAAATGCTATGGCTGGTTTAATAATTGGGAAAAATAGCCATTTATTAGATCTCGTCTTACATTATTTCCATCCTGTGCAGGTTCAGAGTCAATTTCATATAATATTGTCACAAAGTCTGGTGACTCGGTAACATTATGCAGCACTGCTGTGGCTATAATGACTGCTTCCACTCTTTCAATACTCCGCCTGAGTTTCATACCTATTGCGGGGAAACGCCTTTTCCACACCCCAAATGTTCTTTCTACAACATTCCCAGTCCTGATTTGGCTCTCGTTATATAGTTTTTCTGCCACAGATATTGGATTTGTAAATGGAGTAAGTAAGTATGGTTTGAGTAGATAACCACGGTCACCAATGAGATGTTTCTCATTAAAAATACCATCATCTAGTTGCCCTTTTAATGTAGAATGACTAGAATACTATCGTGTGTTGAGCCTGGCTACCTTGCAACAACATTTGTGTATTTCATTGTGGCATCTATTACTGCCTGCACATTAATGGAGAAGTAATCCTTTATATTTTGATAGTATTTCGCATTATTTCCTCCTGGAAATAGGATTTCCACATGAGTGCAATCTATTGCACCGATCGTGTTTGGAAATTTTATAATGTTGAAGAATTGATTCAGATATTGCTGAATTTCTTTGGTAGATACAGGTATACATAAATTGTGATCTGAGAGCGGCTATTACTCTGCTCACTTTATTCGCAATCCGTGAAATAGTGCTCTTGTGTACACCAGATATATCACCCGTGCATCTTTGCATTGATCCTGTGGCATAGAAATGCAAAGTTATCGAGACCTGGTTTACAGGACGAACTGCATGATTTCTGATCTTTATCAAAAATATTATTATATACCTATGAAGTAGATAACTTTAGATGACATTATATTGTCTGAAATAAGCAAGACCAGTTACCTAACCATAATTTTGGACAGGCGGAATCTTACAATAAAATCTATATCTTCCCATATAAAATGATCACTTTGTGGCCTAAAAGATTTTGCTCTTCTTGTTAAGGATGTATTGAACAATTATTTGATCGTCAGAAGAATCGGTATCAGTGCTATCTGACATAATAATGTTCAAGAAACGAAATTATATGGAAAAAATGTAAAGATGAGGTAAGTATAACAAATATAATAAATTGAAATTTTAAATATGAATTAAATATATTAATTAGAAAGATATACATATAAAATCAATTTTATCGAAAAATAATGTTGTTGCGCCACCGGGATTCGAACCTGGATCTCTCTCCTAATCGGGGAAGGTGCATTATCCAACTATGCTACAGCGACAATATTTTTAGCGACAATTTTCGAACCTATATGTTACCTTTTTGATATTAATACATTTAATCGTTCCATTATTTGAAAGAGCCATCTACCTTATTTTTACAGAATCTCAAATACCTTTGAGTAATCTGATAGCAGACGCCAGAATTATCCATTCATTTTTATTAAATTTTGAACACATTGATACAACTTTATTATTAGGAGAACACATTCTTATTGTGAAGTTGTTATTATTCAGAACATAGGTCTGTGATATTTTAAATATGAATATTGAAATGTTATCTATTAGGATGATTCCGGTAATCATTCATATGCAGTGAATGACTGGTTAAAGGTTCGTCAGACAGATATACTTCAAAACAAACGCGGATATTGCAAGAAGTCGAGAGTGACTGCTGACCCCGATGAACATAAATGTCATACTTTTGTATATAAATACCTGACGGTATGTATATTTTTGTGTATATACGCCTAAAGGTATGAACGTATGTATGTAATTCTTATATACGAGAATGTACGCCTGATGGTAAAAATGTACGTATCGTATTCCTTTATATGTACGTCTGATGGTATAAATGTACGTATCGTATTCCTTTATATGTACGCCTGATGGTATAAATGTACGTATCGTATTGCTTTATATGTACGTCTGATGGTATAAATGTACGTATCGTATTCCTTTATATGTACGCCTGATGGTATAAATGTACGTATCGTATTCCTTTATATGTACGCCTGATGGTATAAATGTATTTATCGTATTCTTGTGTATGCTAATTGTGTATACATACCTGATGATATGAATGGATAATTAAAAATTAGTAGATAATTAAAAAATAGAACTGCTCGTTGATTTATTTGATGTTACTTTAGAACCTAAATAAGATTGCCCCTTAGATAAATAAATGGCTTGTGAAATAGTAATAAAAATCGAAATAAGTCATTCGCGGATCCATCCCCAGGGTACGAAGGAGCCGGCTCTCGTAAACTTTGCGAGTTTCTCATTCACGGATGTAATAAGATTCTCAAAGACCACGTACGAATAGATACAGCACACAAACTTTCCCGTTTTCCGTGACAAACATCTCGCACGTGCGGCGCGATCCTGCGTTGGATTTCCTTGTCTGTGGTGACACGCGGTGTTTGATCGGGGCACGTGGTTACACCACTCGATTCCTCTCCCCCGGGAGGTTCTCGTTTGGCCTTGTGGATGGTGCGGTCGCAGGGGGATGCCGATCGTCGCTGGTCCCCGACAATCTCGTCTCATTATTTTCTCGCCGATAAATTTGAAACGTGAATAAATCAGCGGTTAATATTTTTGACAGTTATTTAATAAAAAACATATAGGTACGTGCCATAATTTATGAAAATTTATTTAATATATATTATAGTTTTCAAAAACAATCAAATTCATATTAAATAATTACGTACAAATATTAAAGATTTGGAACATAAGTCAACTTGCAGGTTTCTTGAAAGTTATGAAAAACAAGAATTATGAAGACAAATTAAAAATTAGCAAGGCACTTAATATGGAGAAAAAAAACATTTATTTAAATAAGTATACACCCATCAAACAAAAACAGCAATCAAATTCTTTAAATTCAATTTAGAAAGTGGTGTATAAATAAAGCTAATTTTGTCCGTCGATAAAATTAGTTTAACAGCTATCCTTACATAATTATTAAAAAAAATAGAATTCTTAATTCGGACATGAGAAAATGATTAAATAATGTATTAAAACATTAAAAAATCCTGTTAGACAATTTATTCCTTCCAATATTAGTATTAGGTTTAACGGATGAACTGGCGAAACGGGATGTTGGATTTGGAATTATCTAGGCTGGAAAATGAAATATCACAAATTTCACGCATATTGTTTATAGCAAAATTGAGATTTGAGGTTGTAAGTGGAACAATTAAACATTTTTCACCATTCCAACGGACCAACGAAATGGTCAACAAAAATAAAAATTCGTTGTTACGCGTAATTTATAGTTTGCCTTTACCAGAATGAAATACAAAAGAACGCATTTTTAATTTAAATTGATTGGAAAAATAAGAGTTGAATATGAATGAAATGAATGTAGAATTTAACGAAAAAAATCGTTAAAATAATGGCTCTTAAATTGACAAAAATTAAAAATAAAATCTAATTAATATTTTTAAAGTATTGTATGTACAGTATGATCTGATCTAATAAAATCAATTTAATTGATTTGTATTTTTTTTTTTTAATATCATAAATAAAATAATCAGAATAAAGTGGTTGCTCGTTTACTCACCACTTAGCGCACAAAACACTCGTCTGGATTTGATGAGGGTTTTGAAATGTGTACAAAAGTTCCACGCTCGGTCATATTAAATGGAACCATTATGCACCATCAGGTTCCAGTTCGCATCAACAAAGCTCGAATACAACCATAACAAAAAACTTTAACCCTTTTTTAAATATCCTAAATTAATCCTACTATATTTGTTTTAAACGATTGATTAAGGTATGTGATTTATTCATTACGAGATATTATAATCGAATTCAGTGACGTATGAGCAATTTGTGGTTAAATTGGTGAAAATTCATTTATGTATGTGATAGAAATTCAATTTCTTAGATAGATAAATATCTAAATGATACAACTTCCTGAAATCTTCCTTATATTATATATACATATGTATTTATGGAATATAAATGTTTAAATATAATAAAAATGTATTCATTTACATATTAAATTTCTCGTGGTTCCGCGACAAAATCGTGTTGTTATAGAAAGATATCCATATAAATACTACATATTGAGAGGATATGTACATGTGTGTTACATTAAAAATATGTGTCGAAAATTTTCAAGTAGCATGTAGCTAATCTCATGTCAGAGGTGTAAGCATTTTTAAAAAACGTACTTATCAAACTATTTCGATTCATTAAAATGTTTTTTTTTTAATATTCATAATCAACCTTATGGTTAAGATCCATTTTTTTAATTGTTAATTTTGTTTTATTAGCCACTTAATGAATTAAATACATCTGCCGTTTTCGAAAAATATTATTTTTTTCTACAGAATGTCATCAACTAATCAAAAACATATATTATATTATTACTTTAACAGAATCTATTTTAAAAAAATGTTTTTTCAGAATATTCCAATCATTTATTTTATCGTCTATTTTATTCTAAAAATAGATTCTGTTAAAGAAACAATATGACATATGTTTTTGATAACATCTTGAAGAATAAAATGATATTTTCTAAACCGGTATATGTATTTAATTCATTAAATAGTTAATAAAATAAAGTTAACAATCTAAAAATAAAAAATGTTACTGATTCTAAATTACATTTTGAAAACAAAAAATAAAAAGTCGTAATGGGTTAATTTTTCAAATATTTATTTCTTGCATGTACCTGTTAGAAATACTAGAATCATTTAACCTTATTACTGTAACAATACTGGGACGGTTGCTCAGTTCATTTCTCTATTACACAGAATTCAAAACTTGGCTAACGAGTTATGTGGATGTTGCTGACGTGTGGAACATAGCACTGCCTAGCAGAGGAATTCTTACATGTTTTTTTATGACTGCCAGATCGAAGGTACTGATTTGAGATCAACACATGCTACAAAGAATGTTAATTAAAATAAATAAATGAAAATTTTGTCGTTTTTTTCTTATATATATATTTAATTATTATGTAGGAATATAAGAAATAGATTTTTAAAGGTGGTGCTTGAAAAAATGTATATATGTACTTTTAAACTTTATATAATTTTTATTTCATACATTTTTTTACTGTGTATTATTTTTACCATGTATTTAATAATTATAACTTTTATCGTGTACTTAGTTATCATTTTTATTTTTCTTAATATATTACTGTAATATATTATATCTGGTGTAAAAGGCTCAATCGGAACTGTTAATTAAAAATAAGAATTAACAATATTTTCCGTAACGGTACGAGATTTGTGCATACTCTTTGAACATTATCGACTCATATCCATCCATTAAATATTATACACTAGGTCTGTTACTTATTTTTATTTTTTTCTACGAGGATGACATCTTCTATGGTTTATCGATTACGATACACCTGTACATATATGCGATATAAAGAATTTAGTGACTAGATAACTCCCGTAGTTCTTAACAGATTTCAATCGTACTTTCGTTGGCTAGCCTGATCCTGGGGCTGTTTAAAAAAAAATTAATTTTGTAACTCCGTTAATATTGGCCATAAAGTAAGAAATATTCATACCGAAAGAAAGAAATAACTCACACGGATGAAATCAATGTAATTCTTACGGCCAGTGTCGGAATGGATATTTTTTTAATAATACAAATACACAGATGTCCTACAGTTGCAATCGCGAATATACCAATAACAATAAACATATATGGGTGGGGGGGGCTTTCACGTGACATTTAAAAGAGAAGTTGGTTAAATTAAAATATCCATTAGTGCAGCACTCCTCTGTGCAAACATTCATGCGCCGGTTCGCGGTCGGGATGAAACATTGTTTGCACCCTTTTATGATCTTAATGGGGTGGTGGCACCGCTCGGGCGGGGACAAGTGGCTGAGCGGGCCGAGGGGAGCGTCCGGCGGCGAGGGGGGCGGCCCGAGGAGCTTTGGCGAAGATTAATCCCATCGGGCTTACGGGAAGTTCTCATCATTTATTTCGAGATTCATATTATATAACACATTATATCATTTCACCGTGTGTTCAATTCCCAGAGCCAGGCGTGAGCCATGAAAGCGATTAAGCATTAAAAACATAGGCGTATATACAGTTTTAAATAAATTTATAGAAATTGTAGAGATTTTCTCTAATGATGCACTTATGATGAACATGATATTATCTTTTAAAATTGGTAAAATTGACTTTGTGGTTAAAACTCATTATTTGTATTTGTTAACTTTGTTATATTAGAATTTACTAATCATTTAATAGTAAATGGTCATAGTTTTCATAAAAAATTGCGATTGTCAATTTTGTATGTAAACGGTGTCGGTCATAAATTAAATAATTTGGAATCGTTGGTGATAAATAAAGCGTGTAAAACTAATCAAAAAAATTATAAACAACCAACTAAATTTAACTACATGTCTCATTCTAAAAAAATTTCCTGAAAATTATTCGAGTAATTTTGTATCAAGTGACAATTTGAGTTAGATACTAAATTTATTTTTTCAATAATTAAGTTAAGTTAACAAATAAAAATAATGTTATTTTCAATGTATTCCATTTGCTAAAAATGTGTCGCTACGATTTATTAAAATAAATCTAATAAATATTGTCAGGTGTGCACTAAAAAAACCGCCACGTTCTTCCATATACTAGATAAATCCATTCTTACTTACATTCTAATACGATACCTACTCTTCAATAATTAAATCTATTAATTGCATATTAAATTTTCTCGAAATATGAATAAATTCATTCTGATGAAGGCCATTATCTCATCGGTAACACTCCGCGACGATCCCCTAAGCGCAGTAAAATATTCCATTATAATTACACTAATTAATGTAACATACCGCGCAAATATGATTCTTTTGATAATCTCGTCAATGTCAGTATTTCGAGTGTCCAAGTATACATTTCTCCCTAAAAATCATCAACGTTTTAGAATTAAAAATATGTTCGGTAAAGACGTCGTAGATTTCTACAATTGACAGATAATAATATTTTATGACAACTATTTTGGACCAAGTAAAATTTGGAGTCCTAGATTCGAAAACTTAATTGAGCAGGAAACAATCGCAAGATTCTGTAGATCCCAAAGACTGCGATGGGCTGGCCGTGTTGGAATAATGCCAGATAACAGGACACCAAAGATCATGACCGAGTGTACACCCTAGTGGAAGCGACCCGGAGGCTGGCCGAGGAAGGGTGGGCTGACTGTGTGGAAGAAGACTGGAGCAGGATAAGAGTCGGGGGAGAGCACTTGTGGAGGAGGCCAAATCTCATCTCGGGATGTAGTGTCGTGGAAGAAGAAGAAGAACTATTTCGAACCACGTAATTTGGAGTCTGGTTAAGTGTACTTGACAAAACTTCAATTCTTTAATGTTACGTACTTGTCTTCTTAGTACGTCTTTAGTGTACACCTCATAATGTGAAGGTCCAAGAAGTAGACTTTGTAACAATTAATATTTTATTACAATAAGTAGTATAGGTCCAACCGCAGATAAAAGAGACGCGCGCACTCCCGCGCGCCGTCTTTATAGCCACACATACCCGCATCGGCGGTGCGGCACGCATACACACATTCCAAGAACATCACATTTAATAGTATCAAACAAAAGACTGTTCACATCAGAAGTGTTAATGTTTCTAGATACATGAATAATTTGATTGAATTTGTATAAAAATATTCCTCAAATTAGTATGTTAATTGTAGTAGGTGATAAAACCTTTTAAATATTTTAGTACCGACATATAATACAAGATTATCCAACAAGCGTGATAGAACTTTAAAATGGAATTAATTTTTTTTTAAATAAGTATGGTTTTATTTTATTTGAAAGATCATTCGATGCTATTAGATTTCATTCAAAGTGCACCACGACTATGATTGATATAATGCATTCTTCGGATACAATTTTCACATAAATCTGGTGCAAGACCGATCAGCAAACTTAAGACGCAATAAATGATCATTTGGCTTTAATTCTTGCACTAACTTGATTTTGACGGGGTATTAGTCGCAGGACTTCACGCAAAATAGCCATATTATACCATATGACAAGCCTAAATGTTGTGAACGTCGAAGAATCGATAACTTTAGATCATCCCTTACACTTTTATTTACAGCGGCAATATTGAGTTCACTCCGGAAATTTCTTTATTTTGCCGGCGTCGTCACATCGTGTAAAGCATAATTGTTTTCACAACTCGAAGAATGGCTTGCTCAGATGTGTGTATGTATGTATATTTTTATTTAGTTGTAAAAATTATATAATAATATTCCTACATCTAATATGCAACACTTTAGAGAACAAAAAAAAATTACATCGATGATTATATCTTAAATACTAATTTAATATATTAATTATAAATATATACATATAAAATCAATTTTGTTGAAAAATATTGATTTTGCGCTACCGGGATTCGAATCTGGATCTCTATTTCCAATCCGGGGAAGTAAGTAACACTACCAATTGTGTTATAGCGCCAGTATTTTTCATGACAAATTTTCGAACCTATATATTACACTTTTTCAAATTAATACATCTGTCGTTCCATTATTTGAAAGCCATCTACATTGTTTTTACGGAATCACAAATACCTTTGTGTAAACCGACTGCAGACATTAAATTAGTATTTACAGACCGTCTGTTCTGAATAATTACAACTTCACAATAAGAATGTGTTTTCCTTAATGATGATTATATCGATCATAAAATTCACGAAGTGCGCGTTGAGTTTGCCGAATCAACGACTGATTTTGAAAATAATAATTGAATAATAATATTGAAATATACTCAATAAAAATAATGATGACAGCTGTCAAAATATTGATAAACATGACTAGTATTCTTATTTGAAATTCTATCAAATATATTCAGTTATATTATTACATATCATAATTATTTAATTAAACATTGTTAAGATAATTTAATCTAACTAAGGTTAAGAGTTCTTAAGAGGTAAATTACACATTTAAGAGATAATTCACGTCTTCTCACACACATTCAAAAATCTTTGAAATGTTCCTCGGCTTTATTTCGAAGGCTGAAAACTAAAGCTAAAATTTGTAAACTAACCGAGCACTGTTTATTTATGTAATAATAGTGCAATTCGCAACCAGTAAAGTGATTACCAGTTTCTTTCCACCTGATTTAGGCGCTTTCATGGCGGTGCCCCAAATTACATTTCCCTTATTGAAAACATCGCGGGAGACTGTCAAATTGCTAGGGCGGTTATGTAACCCTATCATAGGAGCAGGGCCAGATTTAGGTGTCAGAAAAACAGATTGAGCAAACTCTCAAATTGTATTGTTTACAATTTTTCTGTAAATAAATAATATACACACATATGTGTTACATTGGTGAAATTCTTATTTTTAATTGTAAACAAACTTTCATTACTTTGTTATACCACTAATTAATTAAAGTGAATTTCAACACGGATAGCTTCACTCGATATAAAACCGAAACTTTATTTATAATATCATAGAATGACATCGACCGAAGAGTATATACGTATATAAGAATTAAACCATAACATTAATTATTTCACGATCGAGATCCTTAACAGAAGAATGACATCGTTTTAAAAACCATGTAACTTATCAGTATACATACTTTTGTATTTCCTATTTTAATAGTCGCCAGTCGATTGCTTTCTGTTGGTGTATTCTTTCAATATTACAAAAATTATTATTGAACAAACGTAAACAAACGTGAACAAAACATTAATCTGTCATCTCGCGTCGCATAAACATGTCGCACTGTCAAATGCGACCATAGAGTTCGACGTGAGATGATCGTGAAATGACAGATGCTCAATATACTTACCAGTCGTAAAAATTCGTAAAATTTTCGCTAATTTATGTTTTTTCTTACTCGTAATAAAGACAGTGTATACTTCATTTCAAATTGAATATATATTTACTTACTGTTATTGAATATATAAAAGAGAAAATATTTAAGTCATTTTAACCTAGAGATATTAGAAACACTTTCGATATATTCGACACTTGCATGATTCTCTGTCCAATTACATATCCAATAAGTCATAGATAAACGATGTGAAAGCGCAATATTATTATGGATTATTACTTTATGAATTTTCTTCAACGAAATTATAATTATTATATATCATATATTACATATAATCATTAAAATAATACAAATACGCTTGAATAATCAAGCTTTCTGTAAAATACTCATTGCGCCCCTGACATTACAGTAGTTGGGGAAGAGTATTCGGGGACAGGGGGTAAGAGAAGCATCTGCTCGGCATAGTTGGGATGCTACAGAGCCCTATATTGGGGGAAGGGGTTGGGGAATATTCCAGCGGTGTGTCACGCTCACTGAGGGTGAACATTTTGGGACACCAAGCACAAACAAACAGGTAAGGAAAACGTTACATACGAGTATAATAAATCATACAAACGGCTAATATATTATATATACTTACTTACCATATACGAGGCGCTTTTTTTAAGTGTCGGATTTTTTTTTAAAGAATCACAATATTATTTTTACAACGCTTTTCTTCGGACGCTACACACCTTAAACTACTTCTCAACATAGTCGTCACCATTATTATGGCACTTGTCATAACGGGGCACCAATTTTTGTTTACCTTCATAATCGAACGACGCCGACTGGAATGAAAAGAACGTCTGTACTTCGTCTTTAAGTTCATCATCGTCATCAAAACGCTTGCCACCAAGGAACCGCTTCAGATGAAGGAAAATATGGAAATCACCTGGCCGCCAAATCAGGACAAAACAAGACACACTTGACAATGAATGTCAGTTGGTTTCATGTTTCGTGCATTCAAGAATCGAATCACGGACCGTGTCTCACAGTCGGCGGACTGATCTATTGTCTCGAATATATTAACCACTAACTACAAGATGGCCACACTATGTAAACGTCTCTAACGTTGCATGTAGTGTGTCAACAGGTAAAGGAAACCATTGCACATGCGCAACATCGCAACCGCAGCGCTACACCGGGAATATCCGACAACGTTACTAACTTAAAAAACGCGCCTCATATATTTATAAATGGTATAGAAAATATATTTCTTAAAATACTTACCAAGATAGACAGAAGACATCTTCTTAGAAACGTTTTCGTCGATATACGTAACACCAAGAGTGAAAAGAGGAGAGGCTCCCGCGCCGTGCAGCAGTTGGGCCGCCAGAAACACCAGCAGCACAGGGACGGATCCGCTGAGCACCCCGCCAGCCTGCATCTCGGCCTCCTCCATAGAACACTCCGACTGTGGACCATATCAGATAATCAGTCAGAGACGAAGGTCTCAACCCCGTCCAGAAACAACCCGACCAAAAAAAAATGTAATGTTTGTTAATTTTGTGTTATTTTAACCAACCAAGATTTAAGGTCTATCTTCACAATGATCTCTCAATGAGAGTCAGAATAAGTAGCTACGTGTGTACTGGATGCGTCATTCTAATCCGCGCGCAAAACCTACGAGCTGATTATTATTTATAAATCGCTCGGCGCTGAACTCTGCACTGTCCATTAAGCACACTCTAATCGAATATCCGATAGAAATCTCATCCGTGAATATGGGCATTGCAGCATTAATTTCCAATATGGTATAAATAAAATACCTTCGACACTTCGTTTTAAATTTAATATCATTTCACTATCAATACACATATAGATATTTTGGATTAAATTTCAATTTCGCAAATAAAAAAAAAAATGAAAAAATTATTAGGTACAACTGTTGCTAGAGCACTTCGGGTAAAATTAATTGCAGCGATAAATTTTATACAACCCTCATATATTCGTGCGGATCTCATCGCTTTAATAATGAACGATAAACTCGCAAACTTTACCGCCATGACTATGACGAACGGCACAATCTCCGTAAAAGCTCCCAGCCTTATTGTCAATATGGTAGAAGACGATTTTGCCTTTTGTCTAAAATTCATTAAAATCAGTCTTCCGGTCGGCCGAGGGCTGAATTATTCAAGACTCTAACAGTCTTTTCAACAATGCACATTTATGCCTGTGGATTGTTTTTAAATGCAATTAATTGCAAATTGAACGGTTAGCGCCGAAGCGCCTGGGTAGCATTCAATATTCATTCGTTTTCAGCCGAACTGCGTGGCTTGCCAAGTCAAAATGACAACTTCATTCTCTCGATAATTGAAAAACTCGGGCTTTAAATGAATTCATTTTTGTATTTAATAAAAAAAACAGTCTTATATTAAATACGATTAATATTAAATTATGTATGAAACCGTCTGACATAAAAATATCGTTATTTTTAAACAATTATTATGTATTTCTTCAAAAATTGCAATGTTACTTTGTAGCATTATATTATATAAATAATAAGAAAACACTTTGTTTATACCACTGTTTATTGATAATTCGACATGTTTTACGGCCAATGTATACTATATGTATACTCGTACAATATATATTGTATACTGATGATGAGACCATTGGTCTTGAAACATATTGATTTATCAATAAACAAAATGTTTTCTTATTATTTACTTTATTAACACATTTCTAAAAGTAGTGTTTACATTTAAAACGCAAAAATGTTCAACAATACTTCTGTATTGTATTATATTTATGTTTTTATTTATTTTATTACTGTAATCATATCAGCACAAAAAATGTACCCGAATTTTTCATTGTTTTTAATGGGACATTACAATTACAACTTAGGCGAATATTTCAGTTCTTCAATAATTGCAAAATTACTTTATGGCAACATCATATAATATTAATAATAATAAAAAAAAATTGTTTATACTACTGCTATAATCAATATTTTAGGTCTGAGGTAGGCTGTGTATGTTATATTATATTTACGTGTATTTAGAACAGTGTTCAGACATAATTTAAAAGAAAACAGAAAAAAACTTTTACTTATATGTTTATTAATTTTAGATTTTAACGACCAAATGAAAGTTATTGAAAGGATTATTTTAAACAGATTATTTTTTTAAGAAAAAAATTTAGAACTTTAGCCAATTCCATTAACATTTTCATATGGTAGAATTTTCACTGAATATTTTAAAAATAAAATGATGAATATTTATTTCACTTCATATAACGTTATTAAAATAACTCAAATTTAACAGCCATGAAAATTCTACATGAAAAAATATCATAAAAGCCATTAATGCCTTTTGAATAAATTGGAATTTACAGGGCTATCAAATGATCTTATTTTTCGCTTTGAGAGGGATGAAAGTTTGATACAGTGAGATTGAATAGTCGAATAATAATGTGTTCTCTTTAAAAAAATGATTATTTTATTGTTTCTACAAATAAATAGCTTGATAGTAGTACTTTAAAATCAATTAGAACCGCTTAACTTATAACCATTGGACCTTCTGTTATTTTTTTTTGATATTTATTATGTTTACGATAATCTAAGGATTCGCATATCTATAGAACCACTCTCGCTACGAGAGTGGCGGATGAGATTTTTATGAGATTTTCGACTCGATGCATTTTTTGGAGACTACTCTCGGCTTTCGTAGCCTTCTGTATACACATCAAGTTTCAGAGATTCGCCGTCTCACTGTGTGCTTGATGTTCTTTAAACGTCAATTTATTGACCATCTATGATCCACTCGTCAGTTGGGTGAATTTGCAGCAGCAGTTAAAACGGAATAAATGTTGACTAACTTTTCATAAAAAACAGTTGTCGATATCTATGGTTCTAGGTAACATGACATACGTGACGAGTCTTGCTGTCAAAATGAAATTTTTACCTTTTTCTACCAATCTTAAGCTGATCTATATCAAAATGATAACAAATATAATACTGAGATTTATTACAACTAAATTTTAGAGATTTATCTCAAAAAGAAACAAAAACTCAAACCAGTGTACACGACGTTCAGGCTGATTCTACATATGCACAAAAATTTTACCTAAAATCACCATAGATCTATACAACGATCAATTATGAAAAATGAGCATAATTAATTAACATTAATATAAGGCGTTAAATTAAAAACATATACAGTCGATTCCGCATATTTGGGCCGCCGGTTAACTGGGGCAGCCGCTTATTTGGTTCAAATCTCAAGGAACGGAAACCAAACCATGGAACTAACAGTAATTTACATCACTTAATTAGGACAACATCCCGCTTAATTTGGACGATAAAATTAAGAAAATAAGGACATGTTAGAAGTTCCTGTTGTTAATTATCAAGAATTTTCGACAATAGATAGCAATATAACATGTTACGAAAAAAATTAAGACTATAAGGATGCAATTTTTGAAGTCATTAAATCGAAACACTAAAAATTAGATGAAGAAGTCGATAATGATGAAGATCCACCTGTGCCAATCGGGAGGCAAATAAAACTATAACCGAGTTGCAGGGTTATTTTGTGCAGGAAGGCAATGAAGGGAGCCCTACATCAGCACTGAATACCTTATAAGTATTACTATGAAGTGCAAACTTACAAAAATAAAAAAACAGAATACCTACACTTGATGCATTCCTGCAGAATTAAATTGTATGATACTTACTGTTTATTATTTTATTTGTGAATTAATTGTTATTTTTATTTGGAGTTAATATTATTTTCTTATAATTTATATTTTTGTTCAAGAATTTAACAATACAAAATGTATTTTATAGAAAAATATTTATTGTTTAATTTTACGCTCCCTTCGGTTAACTGGGTCAGCCGCTTAATTGGGCCAAATGTCCTAGTCATGATGTGTCCCAATTAAGCGGAATTGACTGTATTTATTTTTAACTGCTGTTGGGGAGATTCAAAATAATCCAACTGACGAACGACAATGACATTTGACGTATGACGCACGACGAACGTGCAATGAGGCGCAAGACGGCAAATCTCTCGAGATATGGTGTGTTACGAGGGGATTGCGATAGGCGAGAGTCGTCTGCGACATAAAATCTGACTATGTACATGGACAGTTCTCACCATGCGGCCGGTGATGTTGGTGACGCGGTGACACGTGCCGCGCGAGTCGCCGGCCGCGCTGTAGCGGGGCGTGGCGAAGTGCGGCAGCGCGAACAGCAGCGAGCCCAGCCCCATGAGGACGGCGCCGACGCCCAGCCAGCGCGGCTTGCAGGCGCCGCGCCGCCCGCCCAGGTACGTCACGGGCACCAGGCACAGGAAGGAGGCCATGTCGTACCCGCCGGCCACGAGGCCAGTCTGCGAGGAGCGCAGGCCGAAGCGCCGTTCGATGGTGGTGATGACGACATTCACGAAACCGTTCACCACCATTCCTGCAAAAATAATATCGTATACTATTAGCGCACTTACGGAATTATTCAAATGTTGGTGCATTTTTTAATAATTCCATCTATACTACAATAAATAACCATTTTATCATTTGTATATAGACAGCCGGTATAGACTGATAAAACTACTTGACCCATATAGAATATAATACATATATTTTCTGCAATAATAAAGTTCAAATATATTTACGTAAATAAAAATGTAATTACAATTAAAAAATAACAAAATTTCTTACCTCGCTCGCACCATCACAATCTGTATATAACAGATTGTAATTAATATTATTACCGTTATAATCACGAAAAGGGAAAAATGAGAAAAATTGGACACGCGATACAATCTCGATTACTTCTGGCAAGGTTGTAAACCCTGCTTTGGTATCGTGCTACAATTAATTATCTCCCACTTATTTTACTCAATAATTAGCTCTTATTATAATTTATGTAGAATGAAAATATTTTTTAGTAAAATTTAAAATCATGTTAGTATCGCGTCTTCTCTCAAAATTTTTGTCAAGTCCCCTATATCTACTGAAACGTTATTAAATAATTAATAACAACACACGTTTATTACATTAAACAAAAATTCAAACTTTTTATATAATATTATTTACATACGTTTTGGGAACTGTAGTAAGTATTAGTATTTTCTAAAATAATCTTAACTAAGCAAGCGCATCATTTAAAAGTAAATCCAATTTGTACATTATTTAAGCTTTTGGAATTGTTAATATTTTATTGCAATATCTGTAAATTTTCATAATTTGTGTTATTTGTAATAAAATCTATATACATTTCGTAGATGATTAGACAGAATATAAGTTAGTAAGGGTGATACATTTACATTTCATTTACATTTCAATTATATTATATATTACTTGATAATGGTTTTACTACGTTCAACGACCATATCTGAAAAGTCAGACAATGTTTATGTCGCCATTCATCAAAATTAAGATAATGACGTAATTTTAGAGTAAAAAAAAATATGCTTACAGCATCACGAATCCAATCAATGAGATAATTAACATACTTGTAGCCTTTTTAAATCATTTACCAATAGCAATAACAGCACTGAACACGTAAATACAACATTATCAAATAAAACCAATAGCGTCTAGTTTAATGGAATTCCTGTGTATATAATAACAAATATATATACATCTCTCTCTAATCGTACTAATTACAGTCCCAGTTATGACAACTAAGAAAATGGAAAGCAATCATGTTGAAGCGAAAATTGTCAAAAAGTTTACTAAAATTTACCTAACTTAAAATTTTTTGTATGGCTTGGTGGCTGAGTGAATCCAGGGTTCCAGTCGGTATCTGATAATAATAGCATTAAGTATTACTTAATACTTATTTCCTATAGGAGAATTAACTCTAAAATGCTCTACAAAACTCATAATTAAGCAATTATATTATATTTTAATTCAAAATTAGAATGATTGCAACCCACTTCTAGGAAAAAATTCAAACAAAAAGAAAAATAAAGCAGATAACGGAAGATAAATGAATTATTTATATATAAAAAAAATTCCAAGTAATGAACATATTCGTTATTTATACATTCTTTGGTTTTCATTTCGTTTAAATTTCTTCTGTCGAGATTTAAACCGGAAAAATATTATTCTTGTGTAAAAACGGTCGTATAATGTATTACAATGTTATTATTTTAGCATTTTTTCGCAATTTGAGTTTTTAAAGAATTTTAAAAAAAAAATATTGCAAATAATGATTTCGTGGTCAATTGAAATTATTATGTTTCGTAACATTTTTCTGTCACACGTGTTTTTTATGTTTTACTGTGACATTAAGCGCTTTTTCTGTTATTAAAATATCTAATGATATATCTAATTTCACCACATCTTCATCTTCCTTTTTTATTTACCATATCCAATAACATGCCCAACAATCGTGTCTTACAAAGGGTAAAATGCTAAAAATAATAATAGTTTTTAATAATAATGCATGATGGTTTTTAAAGATTATTTCCTCGGTAATAATCCGCTCATCCAATTATAACATACGAAAAAAACTTCTTGGACTAGTATACCAGAGACCGTATTAGGCTAATGTTGTGAAAATATATACATCTTTCAGAAAATCTCATTTCTCATAATAAACTTATTTTAATTTATTTCCTTTTAAACACTGCGCTGCCGATAAAGTAACTGAACATGCGCCACACGTCACCGCCACAGTATCATGCACAACGCACAACGGTTAATGCACCACACATCCTTCGAAACCTTCGGGAGAAAATAAAAGGTACTAGGGGGTGGAACACCAAGTATTTCTTGGTAAAGCTTTCTTTGGTAAAGCACCCCCCCCCCTCCCCCCCACCCCCGTCATGCACTAACAAGGCGCATGCCAATATTATAATACATAACAAAAATAATAAAAAATAGCATATAAAAACCTATAAATTCTGCTGTTTTTTTTAACTATGAGCATTCTTAATGCAACTGATTGATATTTATCATAGCACATCTCAAATTTAAATTTTTTAATGTAATAAAAAAAAAATCATATACTGATGTACAATTTCATATTCTAAATCCATAATCGTAGTCATTACCAGTGGCGTAACTACAAAAATGCAGAATGGAAAAAAGGGCCCCCAAAATAAATGTTGTTTATATGAATATAAATATTAGTACTGCGTGGTATATCTATTATATATATATTAGTCTCTTTTCTCATATAATATTTACACTTTACAAGGTAATTTATATGCACCTGCAATTTAAAAAATACTAACTTGAAGTCGATTTTCACTTTACGTTTATATTAAATATATTCGTCCCCAACCCGACATATTAACGGGGTACTACTGTATACATCCACAATGTTTTCACGTATTTTTACAGTATACGTGAGAAACTTTTAATTGTTATAATTCCATTTCTTACTGTGGTTATCCAATGGCGCTACAGTGCGCCATCATCTCTTGACATCACCGTGGTGGTCCAATTTGATCTGAGTGTTTGACAACTACCATTCAAGCTGTCCGGTATGCAGAACTCTTGAAGATACAGAGACACCATCTTGTTCATCAACCAGCGCAATTTAAATACTACACTCTCATAGAAAGAGTATCATATTAAGTAGTAGAAAATTATCACTATTTCAATCAAAAAATTGTTTACAATACCTACTTATCAAATTCTAATATATGCATTATGTGTGGAGTTCTGAAAATTCGTTTCACATTTGTCAACTGTCATTTAACAGTCGCTTGTCGGTAGGCTAGCAGTAAACAGAAGATTGGCAGAGGAATGCCAATGTCATTGAAACAATTTTGAAGAATTTGGTTGTCTCAGAAAATTGATTCTCCGATGTTTCTTCTTCTTTTTCTTCTTCTCCAGTCTCTTGTGATCTGTCCTTGATGATTATCCTCCATCTTTCTCTGCACTCTTCAGTATAGCCATTATTTATTTATTTAGACTTTATTGACATACATATTTTTGTTGTAACAGAGGTGAATATATTATAATATAACATGATAAACATAAGATACAATTATATTGCAATTAAATACTCGTAGTTTATTGTGTGGGATGGAGTAGACTCCACCTCTGATATATACAGCGTTGTCCTGGCTACTTTGCTAGACTGAAGTCTGTGTTAAAGTAACCTTTTTTTTTTTCGTGATGTTATTTAATATAAAGATTCGACAGAAATAAAAATAGAGATAAAAAAATAAGTTTTTTTGTTTTTAAATAAAAATGCAGTGCGAGTGTTGTAGAACTAGTAAATTTTTAGTGTAATAGGATAGCCAGCAATGTCTTTGATTTGGTTGGTCCAGAGATCGCCCTCTTTTTATATGATTTCTTTCTATTCACTGCTAGTTTTTCTAGGTTATCGAGGATGTAATCTATCTTGGATCCTTAATTCTTCAATAAACGTGACCCCCCTGGAACAATACTGTACATCAGTTTTTACAAATGTTGATTTGATAGACGAAGCGCCATCTTGAATGGTATATAGTGCTGTTGCGGGGAAGCTTACTAAGAAATTGTGTTTTATAGTATTTTTATTTATATTATATAGCTGTTTAATATACCATTCGATGCCTAAGAAAATATTCAACATTGTGACATTCAACTCAGATCTGTCCAAAACAGTGCACCAATACGATGCAGGGGGTCTCATAAATATAACACTTAATAGTCTTGCATATCCTATATAAAATAAGAACTATACACTTCTCAGTTTTGTAATTTACCAGGAAAACATAAAGTTCACAGCGGGTTTAATATAAGATAACATAGCAACAGTTGCCACCAGATGGCGCGTGACTGAGAGAAGGAAGCGGCACAATCCCAGTTGGGGGAATTCAAATAATATTCCACGCTAATATTTCAGAATAAAATATGAGAGTGAAGTAAAAATGAATTTACCGAATGGTCGTGTATCATTTTTTTGGTAGAATTTTAAATTTAAGCGCAAAGCATTTAATCGTTTTATACGCACAATCATTGATTTTAAAAACTGTGATTAATTTGATTTAAACGGTTTTAAATGCGACGTACTTATCTAGTAGTGAGATACTCGCCTAGTGATCAATCATTCGAAACTTATCCCGGGAGACCACCAACTCAGTCATATTGTCATAGCATAAGTGCTTACATAGCCTTAGGAAAAATAGGAAGAATGATGTGACAAGTATTTCGTGCGCATTCCAATTTAAAATGTAAAAAATAATAAATATAAAGCAAAGTAGATGGTAGCGTTTATATTATATGCAATCTAGTGAATTTTAAAATTATAATATCAAAATATTTAATTTATTTACATAATATAATCAAATTTCCGACATTCTACCTGTCTATAAGTGAAAAGTTACGTATATAAAAAGTAGTGGCGTAATTTCTAAAAATGTAAAAAGTCCCTCCTATTGTATGTATTGGCCTCCTATAAAAACGACATCATATTATTTTTTGTATATACAATAGTATAGTGTGCATTTACTGATTACATAAATTTTACTTTTATAACAGTTTTAATTTATTTTTTCAATCGTACTTGTGTTTTTGTCATTTTTATAAGCAATTTTCGCTTTGCAGGGATAGTTTAGTTCATAACCGACGTATCAGGGAGATACTACTGTATACATTGATTATTTTTTCATGTGTTTGTATAATAAACACAAGAAATGATTTTCTAAATTTATTATTTCCGTTGTAGTGGATTTTAAAAATTATTATTCGATAACAGGAAAGTATCGATGCCAAAAGTTTTGTAGAGTGCACATTTTTTGGACCACTATCTAATGAGGACCCCAATGCATTCAACCCCCCCCCCCCCCCCCCCCCCCCAGGCATAGTACGCGTGATGAAAGAGTGATCGTTTTACATATCATTGATTCATAATTATAATTTCATCACTACCAGCCATTGTCATCAATCCATTACTGGATAAAGGCCTCCCCGTGATTCAATAACTCTATTCAATAATCCACCAATCAAACAGATTTATAAAAAGAAACACGGGAGTTTGAACATATACAAGACCAAGGATATCATTGTCACAGCTTAAAAAATGTAAATGACAATGGGTAGTCCATAATACAAGACGCACAAAATAATCGATGGACAATGAATCTTATATATAAAATCCCATTGTCATTAGATAGGTAGATTGATGCATTTCATTGGAGTGAGCTGTCAATTTTTTTTTTAATGCGGATATGTGATCTTTTCATTTTGAAGGTACATTTTTCAAACAGTAATTTGAAAATGATTTAAATTGTGACATATTTTCATAGAAACCGTCCTATATACGTTCTAGTACAGATTTAAAGGACTAGTATTTATAATATTTCAATAAAAAACTAATATATAATTTCTAACCGACTCGTATTAAGTATAGAAGTAAAAATTATTTTTTGTTTAGTTAGTGAATAACATAATTATAATGTATCCCTCTCACTAGATCTTTCTGAAGTATATCTAATAAGATACATACTACAGTTAATTAAACATGAATGCCATGTAGTAATTAAAATCGATGCGGTAGCAGTTAACACAGTTTAAAATATTTATAAATATTAAAATACAAGACTAAAACACTACATAATATTTACAAACAATCCGTGGTATTGCTTATACCATATATATATATTTTTACCATATATATATTTTTTATAACATAACATGAAAATAAAAAATATATTAAAGAAAACACATTCTTACTGTGAAGTTATAATTATCCAGAATATACGTCAGTGATGTTTTAAATAATTAGAAAGATATACATACAAAATCAATTTTATCGAAAAATATTCTTATTGCTACCGGGATCTTCATCTTTCTAATATATACATTTCATCTGTATTAAATAAAAAAAATGGTGATATCTAGCAAGAGGAGACAACTTGACAAATTTGGGCGAGAAATATAAAATATGATTAGTCTGCATCGACTACAAGGGAAGATTGAAAGAAAACGCGGTGCAGAAAAAAGACGCACCTCCTGGTTGAAGAACTTGTATGACTGGTTCCATTGCAGCACACAATCATTGTTCAGAACAGCTGCCCCTAAAGGCTAATGAAACATTCATCTTATGGGCAGTTTACTATCGACAGTTGCCGTCCAAGTTGCAGTATACCCCTACTGTAAAAGATGTATAAGATTCTATCTTCTCCGGCATAATGACTTATTGCGGAGAATGTGTCCGAAATATGTAGCTTTTCTTCATATTACATTATGGTACGTAATACGTTGGATCATGCTAAAAATTCTAAAAAAAATCGCTACTGGTACCATGCTCAGTTCATAATTCATATTAACTATATAGAATCGTGCTCTTGGTACTGTCACAATCGTTAAGTGGGTCATAGTACCGAGCTTAGTTCGTAATACATAATATCATGCTCTTGGTGCCATTATAGTCACAATCGTTAAGTGGGTCATAGTACCGAGCTTAGTTCGTAATACATAATATCATGCTCTTGGTGCCATTATAGTCACAATCGTTGAGTGAGTCATAGTACCGAGCTTAGTTCGTAATACCATTATAGTCATAATCGTTAGGTCAGTCATAATACCATGATTAGTTAATAATATTGTTATCTTAGTATCGTCGTAGTCATTAGTGCCGCGATTAGTTTATGATACATACATAGTATCGTGCCCTTTGTACCGTTATGGTCATAGTTGTTAGGTCGTGTTGTTTTGTGCTCACTTAGTACATAATACCATGCTCATGATTTTAATTCCGTGAAAAATGACCTTCAACGGCCACCATAAATACGAATTTATTTGTTCAACCACGTTGAACCTAATACGGATTCAAAACCATTATACGCTTTCATCTCCTGTTGTATTGTCAAACACAATAACAGATTCTGTTGAATAGGGACTTGATATCTGAGAAAAACGTTATGAATAGAGGTTATGGTATTTGTATTATCATTCATGGCTCATGGCCTTTTCTCAGTCCACGGGGCATAGAGGGGGTTTATGGTACAAAGAACGTCTTTACTTAGTAGATGGAGATAGCTAAAACTATACTTATCCCGCCTACACTAACCCTGCCAGCACAAAATATCAAACGTACATTGCATTAAAATCACAACCTTTATTAAAAACGTATATGTGTGAAAATAGGCAGATCAATATGGAATATTGAATTTCTGAGAAAATGTATTAAAATATATTCTTCGACAGAAACCGCACAAAACCGTTTTCTTAGAAAAAATATTCGAATAATATATATTTTTTCTCATTTCTATGTATCTATTTACATGAAAAAATCCGTAAATTTCTTTAAATTAATTTCTCGTAGGTATTTTATTTTACTGACGAATTTATCACCATGACGACCGGAGTTGCTGAACGTGGGCATATATTTCCATGAAGATTTCAGTCGTAAGTGGATTCCTGGAATCGGATTATTACACAAAAAAATTTTAGCGCGTCCAAAAATTCTTACGACCCCCGTCGTCCTCCAAATGGAAATTGTTCGATAAACAAGGACAAATAAATTTTAATCGGAATGATTCTCGTTATACCTACATATTTTCACGTTGTATACTTTTTGATTTTTATATAGAAAAATTTGTGATTTTTACATCATCATCATCATCATCATCTTCGTCCCCTTATCTTGGGAGGATCGCAATCTTTTAAGCTGTTTATCCCAGCATAGTCTGTGGCGACTCACACCCCACCCCCCTGGGCCGCCTTCCCACCCGAGTTGCCAAGAAGATACATCTAGGTAATCATTCATCTGGCATTCGCAAGACGTGTCCAAGCCAACTTAATTGCGATCTTTTTATATGTACACTTTATTATAGTGAATTTATTATACATTTTTAATGACAAAGAGGATTTATCGTGTAACACTTTTTCGCCATTCATTAAAACTCTTTAATTAAGAATGTGATTGTTATCCAAAAATTAAAAAATAGACAGAGGACCTTGACATGTACGTCCATTTTATATTCCTTTTTTTTTCTATTTGAATTGTTACTACATTGTTCTACAAATGTCTACATTATTATGGCGGCATAGTTGGTACCAACACTATTGAATCTGAGTCACTCTCAACTAACAAAATGTTCAAAGTTATATAATAGCAATTTATTCGTTATTGTAACAATAAGAAACTATTAAGCCTATTCTCAAATAACGCACACGGTTGGTGGTATTTGAAAATAGGCTTGATTGTTTCGTTTAAATAAGTATAGGTGTATCTTTGTTACTATAGGGAATTAATACATACATATAAGTTCGAAAATGTGTCGTCAATGTACTGTGGTACTATAGCATAATAGGTTAATGCACATTCCCCGGATTGTATGAGATCCAGGTTCGAATCCTGGTAGCACAAAAAATGATTTTCGATAAAATTGATTTTATACGTATATCTTTCTGATTAACATATTTAACTCGTATTAAAAAACATCACCGACTTATGATCTGAATAATTAATGTGTTCTCCTTAATAATTACATATTTATTATGTTTACATCGAACACGAAGGAATTTCAAAACATCTATCTCTATCCAATCTAGGCTATCAAACACTGCAATTTATAATTATTGTAAAGACGATTGTTCAACGCAAAATGCTATTTACAATGTTAATTTTTTCACCCCATAAAAGGGATGAGGGAGTTAATTTTCTTACTAGGGGTCCCGGCAATTTCTCGCTACGCCAGAACACCACCCGCACAATTTATTGTGGACCACGTCTACCTTCCTCAGCCATTACTCCGCGAGATGGAAATTGCGCGCGGCACGTCGTGCATTCATCTGCAATTGTGTGTAATTCAATTTCAACGAAGTGAACAATGAAATTTCTCCCGCCGTGTTTACAAATAAAATAGACAATTATGCAGATTATGAAAGCCGCGTCCAAGTTTCCCAGCTGCCAAGTCTGTTTGTCGGTAAGGCAGGCCTCCCAGCAACTAGAAATTTACCGATCCAGTGCATTCAGCGCAGAAGTATTCTTGTTTTTGTTAAGTGCTTCGCAGAACATTTATTTATTCTGGTTTGTGAATATTATATTATGCAGATGGATGAATAAAAAATAATTACCTAAATAGTTTTTAATAAGTAATTGTGAATAGTATAGTTATATAGGTCTCCAAATACACTGATAATGGATAAATAACCTATCAATAAAAATGTGTTTTTTTTTTTTTAAACATTATTACTAATGGGAAAACTAAACTCAATAATTGCTCTGAAGTTAAGATTTTTTGTAATTGTGTTTTGATTGTTGCTTTAACTCTAGGGCAGTGATTCTCAATCTTTTTACTAAAGTGGCACAGTTGATCCCCTGCTAAACTAACATGACATACCAGGCATCGACGCATTTAGAGACGGGCGCAGCTTCGGCTAACAACACAGTTCGCGGCAATTCGGCGGTAAAGTACAGGTTGTACGGCCGTAGAAATAGAACAAATATATCGCACACCGGACATTCTACTTATTCAACTAAATCTGAATAAAGTTTATTACAGAAATTCCATTTAAACGATTTGATTTAAACACTTTTTAACTTTTTTCCACTTACTAATAAAAATAATAAGTAGTGGAAAAAAGTGTCTTAATTAAATCATTCGTTCAATAATACTTTAATTCAATTTCATAAGGCAACATTACCAACTATTATGCGTAAATTTTATAAAAAATCCTGTCGTTTCATGTCGTGACCAGGTTTCCACCTAGTAAAAGTACCTATTTTTCCAGTAAAATAATTCACAGAGATTTTGATGAGAAAACCGTAATACTAATTATAAATTCAGTAAAACCCCATTCAAGTACCCTTGTTTTAATATTATGGGTAAAATTCTTAACGAACGTGAGAAAGGACGGCTATATTTAACGGTGGCCAATCAAACAACTTGATTCTGGCGGGAATTTAATTAAATGATTTACCTTAACTGGATATTCCCGCAGTTGGAATTCCAAGTAAGGGGTGAAAGAGGGAGGGGAAGTTTACACGAGTGGCAACATTTACGGAAATTCTAAATGTTGTTTTGAAAATATGAAAGCCCTTTCTCTCAATTCTTCGAAAAGTATTGCGGATTCGCCATGGTTATATTTTATGGAATACGAAACCTTAACAAATCGGAAAATTCGAAAAGCAAATGAGTGTGAGTTTTGGAAACAGTTTCTTAGCTCGTATTTTTCACGAAAAAATAAAACAAAACATAATACATGTATAAATAAACATGTAACAATAAATATATTTAAAAAAACACAATACCTTACAAATAAACATATAAATATCATCGGCATGCAAAAAAAGCTGTTACTAACTAGAATTTTTGCAAAACAATTCTAAATAAAATATCTATCTCCTAATATTCTTATCACAATTAGTATCATTTTATTCATAATATTCTGTCAGATGAACATTTAATTTATTAAGGAAAACACATTCTTACTGTGAAGTTGTAATTATTCAGAATAAATTACAAATTAAATGTATTAATTAGAAAGATATACGTATAAAATCATTTTTATCAAAAAATATTGTTGTTGCTACCGGGATTTGAACCTGGATCTCTTCTAATCTGAGGAACGTGCATAAACCCGATTATGCTACAGCACTACAGTACATTGACGACAGGTTTTCGAACCCATATGTTACACTTTTCAAATTAATACATCTGTCGTTCCATTATTTGAAAGCCATCTTCTTTATTTTTACGGAGTCTCAAATACCTTTGAGTAATCCGAGAGAGACGCCAGAATTAATAATTCATTTTTATTACATTTTGGACACATTAATGTACGCTCCCCAGATTGGAAGAGATCCCGGTTCGAATTCCGGTAGCAACAAAAATATTTTTTGATAAAATTGATTATATATATATACGAGGGGCAAGTAAAAAATAAGGTTCCTACATTTTTTTCAGGTATAAGGTATTTTTTATTGCAATAAATAAGTAAACCATCTGAAAGCTTGTACTTTATTCTATTTTTCTACATAGTCTCCTGATTTTTCTATGCATTTTTCCTGACGAGTTATCCACTTCTGAAAACCCGCTTCGAAGAATTCCGCCGCTAGGCCGCCGATGAACTTAGTGACCGCTTCTTTCACCTCTTCATCTGTATTGAAGCGTTGTCCACCCAAGTGTTGCTTCAATTTCAGAAACAAGTGGAAGTCGCTGGGAGCAAGATCAGGGCTGTAGGGGGCATGGTCAAGCAATTTCCAGCCGAATTTGTCCAGTAGGGCGGTGGTCTGTCGAGAGACATGCGGGCGAGCGTTGTCGTGGTGCAGCCTAACGCCCTTGGTCAGCCTTCCTCTCCGGCGATTTTGGATGGCTCTTTTGAGTTTTGTCAATGTCTCGCAGTACCTGTCCGAATTGATGGTGGTCCCTTTAGGCATAAACTCGGTCAGCAAGACGCCTTTTCGGTCCCAAAACACCGTAGCCATCACTTTCCCTGCGGAAAGCGTCTGCTTAAACTTTTTCGGCCTAGGCGATTCAGGATGGCGCCATTGTTTGGACTGTTCTTTTGTTTCTGGAGTGACGTAGTGACACCACGTTTCATCTCCCGTAATAATGGAGTCCAAGAATTCTTCGGTATTCTCGGCGCATTCTCGAAGAAACCCCTCGGCACACTTGACACGATTGTCTTTGTGGGTTTCTGAAAGCATGTGTGGGACCCACCGCGCGCACACCTTGCGATAACCAAGTTTATCGGTCAAAATGTTGTCGATGGTTTTTTCACAAACCTCAGGAACCTGGACAGCAAGCTCCCGAAGCGTTACTCTCCGATCTTCGAGGAGAATGCGCTCAATCTTCGCCACGACTTCGTCCGACACCGATGGCCTCCCACTCCTTTGCTCGTCGTGGACGTCTGTGCGTCCTTCGGAGAACTCCCTGCACCATTTGCGGACGTGTTGGACGCTGATGCAAGCTGTGCCATAAACTTCTTCCAACTGTCGATGAATTTCAACAGGTTTAAGCTTCTTCGCGTTTAAAAATCGAATCACCGAACGGATTTCACACCTGGCGGTAACGGCGATGGCGGGTTCCATAGCGGATGGCTGTCAGGCCTTTACTGAGCGTCGCAGCGTTTGCTCCCGGTAGTGGGGATGTAGTTAAGGGACCAACAATCAAGGCGGTGTTGCCGGATTTCGCCTAGCATCTCGCGTGGCGAGTGTACAGCGTAAGGAACCTTATTTTTTACTTGGCCCTCGTATATATATATCTTTCTAATGAACGTTCTGAATAATCACAACATCACAATACGAATGTGTTCCCTTAAAAATATATAAATTTTATCAATGTGTGCAAAATTTAATAAAAATGAATTATTAATTCTGGCGTCTCCTATCGGATTACTCAAAGGTATTTGAGATTCCGTAAAAATAAAGTAGATGGCTTTCAAATAATGGAACGATAGAAATAGATAGAACGAATTTGAAAAGTTTAATATATCTGTTCGAAAATTTGTCGCCAATGTACTGTGGTGCTATAGCATAATCGGTTAATGCACGTTCCCCGGATTAGAGAGATCCAAGTTCGAATCCCGGTAGCAACAATAATATTTTTCGATAAAATTGATTTCATATGTATATCTTTCTAATTAATACATTTTATTTGTATTAAAAAATATTTAATTTCGCTTTATTTCCCAAAATATATAGTTTGCTTATTTTAATGTTTTAATGCACTATTTCCACGCGCCTGACGTACCTTTATATATTAGACTTATCAGACTTTATTGACCTACATGTTTTTGTTGTAACAGAGGTGAATATTAAATATTATAATATAACATGATGAACTTAAGATAAACTTATTACAGTTTATTGTGTGGGATGCAATAGGAATCCACCTCTGATAAGTATATACAGCATTGTCATGGCTACTTTGCTAGACTGCCGTCTGTGTTACAGTAACAAGTAGTAATGTTCAATTATAACAACATCTTAATCCCGAGCATTGCCGGATACAGACTGCTCTACATATATTTTAAAAATATGTAAGTATATTATTAGTTTTTCATATATTACAAAAATTCTCATTATATAGGTATAATAAGTATATGAACATGAAAATTAGGTACTTAAATATTTTTTCTATCTTCGAACCGAACTAAAGCTATGTGCTACAAAAATAGTACTAACTTGGTTGGTTGCCATCGGCATCGACCTATTTGACGCCAAACGGATCTGTATTTAAATAAATTTATATATAAAAAGCTGAATTAATTTATGTGTAATCAGAATTACCTCAAATTACTGCACAATTTTTAAGAAATTACAGCGTTCATTTCTTTAAACTTTAAGTTTGCTTAGTTTTGATACTGTTATGTGAAGTGTAAATAAAATAAACAATACCTTGCAACACGTGTATTCCGTCTACACAGGTGTGTGGGGTACACTTTTGTGTTACGTTTCGTTCGTCTTCTTAGCCGGAGTGAAAAGAAAAAACCTCTAAAGAAGACTGTTCATCCAGTAGAGAGCCCTACAACGGCTGATATCACTTCTCTGCAGATGTATTTCTTAAAATAACATAGCTTTCTGCAGTTTAAATACCTTTCTTCTTAGTTTCGAAGTCATTTTAGCCGGTAGCGACATTTGGCTTTCAAGCTATGCGTCATTGTAAAATAACTTTTCCGTCTATTTACAACTTAAAAATTGATTAACTATTTAATTTAAAATTATGCGTACACATAATAGTGTATATTTACCTATATTTTAATTTGATAACAATATAGTGAATTATAGTACTTAAAGTGTTTAAATAGAAGCTAAGTATACATACAAAAAATACATTTTTATCGCACCTAAAAGGTACAAGAATAGTTTAATGAAGCCAGTATTAAACAAGATTAAACGTGTTTCGTTTACTTATTTATTATTTCTGTAAAATACATTATTTTGGAAAGGTAAGAAAGATTAGCTGAGAAATGTTAAGTGAGCGAAATTAAACATATTTTGGAAGAACAATCTTTGACATTTTACTAGCGCAGCATGTTAAATTTGTTTCGTTCAAAAATTTTATAGGTCTTATCGTGGTTGCTAGCGTTGAAATGTGTAAATGTAAGTCTCGGTACATTCATACAAAGATAAACTAAAATCTAGTCATATTTAAATATGTCTAAGAACACACAATTACTGAATTTTCATCTACAAAGGTACTGTTATTAAACAAATAATAGATATCTCATACAGACGAAGCTATTTTTTTATTATATTTAATGAAAAGATATGGATAATTTGCAAGGCTTACGACCTATCTTCGGCTGGCTTAAGTGATCACTTTATACAAACATAACGTTCACCATTCTCAACCATTAATCAATTTCCATATCTATCAAATTTTTGGAAGTTGTATATGCGGAAACTATGTGGAAACACTTCGAGTACAACTACACTATCGCCATCTATGGACTAAATTTGATATTCATTTCCCTGAAGACAGGTTGAAAGCCTTGTAATTACCCATACTTCCATGTCTTTCCATTAAATATAATAAAAAATAGCTTCGTTCTTATGAGATATCTATTATTTGTTTAAAATCTAGCCAATTATTGTGTCAAATTTATTTTTGTGGTGGCGGAATTGAATGAAAATCTAGATTTCATTCGGACACGTTAGGACAATGAGTCCATAGATTTTAACGAAGAATCATCATCATTAGCTCCACTGCTGGGTGCCTTCCCCAAAGGTCGGAAATTCTGTTATTTCTTATCCATCACACTTTTGATGTCGTCGCTCCGTCTAACACTTCATCCACCAGTATAAGGTCTCCACTCCAAGACCTCCTATCCTCACCGGTCATTATCTCGTCGACAAATGTGTCCAGTTCACTTATACCTTGGAACTGACAATACCTTGGAACACTTACGTATTTTTGTCCCACATTTGGTTCTCTAACGGTTTTGCACGTCAGGTATTCGATCTTTAAGAACCCTTTCCATTGCTCTTCAGGCAACTTTTAATTTATTATTAAGGAGAACACATTCTTATTGTGAAGTTGTAATTATTCAAAACATAGGCCTGTGATATTTTAAATACTGAATTAATTTGAAAGAACCCGGATTGGAAAGAGATCCAGGTTCGAATCTCGGTAGCAACAGCAATATATTTTCCGATAAAATTGTTTTTATTATATATGTATGTATACCTTTCTAATTAATATATTTAATAATTAGTATTTAAAAAAAAACTTTTAATTCGACTATGACTTGAGGATTTTAAACTTTATTTAGACAGTCAGATAAAACGATTTATTTTAATTGAGATTTTTTTAAATATATATTTCACTGCTAGTTAGGATGCGTGTATACGTATAAAACTATACTCTTGAAACTCATTTAAAGCAAAGGACATAATTAGTACTGAGAAGACTTCGTTCATTCGTTACATATTATATTTTGGATACAGAGTAGAATAACCAACCAATATACTAGCCTCCGAGACTAGACTGCCAAATCTCCGAGAATATAGGGCGTGTACACGTACCCTTATAGTGATACGGGGATAATAAAATAGTATATAAATCATTTTTCAGTTATTTTTGTATCAAAATTGCGCAATTCCAAGATTATCCGATGTGATTTTTCGAATGAAACATTACCCTTATCGGAATATTCAATTCATGGCCGTTAACTCCTACACATTGCAAATATCGCACAATATATAAAATATCAATTAATATAGGATACGGGCATGTCAATCAATATAATAATAAATAAAATAGCGCAATAGGTGGATAAAATTAAATACTAGTACGTTGAATTTTGAAAAAAAATGTTCAAAAAATCTACTTTTAATGAAAATATAAAATCATGTTGTCTTTTAAAAAGAACTACTGTGTAATTATGAAACAAACAAATCAGAAAACTGCAATTTCAATCAATCATCTTAAACAAAAGCAGACTTTGAGTCTGTCACAGTAATTTGGAATGTGGAACAACGTTGATCGATATCACATTAAATAAGCAAGACTTGAATACTGTAATTATCAAAATTCATAGATAAAAAAAAATATTTATAAATAAAATGGTAAAGAATAATTTAAATATAACAATAATTAAATGAAATATTATTTACATATTTCAATATATATTCAAAACAAACGAATTAACGAATGAGTAACATTACTGTGCAATTACGTGTATTAAAAAAAAAGGTTTTTAAATTCTTGTAATTGTATTACAAGATGCCCTATCAGATAAAAAAATTAAACCTTAAATTATTTTTCATCACCAGAACAAATTAGCCTCCATTTTTCTCCATTATTATTTTATATTTCTATTACTAACTTGCGTGTTCCTTTAAATATAATATATATTGTTTTTAAGGATGCATCCAGTTACAGGTCTTAAACGATACTTACTCGGGAGAGGCGCGAAATAATTTTTTGTGGTTGTAGGAAGCGAAAGTTTATCGAAGAAGATATCATTTTCACGACTAACTATGATGTGACCTTGAAAACATTACAGAGCAAATTATTTGGAGGAAAACGTGAAAAACTGATAAGAACTTTGAGAACAATATATTTATTAATGCACATTTTATTATGAACGATAATCTGGTTTAAAATACAGAATAAATACTCAAAAAGAAGACTGCTATTGGTTGAATTCTAATTTAAATGACAGCGGACAAAAGTGACTGATTTTGTAACTAACGCCGAATTTGAAGGACCAATTTACATTTAAAAAAAATTAACTGTACAATGCGTAAAAACTATATAAATAGTTAATACAAGTTGCTGATAATAAATAAAATATTAAGTACGGATTGGCGCGTTATTGCAGCGCATCTACAATGTTTACCGAAGGTCGTTTACATGGATTCGTTCCACTTCTGAGACATCGAGTTGCGGGCGTAAAGCTACGGTTGGAGCTCAGCGCCAACTGTCTGGTGCAAGCGGCGCTCTCATGGAAAGCTGGTTCCCTGACTAGAGAATGGCAACGCCTACAGAATAGCTACAGATATAATTATGGCCGTGACTGTAGTATTTATATTTTGTTTAAATTTATATATATGTGTGATTTTTTTATTATTTATATTTTCTCTTGTTTTCTTTTTCATAATATTGTACTTATTTCGTAACTTTAATGTATTATATAATATGTATTATCTTTATGGCGAATTGGATCACGCTGGAATAAATGCATTATTATTATTATTATTATAACATTGACTTTTTGGTTGGACGTAATTATTTTTGTTTTTAAATAACATACTTTGTATAAACCATCACAAAGTGGTTTAAATTATGTTTAAAAACTTTTTAAACCTATAAAATATCGAGTTCCTCATTAGTTATATGAATATAAGTTTTCCGGATCCTCCCTTGCTGCTCATCGGACCGAACATGCTAATATAATTTTCCAAACGAACTGCTGCTGATTGAGCAGACCCTAAACTTATAACCGGTTCAAGAGTCACCTTACTCGAAACGATCTCTGCGTTTTCCACTCTGATAATTTTCTACCTGTTAGTTAAAAGCGCATATAATCTTAGGACAAAAATATTGGTATCTTGGATTCTGGTTTGATATATATATACATTTTATAATATTTCAAAGAAAATAATTTTTTTTTAGTATTATTTTGTTTAATGCGATCACAAATTTGAAAACATGCAGTGTAAATTTTTAATATATTCAAATTTTTTTTTAAAACAACATTTCCTGTAAAAACTGGAAAAATAATAATGAATGGAAACTAATAAGCTTGGTAATATAATTTCTTTTCTTTTCTTAGTTTTTTATTTTTAATGTAATAATTTAATTTGCATTTAAATCAAATTAAAAACACTTCGAAACTTGGATCATTCTTGCGAAAACAATTTTTTGATTAATCATAAATGTAACTATTTAAAATATTATATTTAGTCATTAAATCTAAACATTATTTATCTTTAACATTTAAAAAATAAATATATAGTTCTTTTTACACATCTGAGGCTGGGTAATCCCAAGAGTCAAATTTTAGTTTTAATCATATCAATCGGACTTATATGTTTATTATTTATATGTCTGTATCAGTTTAAATTGTATAATAAACCCGTTTGAATATAGTTATGCCACATGACGAACTAGAAAAAAATGGTTAACGTGATTATTCTTCTTGCCCATAGATATTCGTATACATTTGTATGAATACATATCAAAATACAAGGATTTACCTAATCAGTCAATAACCAGTCATTTGCCTAATCAGTTTTCTATTTTGAACATAGAATTAAATATAGAACTAAAATGATTAACATATGTGAGCATAAAAAAGATAATGAATGATACATAATAATTCGTTCAATCCTCCTCCATACAAAACAATAGATTGATATTGTAACAAATAATGTATTAAAAAATTACTCTTTAAAGACTTCTACTTTAAAAGTTTCTACTTTCAGCGGTTTCATAAAGGCTGAAATGTCGTGGAATGAAAATGTGAAATGTAAAACGTACCTTGCAGTGCCCCTGTCCAGCAGAGCCAGAACAGCGCCCACTTGGCCGTCCGGAACCGCTGCAGCCAGGAAGGGCGCAACATCAGCAGGCCGCAGCGGGCGTCCTGCTCCTCGGCCGCCTCCCGGGACACTTCTCCCCCGGGCCCGTCGGGGCTGCCAGCCTGCAGGGGCAGAAAACTCTGCGTGGAAACACTCGACATCTCACCACTTCAAGCTACCCACCCCACACCCCACACCCCACAATCCACAACCCGCCTTCACGGATCGCGTTTATAATTTATAATTTATTTACAAAACTTTATCTTATTCCAATAAGTCATTGATAGCAATCAAACATTATGTTGAAGATAATATATATTTTTTAAATGATATTTTGTTCGCACTTATTTTACTGTATTTCTTAATATTTTTGTGAAATTATAAGTAAAAAATACTTTAATACAACGTTTTGAGGATATCTCTAATGCTTATTTTTTTCAAACACTACAATATTTTATTTTACTTGATAATACATACATATTTATATCAATATGTTCGTAGCTTAAGATGATACATTTTTAGATAAATTCAATTAAATTTTTTCATTCTCCTCGGTATATTAAGGGCTTAAAGTAGGTACCCTTATACATATGTATAAATATTATTTTATCTAAGTACGTAATATAATACATGCATATACAAAAATTTAGAGAACTTTTAATTATAAATGCATGTTTTTAACACTTTGGAATGGAACTCTTTTATAATTATTGGTGTCATAGTTCAGAATTAGCGGTTTCGATATTCGCGGTATTTCTCAGGAACGTACCCCCCATGAACAGTGGGGGATTGCTATACGTGTATTGGTCCCCACGATCGCGAATATATAAGAATCCTCACCTCGCTAAAGGGATTTAAAACATGTAAAACTTTCACACAGTAAAAACTATCATGTTAAATTCTGTATTTTATATATTACTAATTCATATAATTGCTTAAAATCAGAATAAATCAGTTGTAAAATCTACATAAATTGACTTTAACAACACGATAATTTTAACTAAAATAAACTTTGCTTATTTTAATACATATCATTCTAACGTGACAGCGAGATGTAAAATAAGTTAAATTAAATTGCAATGCAAGTAGTTTACAGAAATAAAATCGTAATATTTGAAAACAAGCATTTCTCAAGACCAACAAAGAAAGAGTATAATTGAGAAGTTCTAAAATGTGTCTAGGGTAAGTAATTCATTTATTTGACGACAATTTAAAATCGGACGCTTCAATTAAATAAGTCAAATCGTTGAATTCAACAACGCGATATAAATCAGGGTCCATAGTTGTCAAGTGCAGGCGGATCTGTGTGGAGTTATTCTCTAATAAAAGCGCGCTCCGTCACCAGCTTTATGAAGCAATCAAGTCCATAATTGACGGATTCAATGGATGACAAAGAACATATTATATTTAGTTATTTAACGGACTTTAGTGTTGGGAATTCGGACTCTAGGGACAATCATCCTCCTACTATATCCGTTTTGTGGTTTAAATTTATCAAGGAGCTCTGTACGACATACACGCTATATTACTACATTAATATGGCGAGCAGGATTTTCATTTCCATCTATTTAATATATACACTTTTAACTTTTTTTTTAATAAATCATATTAAGTCTTTATTTTTAACTATAGTTTTACATACCGACCGAGAATTATAAGATTATTATTTTTAATTATAATCTTGCATACCGACCGAGAATTTGATTAACTTTAAACGCACGAACGATTACATTATGATTTATTATTATAAACTACTTTAAATTAGCAATATTAAAAAAATATTAAGATAACAATTAATTTGCCGTCATAATAAATATTTTATACAAAACAATGAAGCATAATATTGTATAATATTTATGATTAAAATATAGCTTAAATAAACGTAATTTAAGATATTATTGGTATTACTCCGATCAATTTGAGAGTTTTTAAACTTTTTATAATGGAGATTTTGAAAATTCGAACACAACTTTGCCGCGTAATTTTCCCGCAGTTCCCGCGTTCCGTGGTTAGACGCCCCGCCGCCAGGAGACGCGCGCGGTGACTGAGATGGCACAGGGTGATTCCCCGCTTATATCCCGCTACGCCGCGCGGTCCACGGCCCATTCCGGGGTTCTTTTCAACCGCACCGTAGGTAGGTCCACTCATAAAATATGCTTTCCAGTCGCGGGCGTACTGCTCTTTTGTACTCTCGCAAAGCATACCTGTGAAAAAGTAATCTACCCGCATACAAATCCACATTCACAAATTGATGGTTCATTTATTTGTACCACAGAAAAATATCTTGAATAATATGATATATAAAATTCATGAATAAGTACATTAACGTAACCTACGTTTAATTTAATTTAATTGTTATTATAAAGAATAAAAAATACATCAAAAATGTCAAAAATATGCAGATATCTAAATTATCCAACAAATGCCATTAAATTTTGAAAATAATCACTTTGTATTTTGATAAATCAGGACAAATAAAACGCCAAGAGAACTTGCCAAGCCTATAACGTCCCGTAAATATTATTATTACGTAATGTACGTGATTGTGATGGTAGGTCTCAACACAGATTTTTCTAGTAAGACGAGCACAGTCCAACCACAATTATATATGTGTATAATATAAATAAGTAAATTAATATAATATTCACCATAAACATGGACAAAATATCGATCATGTGGAGACAGCGGAATTATATCATTGTTAATTCAATTATGGCGATCTCTAAAAAATAATATATTATACACGAATTATACATAATTCTAAAGATAATGATAAATATAACGTTATGTACTCTTATATACAAAAAAACAGCGGGAAGAAAATATGTATATCTAGACGAACCAGATGAAGATATAATAAAAGAGTAGCAAATAGAGTTAATTTAAAGCAGTCCTCGATCAAACGTGGTTTTGATTAAAAAAATTGAGCTAGACAAGCTGATCAACTCAAATAATTATATTCATTTAAAATATATTAGTAGATGAATAAAACTAAATAATTATTATTTTAGTTCGATTGTTTCTTTTTTCTTTTTTTACTGTATTGTTTCATTTGTATAGTACCTCTTTTCTTTATAATTCCTTATATTGATATCTCTTTTAGAATTACTCAAAGTACAAAATCGGTCAAAGTATTATAAGTTAGCGTGGTTTATGGTTCGGTGATCTTAAATTCAAAGTCAGTGTATATGTGTGTAATATATAACGCATAGTAGTTTATATTAATGTTTGTGTAAATGGTTTGCGCCTACTATTATTCGTATTTGCTATCTGATTAACACTTACGTTAGCGATTTATTCTCTACAGGCGCAGAAAGTGTAAATATACTTTTAGCGCTTTGTTAAATAAATGTATTAAATTATAACGTTAAATAAATGTATTAAATTATAACGTTAAATAAATGTATTAAATTATAACGTTAAATAAATGTATTAAATTATAACGTTAAATAAATGTATTAAATTATAACGTTAAATAAATGTATTAAATTATAACGTTAAATAAATGTATTAAATTATAACGTTAAATAAATGTATTAAATTATAACGTTAAATAAATGTATTAAATTATAACGTTAAATAAATGTATTAAATTATAACGTTAAATAAATGTATTAAATTATAACGTTAAATAAATGTATTAAATTATAACGTTAAATAAATGTATTAAATTATAACGTTAAATAAATGTATTAAATTATAACGTTAAATAAATGTATTAAATTATAACGTTAAATAAATGTATTAAATTATAACGTTAAATAAATGTATTAAATTATAACGTTAAATAAATGTATTAAATTATAACGTTAAATAAATGTATTAAATTATAACGTTAAATAAATGTATTAAATTATAACGTTAAATAAATGTATTAAATTATAACGTTAAATAAATGTATTAAATTATAACGTTAAATAAATGTATTAAATTATAACGTTAAATAAATGTATTAAATTATAACGTTAAATAAATGTATTAAATTATAACGTTAAATAAATGACGATGCTTAATTTGGTCTAATGTGCAAATAGAGAATCATCAAATCAATTATGAAAAAAAATCTACATAAAGTAATCGATCAAAAAACCAAAAAAGAACAAGTCGATAAAAAAGACAAAATAAAATTTAAATTATTTTATAAATCTTTTCTTATTTTTTGTATCCTCGTAATGAGAAACACTAATAATATGTGTGATATGTTTAAAATTCGTTTTATAATTTTAATTTACAAAAGACTTGGTAAGGGTGTAGGCATTTGCAGAAATTGATTTAGTATGAGTTGCCATTTTTTGGCCATGCTAGATAACCAGGGGATGGATGTACCCTGCTCCCCCCGCG
Source organism: Eubasilissa splendida (assembly GCA_031772225.1). Taxonomy (NCBI): domain Eukaryota; kingdom Metazoa; phylum Arthropoda; class Insecta; order Trichoptera; family Phryganeidae; genus Eubasilissa; species Eubasilissa splendida. The sequence continues at coordinate 27,237,266 of CM062848.1, forward strand.
TATTTTCTCCTTCCCGCCCATCCCAGCGCCGTGCTCTATCATCAATCTAACTTCTTATTAATTAATCTTTACAGTATATTGGAAAAAAAAGAATTACGAATACAAACTTCCAAGGCTTTGTTGAAGGACGATGTTATCACCATCGAATATTTAACACGTGACATAAAAAAATGTTTTTACATCACGAAAATATAAAGTGTACGAGGCGGGTTCGAAGGTAGCGACTTCCTTTAATTTGGAACATGACATTAGTTAGGCTTTAAGGGGTAGACAGGGGATTAAATGATTAATGGCACATTTATTATCGTGATTTACTCTGTCTTGTTAGTATCTCTACTTATATCAAGAGAGCTCCATTCGTGCGAGTTACTTTATATGGTGTATTATATATTTTTGTTTGAACATTACACAGCGTGAAATAAATTAAAAATCATAGTGAAATTTACCAGAAGTTCGTCGGAAATGGCGGTCTTTTTTAGTGATGTTATTGTTACTGTGATTTTGCTCGAATTAACAATGATTGGTAACTCATTATTCGCAATTATTCGAGCAAACGCCGATACACTAGAAAGTAATCCTCCAACAGTTAAATCTCAGTTTCCCATCACCGTTCCAATCGAATACAATCACAGCCACAATAACTCTTTAAATAATAGATTATTATCACTAATTTTAAGCCCGGTCTTAAGTCTTTTAAAAATATCCGCAGTAAAGTAAATAAAAGAATTCACATTATAAATATTAATTAATAAAACTAAATAATATTATAATTTACCCGTTATTGAAATAAGTATCTATTTAATTTGGACAGCAACAATAAACAGGTGTCATTCGTTTTGATTCCTGCACATAAGGGAATTCATGGAAACGAATGTCCTGATAAACTGGCCAAGGAGGCCACTCTTTCCGGAGTTTTCCCTCATCAATTCCATATCCCGATGTATGACTGACTTAATATGGTAAAAAAACGAACGAATTCTATTTGTACTGCACAATGGATGGATCCAAATAATCATAAGGGTAATCGGTTTAAAATAATTCAAAGATCTATTCCCCGCACCCCCTGGTTCTCAAAAAGAAAAATCTCCAAAAGAATAATATCAAATATCTCTAGAATGAGAATTGGGCATTGCCAGGTAGCCTCACATTTATTCAGATTGAACTTAATAGATTCCCCTATGTGTGAGTGTGGTGCCGAGGAGGAAACCCTTGACCATATCTTTTTTACCTGTCCATTGCGGATCACAGGTTTTTTTACAGTAATCTCGTCAATGGTAATTTTCAACTCCCGGTTAACTTGTGTCATCTTCTATCCTCTAACTCGCCACTTTTAATTTATATAGTAGCAAATTTTTTGAACGACAATGGTATTGACTTGTATAATATTTCCTATTTCATAATATTCTTGTACTTTTTTCTATAAAATAAATTTTTGACCTGATTGCAGGGTGGATTGCCTATTTAAAAGAAGAATATATCTTTCAAACTTCTGTAGTATTTAGCTGTCAAAGTAATTTTTAAAAAAAACATTTTAATACAGTAGTTTAGGGTTGGTAACTTCTGAAATTGGTGTGATTTACGGCAGTGTAATGTGTTAAATCATGTCTCATACATCAAAAGCCAGAATGGATGTGTTGTGAGGCTGCCTACGCGTGCCCAACACAAGAGAGGAAATGACACTTAAAAACGGAAGTAAATTTACGAATACTAAATTAAATGTGTAACAGAAACGGGCATTCGTTGGCCACTGCTCTTAAGAAACAAATGATTTATTATTTGTTCAAAATTTGATGTCAATTTTTACTATTTTTTACACACATTATCCTTAGACCGTTGGTTAAGAGCGAAAAATAGGTAAGTGCAATTTCATTATTTTAAGATTAATTAAAAATAAGTTTTTTCTGATTCCTTTTACTTTATACACATAGGATTAAATATATCATAATTTTTTGGCCATTTATAAACCACATTTATATACACTTCTATTCTAATGATCAAACTACACTCTTTTAATTGGCCAAAATGTTAAAATAATCGTAGAAAATCTAATATAATTAAAATGATCATTTATTTAATTTTACAAAGGTATGGGACATTTTTAAAATTGATGAAGTACACTTTTTCCAATAAAAACTAAATTTGGCAAAAAATTCAGTAACCCACATTTCACTCTTAACGATGTTTGATATATAACTAATAATAATATGGGGTTCGATCTAACTCCCGTAATTTATAATTTTTAGACGTTTACCGCAACACAAATTGTGTTATATACTAAAAATCAACATGTAAAGATGTCTTTTTTAGAGGCAACACTTTTTTACAACACAACAATTCGACAGCTGACAGCTGATTCGTGCTCAGTTTGGTTTGCCATTTTTCCATGAATAGGCTTACGCCAGAAGAACGCTTGCAAATTTTGAAAATCGTGGTTCAGTTCGCGAAACTTACCGTACGCTACGTCCATTTTACGGTCGACATAATCGTCCATCAGAGGACGTAATTCGAATAACTATGGATCTTTTTCACACCACGCATATTCTAATTGATAATACGCATCTGTAGAGACGTCGTACATTGTGCACCGAAGAAGCTGTTGTTGGAGTGGAGCGTAGTATGAGTCGATTGGCCATCGAGAGCGCTATATGATTACTGACTTTTTCGTTCGCTAATTGAATAGCATTAATGTGGAAGAGCTGTAGTTTCAACAATACTACTCGACATGCCACACAGCGTGCGTCACAACTAATTTATTGATGGAAACATTCGATGGACGCATAATTCCGCGTAATGGACATGTGAATTAGCCTCCAAGATCATGTGATTTAACACTTTTGGATTATTTTCTGTGGGGATATGTAAAATTGCTAGTCTACGCCGATAAACCAGAGACGATAAACGTCTTGGAAGCTAACATTTGTCGCGTTATTGCCAATGTACGGTCCCAGCTGCTCCAAAAAGTGTTCGAAAATTGTACTTCCAGATTGCGCTTTATTCGAGCCAGCCGTAACGCCTATGTGCGCGAAATCATATTTAAACACTAATAGCATAAAATCATCTTTCCAATAAAGCTAATACCATGGCCATTACCACGATTTTTATGTGTTTTATATCATTTTAAAATGCTATACCTCTAAAAAAAAAACCTTTATTATATGCATTGGTATCCAAAAATTTATAAATAGGCTGGAAGATTATATAAACATTTTTTATTATCGGTGAACGATGAATTATTACGAACGGATTAATGACTATTCATTTATTGTTACATTTATTAAACATGTTGGCAATATTTATCCATATATTCCAATGAATAAATAAATAATTAAATTCATAATTTTTATATAGTCTTACGCGTTCACAACATCAATACATAATTACTTCAAATAAATTAGCGAATCTCAGTCTACATCGTCATTCGTGTAAACGTAATAACTAAAAAAATCACATTATATCTTTAATATGTTCAATTAAAAGTAAAACTTATTTTGATAATTAGCTAACATTATTTTGATTTATTTGTCATCTTTAATATATATGTCACGTGTGTGCTGACTACGTGTAGGTATTTATTATTGTAATTTCGGTGGGTAAGGTGAATAAGTAATGTTTATATAATATGAATGAATGTTCATAAATATTTTTGTCAAATATGTTTATATCTCGTACATTTTCAGTATTTTACTGAATACTATTAGTCTAAGAATTGTTATTTTTGTAAATTATAGATAATTTGTGTATCGTAATTAATTAATTGAATAACATAATCATACCTGCAAGTAAAGCCCTCCAAAACTGCCATCTCGTTCGCAGCGCTGCTGTCCCGCTTTGTGTTTGGCATTCTTGGAGAACTTACTCATTTCCGAGAGCCCTGAGCCATTAGTCTGAGACAGCTGATAGTCGTCGTCTCCGTCATCATTCAAGTCAACAGTTTCCAACTCAAGATCACCGTCATTGCAACCTGTGAAAGCCTCGTTCACGTAGCCTCGGTTTGATGACCCGTTGTATGGCAATTTGGCCATTTTGATGTGCGAAGTGTCGTCTGAAATGAAAGTGATTTTGATGAATGAGCTGATGTAACTAATCTCTTAGAAAATTATGATTCATTAAGATCATTAAATATACACACGCTAATGCCTTATCGGCTTAATGCAATGAAAGTGAAACAATTCAACATAACCAATCAGTCAAATCACTAATCATTATTGATATAAATCAACATTTCATCACATGAACCATTCTAGACGTTTCTGTAATTTACTCAACCAGTCAACAAAATACTCTCAATAAGAGGAGTGGCGTTACTGAAAAAATTAAGCTTCGTATAAAAATAACCTATGTAGGATTACCTGGGATTTTTTATAAATTTTTTAGAGTAATGCAATTACTATTAATCTAAAATGTAGTATTGTGAATCATCTAAATATTTAAACTTTTGCACCGGATTTAACGATCAAATTAATGGGCACTCTCAATAAATTCCAGCGCAAATGTGTTTTAAACAATAACTACATAGTGTTTTGCATTGAAACATATATATTTGTACGACACACATATTGAGTTATACTTGTCACTACTATAGTTTCGAGAGGTGCAGTTCCTCTCATCGTCAAATGTAAATTATAACTTAGTTATAGTAATTATGATGATAGGAACTGAATCTCTCGAAACAATTATATGCACTCGCATCTGAAAAAAGACCTTGCTTCGCTTTACGGCGATGGTCTGATTCCTAACCCGACACATCAATTGTTTACATATTTTCATAACGCATAATTTATTACTGTGTTAGATTTAAAAAACCATTAGTCCATATCCGCACTGGACATATCGATACTAGCAAAAGTATTGATGGGTACAAACAGTTTTGTAGGACACGGATTTTTTGGGAGCCTATCTAGCGTGTACCCCAGTGCATCGTATTGATTGGCTGCATTGATGCAATTGCGTCGCTGCTTCAATGACAAACCTTGTGACTAGAGTGTCTTACAATCATCTAACGACAAAACTAGTAATCACGTGATAATTTTATTAATTTACTCTTAGAGGTTAGAGATAAAACATTTCAAATCATACGTAATAGTGTTTAAACTATTATGAAACAATTTTCTGAAGATAAACACTTTGACCTCGATAGGTAATCATTGTATCCGGAATGTTTCAAGATTGGGCCACTTATATTATAGTTAATGTGAACATTATTCATGTACATATAAGATATTAGGAGAACACATTCTTATTGTGAAGTTGTAATTATTCAGAACATAGGTCTGTGATGTTTTAAATAGAATTAAATATATTAATTAGAACCACCGGTATTCGAACTTGGATCTCTTTCCAAATCCCGGTGGCCCAACAACAATATTTTTGGATAAAATTGATTTTATATGTATATCTTTCTAATTAATATATTTAATTCATATTTAAAATATCACTAACCTATGTTTTGAATAATTACAACTTCACAATAATAATGTGTTCTCCTAATAATAAAGTTTATCAATGTGTCCAAAATTTAATAAAAAATGAATTGTTAATTCTGGCGTCTGCTATCAGATTACTCAAAGATATTTGAGATTCCGTTAAAATAAGGTAGATGGCTCTTTCAAATAATGTAACAGTTAAAATCAAAAAGGTAACATATAGGTTCGAAAATTGTCGCTAAAAATATCGTCGCTGTAGCATAGTTGGATAATGTACCTTCCCCGGTTTATAAAGAGATCCAAGTTTAAATCCCGATGGCGCAACAACAGTATTTTTTGATAAAATTGATTTTATATGTATACCTTTCTAATTAATATATTTAATTCATATTTTAACATATAAGATTTTTAAAAACCCCACCAACAGTAAAATTAGTTATCGGTAGGTTTATTTTAAATTTATTTATAATTATAAAATAACAGTGAGTATTTGCTAAAATGTAATAGTATTTCTAAGTCATAATTTAATTAAATAATAAGATAAAACACTTAGTTTGAACCACTCTTTATTAATAAATCAACATGTTTCAATACCCATAGTATCTTCTTCAGGAAACAATGCATACTAAAATTATAAATGCAAACATAGATAAAAACAGAGCTATAAAAATGTTAATAGCAAATTATATATCATAAATAACCAAATCCTTTTTGCAAATAGTCACCATTTAAATTTATTTTCACATTAGTTCCTAAATAGTTACCCACCACTTATACTTTTATAGTTTTGTTTTTATCTATGGTTACATGTTGATTTATTAATAAATAACTGTTTAAATAAAGCATTTTATCTTATTATTTATATAATATGTGGCCTCAAAGTAATTTTACTAATTGAACTTGAAGAACTTAATTTAATTGCATAACATTTTTTTAATCTATTTTTTATCATTTATGTTCAATTCGCCTAGTATAATATTTTATTTTATTTTTAAGCGTTAAACTCAAGCATCTAGTTCATTCATCACAGATATGACGTCATGTGATCTGCAAATCGCAAAGTAGCATTATTGTAGACTTTATGCTTTCAATATGTAGAAATCCTTATTGATATTTTTTTAGTTTTGTATTATTTCTTACAAGATTACGATTCTGTATTTTCTTTTCTGTTTTCTACCATTCTAGATTATTAAACTATTTTATATATTTGTTAATATAATAAAGCCACTGTAAAAAATTATTCCAAACTGGACATTTCATTTAATACGATGGAAATATTTGAATAGAGTAGGGTAGGTACCTACTATCTAATAAAATAAAACTTATGACTCAACAGAAACACACTACTATGGTGTTGTATTTAAATACGTTTCCTACCAATACGTGTTTTGTGCTGTTTCTATATACGTTTTAGGAACATTTTAACCAATCTTAAAAGTTGAATAACATGCGCCATCGTGCACTCTTTAAACTTCAAAATATTGTATAATTTACATATAAATGTTTATTTTTGACATCTCTAATATAAAATCTGTAAATGAGATTTATCTGTCACGTTCATTCTTGTTCATTGAAAATAAGATTTTTACTTTTTCAAATCCGAGTATCTAACTAGTTTATTAGAACGCCTATAACAAATTATATCTGATATAGATTTTGTTAGAAGTCAAAACATCAAAATCAAAAAATAGAAGACTGCAATATTCCAATTACAATTTGATGAATCTAATATACGCTAAAACAACGCTTCAGTGAAGGGGACTGACGCGAGTGAAAGGATTGTCCTATTTAATAAATGATTTCGCAGACATTTTACAATTTTTGATTTAATATTTCTCCCATTTCAGAGATTTTCTGATCAAATTCAGATTCTGAAACCTCTGAGGTTTATTTTAAATAGTCAAGTCAATTCACGATTCGATGTGAAGAATTCTACACTTTATTTATGCCTTCATTTAATTGATATCTTTATTTTTACACTCAACAACTTGACTGAAATATATTATTAAATTCTTAAATATATTTAAAAAAAACATACTAACTAGTAAATAAAACCATTATCGAGTAATTATTTTCAAAATTTTATACAAATAACTAGACAATAATAATAAATACATGTGAAATGATTTAAACATCAAAAATATATGTAGCGCCTAATTTCAAAATTCCCTGAAACGGATTTCGGAACATTTGAGTTAAATTTACAATTTTGTAGATTTTTTGTCAGCTATATGCATAACATATTGTTTATTGCAAAAGCCACTTAAATCCATTAATATTGCATGTTCAAAATCAGGGTTAGTTCCAAAATACCCTAAAGTAGACAGAGTATAAGTTGCTGTTCCCCCTAAAATGAAATAAGCCAATCACAACGCTTGTTGATGATCACGTGATCACGTTCAGTATGGCCAAAACGATATATACAGAAAAAAAATTAAGATTACGGAATTGTTACTTTAAATAATGCTGATGTAAAAACAAACATTTTGTACATTTGCTTTCAAAATATGCGTTTTTATCCATAACTCAAAAACACAAAGTCGTTTTTATAATTATGCGCTACGTATATGAAACGATTTGGACAACCAAACTAAAAAAGATTTTGTAAAATTATCAAAAAATAATTCAAGTACATGGAATATTGAATAAGAAGAATGCAAAATGAATGCTAAAGATATTTAAATAAACAAATAATGTGTAAGAATTTTTTTAATAAAATTTCTATAAAATTATTATTTACACGAGTCAGAGATTCCGATTTGAAAAAAAACTATTCATTATCTTGGCAAATATTTTTATCGCGAGTTCGCAATCTATTCTGAATGTTTACATTTGCTGTTACATATTTCTTAGAGATTTTATCTCCTTTTGATGACCTTTTTTGCTGGGTATGGAAAAATATGGGGTCAATACACATTCGCTGGGATTGCGTCACCAGCAAGGGGTTGACTACCAGTCTGCACGAATGTGCTACGGAACGGAGGGTGACCGGTGATATCGAATTATAGATAAGGATCTTCGGACTCCAGAAAATGTTAGTCGGAGCTCAAAAAAATTACGCGAATAGCTGCATTTCGCAAGTATCTTTGAAATTTGTATATTTTGAGAAGTAGTATTTGTTTTAGAAATATATGCTGATAAAAGTAATTTTTAAATGAAAAAATACAAACGAAAAGGCTAAATAAAAGGTATTCCATTTTTTTTTTTTTAAATATCAATATACTTTGTAAGAAACTATAATATGTATAAGATCAGAATCGTTTCGAATTCAAGCGGTGAACGTTCGACTGAAATAAAAAATCTGACCTATGTGGTCTGTTTCGGGACTGGGCCAACCTCGTCATTTCAGAATTCGAATGTCCTTTGATGACATTACAAAAGTAAGTAAAATTGGGTCTGAAGTTAGATCCTGGGTCGAAAATTATAGTCTTTATAAATGGCTGGTATATTTGTCTCATAAAATTATCCACGCATCAAATACAGGTGAATATTATCTTCCAGTAATAATATTATGTTATGTTCAGCCGAAATCATTTAATCTAAATAATAATGGCAACACTGTAACCATTAAAGGTGATCGCTCTCGTCACATGTTGGAAAACTTCTTTCGTGGCCGAATAGGATCGATTGGGCCCGCAACATATATGATTTCAACAAGACGGTCCCACCTCACACACAGCCCGAGCTACGCTTGAAATTTTTCGAGAAATTTTCTCGGCCGCATAATATCAAAAAGTGGTGATATTGAATGGCCTCCTCGAGTACCTGATTTGACAGCTCCTGACTATTTTCTGTGGGGTTCTTGAAAGGAAAGGTCTATGCTAATAAGCCAACGGTAATTCCGATGTTACAGGACAATATTCGAAATGAAATTGCTGAAATGACACGCGAAGTGTGCGAATGAAAAATATGGTTAAAAGAGCACGCATTTGTGGCGCTGCCGGAGGCGGCCACTTGTCCGATGTCATATTGTAAATAAACCAAATAATCAATAAATAAAATCGCTATTTGAGTGGAAAGTGTTTGAAAAAAAACTTGTGTCCTTGAAATCTTTAGCTGCAATAAGCATTCCAGTAATTACTTACACGGTTGACTTTCACTGCATGAATCATTTAACTGATTCGTTATTGTGTTCGACGATTCAGTCGCGTCTTACCGAGTAATAAATTAACCCCTTATCCCGCCTTAGCACCGCAGCTTAATAATTGTAGAGATAATTAAAGCCTTTATTAAGTTTCAAGTTATTCGCTGTCACATCGAACGTTTAACAAATGCTACCCTAATATATTTATATAATTTTATTATATTTTGTAATTTACAGAGCATTATCAGTTCAACGATATAATGCATAAAAATATATTATAATTGTATGTGCTATAATGGTATATACTATAATTTAAAATATAATCATTAAACCTTTTAGAAACGCTCATCACATACGTTTATTACAGTGCGACTACTCACCGCAGCCTATAGATGTAGATACTACAGTGCACTGACAATGAATTATGTACATAAAAATGAACGTAGCAGAATATATATGAATAAATTAAAATTTAAAGTACAAGAAAACGGAAAATAATACGTAATATAATTACATACAGGAATCTACAGGATGTAACAGACCTAGTCCATAATATTTCGTGGATGGGATACCTGACTAAATTACAAGTTGAAAATGATCAAGGAATATTTTGCTTAATCTCAACCCTGTCAGAGATATAAGTATTTCAAATAAATCGTAATAATGCAATTATTTCGATTAATTGAAATATTTTATTGATTCCAAATAATATACTGAATATAAAAAATTAAGGATAATCGAATTTCTAGCGGTTAGACTATTATTTGTTAGATAATTTAGGGCCTGAAGCAAAGATATAGATTAATAATGGATAAATTTTGAAAATATTTGTTTCGAAGTACGTTGAGTTAAAGCTTACTATGATTTTGTAAAAATTTCAAACAATAATATTTTTCGTAACGGTGCAGAATTTGCACATACTCCTTGAACATTTTCGACACGTAATTTAGTCAGAATGAAATCATCCATAAAATATTGTGGACTAAGTCTGTTACATATATGTTATATAACCATTTAATTAATACATTATCTATATTAAGAGGATTATATACACAGACGAAATGCCGAGAGGTCATCAAAAATGAGACAAAATATTGTCCGTAAATAATTCTAGAAAATTATGTCGTAAATTTTGTTTCATCTCATATTTTTATATAGTAAATTCAATTATTTATTCATCATAAAGAGGCAGTTAAAACTAAATGAATGATTGAATGATAAAAATAATATAACGCATGAAAGATATTTTTCGTGGATACCTACAAATTATTTATTATGAATTATTTTTACATGAACTAATTTATTTTAAAATAATTAAGATATAGACAAATTCATCTACAAGGCATTCACAAACAGCGTAAATCGATCGATGTCGATGGATAACTTGGTCCAAGGTTTTGATTGCAGGATAATTAAAAAAAAACATAATCTTAGCTTTTAAATATATGAATATTATTAAGCAATCAAATAAATGGACTCACATCGTAAATGGGTAGTTCATAAATATTGAATTTTCAAAATGTTCTAATGTTCAAATTCTGAAAACCCCATGAAAAAAAAAAATTCTAATAATTTGATAGAAAATGGTCATGGTTTTGATAAAAAATTGGGATTGTCAATTTTGCATACAAACGGTGTTGGTCACAAATTAAATAATTTGGAATCGTTGGAGATAAATAAAGCGTGTAAAACTAATCAAAAAAATTATAAACAGCCAACTAAATTTAACTACGAGTCCCATTCTAAAATTGTTTCCTAAAAATTATTCGAGTAAATTTGTATTAAGTAACGATTTGAGTTAGGTACTAAAATTTTTTTTTTTTTAAATAGATTTTTTAAAAATAGATTCTGATAAAAAAACAATAATACATGTTTTAGATAGTTATGACATCCTGAAGAAGATAATGGTATTTTTCGAAACCGGTAGATGTATTTAAACTCAATTAAGTGGTTAATAAAACAAAGATAATAAATAAAAATAGAAACATTAATTATTTAGTTCTTCCTCTTTTACTAATTCGCGTATTTTACTATTTTTAATGTGTTGATTTCATGATCGTTCTTTGCGTCCGAGGTGCATTTGGTGCATGGATTTGTTTTTTATTTGGGAAAAACAAAAAGCAATTGACATAACTATTTCCTCCGTTAACCTTTAATAAAAATAATAATTTCCTTTAGTTATTACGTGAAGGATTTTCAAACAATAAAAAAAAATGTTTAGTCATGTTCTTAAAAACGTCCATACATTTTTTATATGGGTAAGAAGGTATTATTTTACGTTAAAACTTTAACTTTAAAAACACTATTAATAGTACTCTCAAATAACAAATAAATACATGGTAGGGTCGTATAAACGACGGATTCATTCTATCTAAAGGCGTTGGTTAAACAAAAGTTCATAATCCTATGATTGTATAATATCATTGGTAATAGCATCACTTAAATCTAACCTACCCCTTATGTGACCATATTATTCAATAAGGAATTAAGACTTTTAATTATGTTTTGTACATAATTGCATGCCATACTTCATTATAAATGTTTATTGATAAAATTTTCCTTTCATTTGAACGAAAGCTTTTTAAAATTAAGTAAATATTTGGTTAGCACTAGGGCCGCAGTAAAGTGCGAGCGAAAGTTCTCAGCGCGTAGGTACCTGTAGTTTAAAATTCGCTTTCGCGCGACTGTGTGTGAACCCCAGCTCTCACATTTCTACTTCCTCCGCCGTCAGAACATTATATTGGATTTTCTCCTGTCAAGTGCACAAGTTCGCCGTACAAATAAGCGAGAAATATTACTTTTAAACCAATTTATTTCCGTTCCCGAAACACTGATGTGCCTTTGAACTCAATATAAAAGAGTAAATTAATATACAATAAGCATTCTCATATACGATGTTTATTTTAGAAATAAAATAATACTAAAGAAAAGGGGATACACTTTTCTAGAAATAAACATGTATCATTTTACTTTAGTAAAAAAGTTACATAAAGTAAAAAAAAATTTGCGAAAACGGATTATTTGATCGTTGGTTAAAAAAATGTTTACTTCTCGAAAGTACATCCATTCTCATTTTAGTCTCCGATATCCGATAGTAAAAACGAGAATCGATAGTTAAATATGGCGGACTTTTCACAGCTGTTCCAAAAGTTATCTGACACATTGATACTTTGAATGGTGCAGTATACGACAATTAATAATTTAATATTTGTGTGTTGTTTATAGGCATTTATATAATTATATAAATGAAAAACTCTAACTCCTATTAGCGAAGTACTACTATACATATTAATAATGTTTTCATGCGTTTTTGTTATACAAATGAGAAATGATTATTGAAATTCTATAACTATTATACGTTTCTTGTGGGAGGATTTTAAAAATTATCACTTCATATTTCGAAAAAGTATCAATATAATAATTTCGAAAAATTGTCGATACTCTTAAAAGTATCAATACCAAAATTATCATTGGGAACAGATCTTTCGGGCCTCTACCTAGCGTGGACCCCAATTCACCGCATTAAAGTAGTTACACCACTGATTAATTTTATTTAAACGCATATTATACTAAAAAAAAAAAAAGACAGTTTGTTATATATATTATTTCAAACTGATTTTAAAATGCTTTGCTCAACTAGGCAAGCCTGTTTTAGGGCAAATTGGCACACAAATCATATTTCACAAACACCAATATAACGCATTGAAAACACAATCAAATATAAAATGAAACAAACAAGGCAAGTAAACATAAAAATATATAAAATGAGAGGATAGTTTAATGGATATAGTTTAATAATTAATTCATTACAATAAATACCTGTCTTTCATCTTATTTGATTACTTCAGAACGAGAACCGCAAATCGTGACATAATATCAGAATCGAGTCACTTTAAAAATAACTAAAATATCAGCAAGAATAAATACGGAACATTCATTCGTATTCTATAGTACTTATTATTCTCGAACATGCTATTTTTATTTAATCCAAAAAAATCCGTATTTTTCTCCTCGTTCTCAGCGTTACTCCATCATTTATGTATATTTTATTTCGTATGAATACAAATGACTCCTCAGTGGACTACACCCGAACTCCATGTTTCGGTGATGTCCGCATCCCTGTGGGTGGTGCAGTATACAATATACAACGACCAGACGCGAGGGTGTAGATAGGTAGACATTATCGCTCGAATATCTGGCTGAATACACCACTCCATGGCGAATTTGCTGCCCACAATTTAAAAAGGTAAAATAGTTATTTTCATATTTGTTTTTTTTCCTATTTGAATAAAATTACGATCACAGTCATGGAAAGCATTATATACGTAAATATATTTATTGTGTAAATATACACAGAATGGGACATTTTAATAATAATAAAAAAGATGAAAGAAAACATTGAAAACGTTATGGGCGAGCTTTCATTTTTTAGAGAAATTCTACACGAATTACATATGCTTTCAAGATGGGACTAATAGTTAAATTCTTATAAGTATCAGAGAAATAATTAATGACGTTATTTGTAACGTAAGTCATGCGCGAGCAGAAGGTTTGAATAAAAAGAGATTGATTGATTTTCTGGCATTCGATACAAGTGTCAAAAATAACTCGTGTCATTATCAGCCTTTTTTCATATTGGAATCATATGGAATGAAATAAAAATGTGTGTTGTCATTTGAATCAATTAATCGAAAATTAAATAAATTATTGAAGTACCTAATTCATATATGTATATGATTATGTTTTGAAATCAGACAAAATACCTATATCTATTTAGATGATCGTTTAAATCAATGTTTTCTAAATTTAAAAAAATTATGACAGCTTTAATTTATTATTTTGTTTAATATTATCGATTTAAAACGAATCGTTGCCATTTTGGTGATATGTCTGTTTCATAATTACATACTCTTTATGAAACAGACAGCTAGTGTTTAAAATACAACAGTGTTATATTATATATAAACGAAATATTTAATTGCGACTAACATAAAAATAACGTACATAAAATGTTTACTTTGTTTAAGATAACGTTTTTTTTCCTTAAAATCGGTAAAAAAACATCTAATTTATGCAATTTGCTACTAATATTGTGAATAAGTTCAATATTAATTCATATTGAGGATAAAATATGTTTAAAATAGTTTTAAAAAAGTCAAATCTAGTGTATAACTTTAGATATTAAAAAAATGAATAATAACCCACGTTTTCGTAAAAAAAACACGAAAATTTTAATTATCAGTGACACCTTAAAACTTTTTTTTTAATTCACCGTTGCAGTAGAAAGCGTATAATTAAATGTCAATGACTAATTTACTAAAAAAAATACAAATAAATTTATACTGTAAATTAAATAATTAAAACAAAAAAAATCGTTTTTAGGTATGTATGTATTATATACTAAATTATCATTTATTTCATTTATGTAATTGAATTTTATAATAGAATTTAAATATATCAATTAGAAAGATATACATACAGATAAACTCAATTTATCGAAAAAATATTTTTGCCGGGATTTGAACCATCTCATTCGGTATCTCTTCCTATCCGGCGAAGTGCGATTAACCAATTATAAAATATAATAAATATTTTTCGATAAATTGAGTTTATCTGTACGTATATCATTCTAATTGATGCATTTAATTTCTATTAAAATATCATAGAACTATGTTTAAAAAAATACAACAAAAAAAAAAGAGATAATTTTATAGCAGCAGAAATTAATCGTAACTTAAATATCCAAAATACAGGTTGAATGAAATCACTACTTGTGATGTGGCCAAAGTATGTGACACAATACGAGTATATTCCGGTACAATATGATACAGACTCGGGTAAATTATTAGTTCCTCCAGGATTGATACAATAATCCTGTGTACTGTCCACGGTAAGCGTAATACTCATCGACAGCATACATTTCTGGAGCGTTCTTTATATAGCATATCTTTATGCATTCCTGACACTAGTAGAGGCTCACATCCTAACGCCGTAGAGAAAAATTGGACTTCTCCTAATTACCCTACTTTTATTATCTTCATTAATTCCTGACGTCATTGAGGCTACCTGTCACTGTGACTGGAGAAACTGTGGAATGAAGAAAAAAATCTTAAACGAATTAATGAAAGACAACTCTTGGCCAAGTTTCTAGTAATATATTTATATTTATTCAAGACCGTGGTGCTTCCTATTGGATTTTACTCAAAGCTGTTTGAGATTCCGTAAATATAAAGAAGATGATGGCTTTAAAAAAATTGAACGACAGTTGTATCAATTTGAAAATGCAACATATAAGTTCGCAATTTTGTCATCAACTTGCTGTGTTGGTGTAGCATAATCGGTTCATTCATTTCCCCGGATAGGAAGAGATCCAGGTTCGAATCCCAGTAGCAACAACAATATTTTTTCGATAAATTGATTTTGTGTGCATATCTTTCTAATTAATACATTTAATTTGTATTAAAAATATCACTAATCTATGTTTTGGAAAGTTACAATTTCACAATAAGAATGTATAAAATAATAATAATAATATTTTAAAAATAACAATAATAATAAACTCAATTTGCCAATATTCACTTTGTACATTTTAATTCGTAAGACGCTATATTTCTGAGCACTATTCACAGATTCAATTGATAATTTTATATTTATTTATATATTAATCAAGAATAAGATTTACTCAAAAAGTGAAACAGAATAGATATCTCGCAAGGCCCCTTCTCCACATTACGAGAGTTGTAAAAGATAGTTTACGCAATATAATATGATAAAAAATGTACCAATATTGATTTATTTATAACAATATGTATAAAGTGTTTTATAACGTTTATAAATAAGGCTTACATTAATTTATTGCGCTATTTATATTTCTAATTTATATTGTTCTTGTATTTAATAGTGAATAATATATTTTTTAATTATCGCATTTTAGAAAAAAAATCTTATTTATTAATAGATTGTATGTAATATAAGCCCATGAGAGGTGAAGTGAACCAACTGACGTTCTTATATCATAAAGAAAATATTCTACACATCCTAATGTTTCGTACCAGTGAAGTGAGCTAAGTAAATTCAATGATGATAAAATGGAAGAAGCTAATAGATTAAACTAATGTTGAAGATTATTTACTATTATTAAGTAAAATGTCAATAAAAAAGATAGACCATTTTTTTTATTTTCTTGACACGACCGGGTGAACCAAATACTGGAAGAGAGTTATGTTAGAAGTCTCAATAATCAACGAACTTGAGGAAGAAAGTATATGAATGTGGATGAGACGAGAATTGTGTTTCAGGATAGAATTATGTCCTCTCTGCCTATCCCCGCGGAAAACGGCGTGATATTAGGTTAGTGAGTTTGAGAAACTCATTAAAATCTATATATGTGGTTCAGACAAACATGTCATTATAACCCATGTAATATATTTACAAAACGGTATGATCGGTTGGGGGGGGACTTTCAAGACTAACCTCTTACCTATAGAAAAGGTTCAGAAGCTAGTTTTGAAAATGGTCCTTCGAAAACCATCAATATCTCCAAATTCACAGCTCTTTAACCCCTTAAGGATTCTCAGTTTAAATAAAATCTTCTAAAAGAATGCATTGCTACAAATTCACAAAAACCATTTCAATTCAACAATTTCCATAAAAATTAGTAACTGACCAAGATCGCGTGGCAACTTGGAAATCCCAAATTTTAAAACTAGTGCTTCTCAACACTATTATGCCTATCAAGGTATCAAATTTTTTAATGCGCTCCCATATAAAATCAAAATAGCAAAAAAATTATAAAAACTCCAAATCCCAAATCAAACAATTATTAGAAAACTTCGACAGCAATTACAAGTCCAAATTTCTTTCAATGAATTTGGCATACCACTTGATTATAGTTATGTGTATGTATTTAGTAATTTAATTATATAATTTATATCATGGATTGATGTAGCAGTTACTTCGTGGTGCAACATATTATAGTTAAGTCATTCAAAAACACGAAAAACGAACGACGCTCCGAACATACTAGTCGAACGACGTGCCGCTCGCAAATAAAAAACCATCGTTTAGAATCGTGACCTGCGAAATCATATCGCTTTTGGACATGGTTCGACGTGGGTCGTTGGTCCATCGCCCACAACGGACAAACGACGCACGTTGTACGTCGTACATTTAAAAATCACAGTACTACACAGTATTACACGCTTGTGTAAATTTTATTACTCATTCGTACATATAATTTTAATGAGTTGATAAAGAAAAATGTATTTTGTATGATAAAATCGATAAGCACCGGATTGCAAATATTTAGGTTCGTTTGAGTCAATAAATAACATTTGTTACTTCGTGCTTTATCGCGCAAGTCTCCATTCGACAAGCTTACTCATAACATAACAAGAACAATGCCTCTGTTGCTCAACATAAGTTTCTACTCGGCTAGAAGGAGGTACACACGTATATTGAACATTTACTGCAAGGCCCCATCAGTTGGCAAAAAATAAGGGAGACTCTCGCCCTATGAGATACAAACTCATCATAATTTTGGGGGGTTCGTCCAAACGCATTATTAACACGAAGAACGTGTGTTATTGGAACAAGTTGTTATTTATTTCCGTCTAGGGAATTCCGACCAAATGCAGGAGATGATATTGCTTGAACTAAACACCCCAGAATTCACACCTATAAATTTCCATCCCAGATTTCCCTAAGGGACGACTGACTACTCAGAGCTACATGGCACACGAGCCAGTTTTAATCTGTTTTATTCATTAAACACCAACTCTGAACTCGCAGAATTAAACCATAATTTATAATTCACTCACAAAAATCTGCTGAGAATATCGTATATCGATGTACATATTTCGTGGGTATATTTCAACAGTGAGATGTAATTTCATATTTTATTGTTATTAACTTTATCATGTTTCTTTCAATTTGTTGTTCACATTCTTGATTACCCGATTCGTTTGTTACTCGGTTAGTTACCCAATCCATTTTCATTATAAAATTATATCTGCGTAGTAATAATAAACACCTTTAAACCGTTTTAATTATAACTTTACTGATACTTTTTATTTTTAAAGAAACCATTATTGGGATGTTCACCCAAAAATTTACCTGTTTTATAACTACAATTCTTGATTTAGCTTGATATATGGATCAAAAGTATCATAAAACCATCTCCTAATTTTTAATTTAATAGTTTCGTCGAGATACCTTTCACTTTTATTTCAATTAAATTGAGATGCGTAGACCTGTCTGAAAAGATCCTGGAGTCAGCTGTAAAGGCGACCCAGCACCGAGACTTGTAAAATTGTGCATTACGAACCTCCATCTCAATAGATTGAGACCCCTATTAATATAAGAGGGTTAAGAAAAAAAAAATGCGAACATGGAATTCGTGTCACATCAATGTTGTTAGTATTTTCAAATAATGCTAAACGTTTGTGCTATTAAAATAAGACTAATTTGGTGGTTTCCTGGGACGAGTCTCGAACCTCTCACCACTTGATGCTTAGGTGAATTTCTTACAACTAGACCAGCAAGGAAGCCAAGTAATATCTCCTAGAGCAATATTATCTAAAACATTAATTTTGGAAGTTGTTTTACGAATGCATAAACTTAACCTAAGCGACATACTTGCACATAAATATTAAAACTTCACATACATTTCTTTATTGTTGTGATTATTGTGCATTATTCGCCAAATTTTTGTTTTGTATTTTTCGCCAAATACGTCAAACAATTTCCTTGCGATTGTTTCCACTCCGAACATGTCATAACTACATATATTTAAATTGACTGATAAAACGATAAACTCTTTAATAAACTTGACCCCCAATTCAAAACTAGCGAACATGTTTCAAAAATAATGAAAATTTCAATCTTTTATAGAATTTCATTATTAATAAATAAAACTTTTGTTGAAATTTCTATATATTTGAAATATTAATTACAAGAATGCACTCAATCAAGATGTTTTTAGTAAGAAAAACTAAAAAATTTAATATAATTATCATTGATATAATGTTTCATTTAATTTCATATTGAAATTGTAGTAACAACATATTGTGTAGAAATTTTTAGAAGCATGTACGAAATCAACTTTTACAATGTTAATGATTTATAGTATATAAATAATTCTTTAGATATTACTGAGGAGATTTATCTGATCGCATTCGGAGGATTCATTTCAGAATCAGTAAAAAAAATATTTTGTATCTGGAAATTCTGCATTCCTCCGAAGATTTAAATATAAATAAAGTAATCTTAAAAAGCGGGAAGATTTTTTCAAATTTATTTCAGCTTTCGATACAATTTTTATAAGCATGCAATCTTGTATTTTAAACATGCAACGAATATTTCAACGAACATTCGTTCGGTCATTCGAACATTCGTAAGGTCACGTGACTTTAATATTATACATGTACCTTACCTTAATATTACAATGGTTTCGTATAAAGTACCAATACAAATGAGACAACATGAAGTGTTCTCTGTAGGAACACATAGAAATAATGATGCTATTAACTCGCCAATAATACAGATGCATCGGCTTGGTAACAAAATGAATTTCGTTGATATTTTTCGTTGCAGGAGCATACCTGAATTAAAGATATATTTGTACGAGAATTGTTCTTAGTTTTTTTTATATTATATTTAAACTGTTATATTGAAATGTTATATTAAAAACGTACTGTTATATTTAAACTATTATATTAAAAACGTACTGTTATATTAAAACGTACTGTTATATTTAAACTGTTATATTAAAAACGTACTGTTATATTGAAATGTTATATTAAAAACGTACTGTTATATTTAAATAAATAATGTAAATAAATAAATATATAATACATGTACGAAAAACGTAACTTAACATGTATTTTGTAGCAGGTACAGGACCGTTTGATGAATTTTTAAACACGTATACCAAAGATGCGTACGGCAATCTTCCATGTCTTTATCATAAAACTTTACGTATAGAGACGTGGACCCTGAAATATAAATAAATAAATGTGCTGAATGCGTTTGTAAACTTCCATTCTCCAGGAGCTCAAGATCAAAGATAGTCTGTCCCCGTTATAGAACTTACAGTGGTGCATAGTAAAGATAGTCTGGAAAAACTGGTAATACTCAGTAACATTAAAAGCAAGAGAGTAATCTCTTATAAGATGGACGGACCAAATAACCTTTTAAATGCCACGATCGCGTTAACACGCCACACTTTGTATGTCATGCGAAGTTACACGCGTGTTAACACGTACTTTTGGATCTTAAAAACTGTCAGGGATTAAAATCATAAGTTTAAATCATTTTGCCATCGGTGGACGACAGGTCCTAGCTTTTGATTGATAAGTCAAGACCCTTAAAGCCTAGTCTTCCATTTAAAACAGAGTTGGCAGTTAAAAAGTTAAAATAAAGGGCAGAATCATCACTCTATGCAGCCTCACACACAGCAGAAGATCGGAAAGATTGGAAAAGGAGTTTCAAGGTAGTTACGGGAGCGGGAAGATACGCAGCACCGTTATATATATATATATTGAAAATTGTGTAGGATTAATTCAAGCTCTGTCTAAAGATACAATAGCTTTAAAAAATATATAAATTACTAAATACGAATTAAATATATTAATTAGAAAGATATACATATAATAACAATTTTATCGAAAAATATTGTTGTTGCGCTAACGGGATTCGAACCTGGATCTCTTTCTAAACCGGGGAAGGTATTTGAGATTCCGTAAAAACAAAATAAATGGCTTTCAAATAATGAAACGATAGATGTATTCATTTGAAAAGTATAACATATAGGTTCGAAAATTTGTCGTCAAAAGTACTGTCGCTGTAGCATCATTGGATAATGCACCTTCCCCGGTTTGGAAAGAGATCCAGATTCGAATCACGGTAGCGCAACAACAATATTTTTCGATAAAATTGATTTTATACGTATATCTTTCTAATTAATACATTTAATTAGTACATAAATTACTGTTACCACACTATACAATTTTAAATCACGTTTACCTTTGAAAACAATATACTGTTAACAATCAAAAATATCACCATAGTCGGTGGATGACTCTCGTGGCATGCGTGTAAACTCGCATGGGAAACTGAGTCGCGCAATAGTTAGCAATAATGCGGTAATGTTTCATCTCTATTGAATTGTGTACGCAGATTAGAATGACGCTACCGACACACACTGATATTTATCAACAAATCAGAAAAGAGATTAATGCCTCATCCGTGTTTAGGCGCCATCACTCTGGTTTAAGAAAAATGTAATACAAATAATTCACTTATCAGGAGGTGATTTCAATGTCGATGGTACAGATAGGCTGAATTCTGAAAATGCATTCCAAATGAAAACCCTCGCAATCAATTCAAGTAGATAAAATCTGATATACAATTTATATATTTTAACATTCAACATGTTACTCCCAAACCGTTAGATAAAACGTTAGAAATAAACGCTAAATAGTTTTGTATCATTTTACAGGAAGGTTCGCGGGTGAACTATCATATATAAAAACATTTAAATAATTTTAAACAATATAAAATGTACATAACTGTCGCAATCGTTATATATATTTTTTAAATATTATTATACTTAATTTGCACGTGTAGTGAATAACATACTCATTAAAAAAATGCATTAAAAATCTCGTATCGTCGTTTAGTAAACATATATATAATAAAAATTAGCATTTAATTTCTCTAATTTTTAACAATAATAAATCAGAGGATCCAAAGGTTCACGAACAAAAAAATATTTTAATGATTCAGAATTACTTGGACTTCTTTAATCTTACATAATAAAAACAATAAATAGTTTATTAATACATATATATATATGCATACGTACACAAGTAAAACATGCACTTTGTACGGGTTAAAAGTAACTATAGAATATGTATCTATGTACCTGTATTTTTATTTTGCCTGCATCACAACAATCCAAAAAAATAAAAAATAAACAAAACTTTTTCTTGATCACATCCAAGGAACACCACACCGCTGCGAGCAACGAAATAATAATTTAATACACTTTCTTCAATCGGAACAGAACACTAGATCTATTAGGATTCTCACAGGATTCTAATAAACTTCAATGTGTATTGACAATTTTCGCGTTATTTAGAGGTTAGATTCAGCGGCGAGTTGCGCGCGCACCCCGCATCCGTAATACCGCAACTGATCGCCGTCCGCTGCCTCCGCGGCAGCCGTCACCAGAACCAGCACCGAGTAGAAAGTACCTAGCGCGCCGACCTGGACCGGCGCTTCGGACTGGCTTTATTAACCGAGCCTCCATTACAGGTACCACACTTACAGGTTAACGGTAGTATACACGAAGGTCAGCCGGTCAACACAGTTATGAGAGATTTCGAAATATTGACAATTTCATTGCAAAAAAACCTCAGTGTAATCATATTACTTAGCGGAAGTTTACACAGATTCTTGACAATTTTACAATTGCCTAGCTATGAAAAAATGCGTTATTTTAATTAGTATTTTTATAATATTAATGTTAAAATTATATTTTTATTGTGAACTTACATTATCAGAACGTAGTTCTGTGACATTTCAATACAAATTAAATTAATCAACTTGAAAGATAGACAGAAAAAATATTTAATTGCTAACGGGATTCGAACCTGAACCTATGTCGAAAATAATTAGTGAACGCGCTTCCCCGGATGGGAAAAGGTCCAGTTTCGAATCCCGGTAGCAACTAAATATTTTTTTGATAGATGTTATTTTTTCTCTGTACATCTTTTCTATTATAGTTGATTCATTTAATGTGTATTAAAATTGTATGTTACAATTTGGTCAATGTGTACACTGACTGGTCAGTCTATGCATCTACGTAAGATTTTGACAAAAGTATCAATTAAGTAGTTATTAAAAATGTCTACGATTCGTATTAATTTACTAGACAATGCATACACTCTCTGCAACACATAATATCGCGAGTCTAATTTATTAATGTATGTTTAAAAAATGAAAAGAATACTTTTTGTTTTACTTGCTCTTGCGAACAATTGCAGAACACCGACCATTGGCGGAGGATGATCTGTCGCCGTTTATTTCGGTCCGTGGCATTTGGTGTGTATTCTAAGAGTCTTCACATTCTCACTCTTAAAAAATATCCATGAATGTTTTCATAACAAATGATATGTATTTGTGGCAAAATGTATGTGTATTTTTGACGAGACAAATTTATCAAAATAATATTGCAGACACAGATACAATTTCTTGAAATTATAAGATACAATAAATCAAATAAACGTATACTACATAAGTAAAATTATGTGTAATAATTATTATTATTAATATATAAATCATAACATTAATAAATTAGTGTCGAAAAAACGCTCATGGGGATTTTTGCTTTGCTTAGCGCGTACTGAACTCACGTCTCAGAGAGAACGTTGCTCTGTCGTCAGTCGTCGGTCCATCGTATTGGTGACCGTGGTGACGAAATCTGGTTCCTTCCAATCTCCCTTGGATCACCAACCTTTCTATGGTATCCTCATGTCATGGTAACGTGGTCAAAATATTCGAAAATTAAAATATTATTTAACATAACCTAACCCACTTATCCAACGATTACATTGTTATTTTATTAATGCACCATTTTTTAATAAAAGGGCCAACCTCTCTCAACTGCCTCCAACAATACGCGGCAGAATTGCCCAGAAAACTCTACGTAGAAGATTCTGAACGGCCGGATTTTAACACATTAAACATTATACATTTCTGTTGGTTTATCAATTTCGAGATAAAATATTTTTAATAAAATTAAAATCTATCTTGCATGACGAAGAATGCTCGATTTGATAAAAATACATGTAACATTTAAAATGCGATTCTCATATTCTAATATGTATTATTTATTTTTCATTCTTATCAAGAGTTTTCAAGAACGACAAAAGAACATCGCGTGACAATATATTTTTCAAATTAATTAATTAACTAAAGAGAAATCGTTAATCGAGTACATCCGATAATCAATGTCATAATTTAATGACATAATTTGCCTTCCGTGTACAACACGTGGCTTCAACGTGAACTGTCAAGTCATCTCGTAACTCATTAAGATATTAAATATGTCTATATTCATTTTAATACTTTTTATTTCAAATAATGTTGTTTTATTATTTTTTTATTAAAATTTCCAATCCAAAATGGATTGTTACAATTTTACCCGAATGGTTCACATGATTCGTGACACGTATATACGTTGACTTTTACCAAACACTATCGAGACAAAAATGCCTCTATGGACAAGCAAACTTACATGAGCTTGATAATAAGTAATACAGATGATTTGTACTTCTCGAAAATATTTTTTTAAAAAAACATGTGCAATCGGTGATCAATAAATTTCGTCTACAAGCGTGCCGTGAATAAGTTTGTTACCTTCGTCAAAATGACTACACATCACTAACTGCAAATTATTTCCAGGGAGAAAGGGTTTAGCAATTAATTGACCTGGGTAAAAGTCAAAATATTTTGCTATTAATACTTTATGGTACATATAAATATGAAACTTTATTTATGATTTAACAAGTCGGATAAATTTTATCGGAAGGGATTTCAACCATCCCTTGTAAAGTACTTTATTGAACATGAATATAGGATTATACCCGGCTACAAGGTTCTTTCCTCTTCAATGTATTTATAACTTCTGTACTTTTATATTTAAATTTATTTTTTACATAAATACTTTTTTGAAATATTTTGTTGTTGTTATTATTGAAAAGTTATTTAAATAGATTTTATTTTTTATATAACTAATAATAAATAAGTATGAAAATTTAGCAGCGTAATCAATCTTTCTATATATATAAAGTGTCTGTTTGTTTTTTATTCAAATCTGCAGTTTTATTTCGAGCTTGATGAAATTTTGCACACTTGACCTTCAAAACAAGAGGAAGGTCACTGTCTACATGAGATTTTTAAACACCACTCCCATCCCCCTTTCCCACCACTTAGAGCAGAATTTTGATACTTCTTGATGAAATTTTGCCCACTTGACTTTCAAAATGAGAGAAAAATTACTGTCTACATCTAATTTTAAAAAAAAAGTACCCCCATTCCTCAAAATGAAGTCTCTTCACTCTGCATAAAGTCCGGGCAACATCGGATATTTCAGGAAGGAATCATATATAAGGAATCGAAACGAGAGTGAACAACACTCAAAATGATTCAGGACAGGATGTAAATAAATAAATAAATCTTCTGATATTTTATTCGATACCCATAAACGTCTAACGTTGTGACACTTTTTAGGAAAGCACATGTTTAAAAAGTCACAACATTCATATTTTATTCGAAATTTTAAATATGTAATTTCATGTAGGTATATAAATTAATTGTATATTCAGTATCTACATGGTACCTACCAGGCGCGGTGGCTCATACGTGCTTTGGATGCTCCGCATCGCTTGTGTTCTAGAGTCAAAAACTTTTTGTTTCCAGCCGAAAACTACACTACCGCAAATAAATAAAAAACTGTCCTTTAGATACCAGTCATAACACACACTATGACACGGAGCGAGTCCAAATACATATACATTCTCAACAGCATATATATATACATACCAGCAACAGTGGATTCTTTCATTCGTTCCGTATTCACAATGTTTGAAAGTATTTGACTTTCGCGCATGCGCATTCAGTTTTGCATGTCAACGTCTTCGAATATCCTATACGTATTCGTTAACAGCATCTAACGTACAAAAAACAATTTTAATGGTTATGGGTATAATGCACAAAGTAAAATACATATTACAAAGCGAGCAGATTGTTTTGAGAAATTTGTTTGTGTGACGCATTTTTGACAGTTTGACTTGAATACTTGAAACCGAATTATTGAAACATTGAATATCCTTTGATTATATGTTATATTTGTATATTAGATAGTAGGTATAAACTTGTTTTCCAACATCCCTTCTACAAAAAGTCACCGACCGCCACTGGTACCTATCTATATATTATTACATTTGTGTATTAAATTTTGTAAAACAAAAGAATACAAAATAGTATATACCTAGTATCTACCTAACCAAAGTACAATGCTAAGCTGTCTTCTTCTTTTAAACAGGCAATCCACCTTTCAAGAGTGATTTGTACCATTAATTAAGTTAAAACTATATTTTATTGAAAAAAATACAATAATATTATAGAATAGGAAATATTATACTACAAGTCAATACCATTGTAGATTAAATGTGGCGAGTTAAGGGAAAGAAGATGACACAAGTTAACCGGGAGTTGAAAATTACCATTAACGAGATTACTGTAAAAAAAACCTGTGATCCGCAATGAACAGGCAAACAAATATGGTCAAGGGTTTCCTCCTCGGCACCACACTCACACATTGGGGAATCTATTAAGTTCAATCTGAATAAATGATAGGCTACCTGGCAATGCCCAATTCTTATTCTAGAGATATTCGATATTATTATTTTGGAGACTTTTTTTTTGGAGAACCGGGGGTGATTATTTTAAGCCGATTACCCTTATGATTATTTGGATCCATCCATTGTGATGCTAAGCTGTCATTTTCAACAAATAAAATTTTAAAATATCAAAAAGAAATCTAATTTATTTTATTTCTTCTCAATAAACTGTACATATACCACGCAAACACGCGATGTTTATGCATGACCATGAGAGTACTAATTGTATAATTTATTTTTTATTCCACAATATCCATTGTAGTTGCCGCATCTGTGGTGTTTTTATAGATTTAGAATTTTAACATGTTTTCTAGTACAAATGTATTTAAACATAAAACAAATACATAATGAGCTGGCGGTGTTACATGGAAAAAAAATAAAGCGTGATAATGCGTCATACGTTAAAATCAACTGTACATAAATATAATTTCTATAAAAATAACCAAAATTATAAATTGCACAATTTACTTGCATATGTTTTTCTTAAAAAATTTTTGGAAGCCACTATTTTGAGAATATATTATATTATACTGTTTTCTAAACGCATTAATACATGCAAAACGATTTATTTAGATTATACAGCATAGTCTCAATTAGTGGGTTTGTAAAGAAAAATTTACACGGGCAAAACTATGCCAAAACTAAAAATTATACAATATGTTACACAAAAATGTAAAGTTAAGGATATTATATACGAATATAAAAAAATTTTAATGTCAATAACAAATCAACCGTAATTTTAATTTACAGTTTGGTGTGTTGCGCCCGCCTACTTTCATCAAAAGTAAAAACTGAATCTAATCAGGATAATAATAATTTGGGAACACATTATTCATCGATAGTAATTTCGCCAATGGCGCTCAGTTTTGACAGATATTACGTAGTCCAATGAAAAATATGTTTTACATTTAAATTAAAAAATAATAATTGTTTTTTTTTATCAATTTATATATAATATATGTCAGTGGTCGGAGGTTCGAACCTCATTCCAGGAGACCAGCAAGTTAGTCCTATTTTCATAGCACGAGCGTTTAGCTTAGTTTAAAAATAGTAAGAATATTGACGTGACACGTATTCCGTGTACACAATATCTCTATTTTAAAAAAAATGTTATTCCTATATTTATGTCTACTCTGTTGTAATTAAAATCTGTTTTATTTTGAATAAGCTGCGTATGTGGATATTAATGTTGTAAATCCCATAAGGGCGTAGATATAAATAATAAAAATATTTTGAATTTTTATTATTCCGGTTAATCCGCAAGCGCGTTAATTCGGCACTGGATAATCGAGAGTCTACCATATTTAAAGAGAATCCTACAGTTACGCGCATTTTCAAGAAGTAATTCATACCGAATTAATGGTTCAGTGCTAATGAATTCGGAGTGCGTAACTGTAAATATGTACACAGTTATATCAGAAGTAGCTTAAACGAGAACCTACACGTACATGTGGTAATGTTTTTAAAGTTACATTAATTAAAATCCATATAACGATTCACGCGTAGACACCTACAGTACAATAGCACACAAAAGATACAACAATTTTTTGACCACATTAGGTACAAGAAAAAGAGTAGCACATCGTTGTATGGTGGAATTGCATCTGGGCCGAGATTTGTTGAGGTGCATTTCGAGCCGCATCTCATGTGCATTACTGACATGAAGTAATTTTAGAAAAATAGATACTTAACAAAGACTTGAATAATCACGTGAATTCAATGATTTACACACTTCTTTCCGTAAATGTGTGCACCTTGTGACGTTATAAATTAAGGTCACATTCGAAATTGCCCCGCCACTTATTGTATAGTCAAGCACCACGAAATTCACAAATAATTGCCCTTACATTGGTATCCCAATCTGTTTCCTAAGTTATAAAAACGGTCGCGGACTATGGTTCGTTTTCAAATCATCGAGAAAGCTGTCAGATTTGACGGTTCAATAGCCGCGACCAGCGTTACTAAGATGTAGCCGCGTGCGATCCACTATAACTAGAGGGTAAATATTTTATATTATTCAATCACTAGTGCATAATTTACTATTAATTTATTAATCTAATCGCATGGTAAATAATCTTTACAGGAAACAAGATATCACCTTTGGTTTCGGCCATTGGTTTCTTTGACTTTGATTTAGTTGCCTCACTGTAGGTAACATTTTCCTGACATGAAGTGATCTTCAACAAATTCCGCTTATGAATCCGATCGCGTCGGCCTGGAGGCTGAGGGTCAATCACGATGAAGAGCCAAGGAGATGAGATCCATCTGGTTGTCACCTGCATGAGGAACGTCGAACTCGCACCTATCCCGACGAGATGAGAATTTGTCAAGTGATTAGATTTTATTTATTTTCTTCATGTTGCTTTTCTGATTAGATGCCAATTTTATAATAAATAACATGTTTTTATTTATCACCTCCAGGTGTTACTTATAAATTTTTCCCAGTTTAGGATGAAGGCAGAATGTGACAAAATAAGGTGGGTATGAGTTACTGAGGTGAAGAACCCGCGAATCTTGTTCTCATCACTGCCGGTGAAAGGGAGGAACGCAGGTCTCTACCCCCACAACCTTTATTAAGACATTTTTTTCCGATGCTGGCAACACTTTATTTCCCCCTCTTCTCATGTATCCATTTCGCTTGATCAAACAACCTAGAAGAACCTTTCTTAATCTTACTCAATATTCTAATAATGCATGTTCACGGATGAAGTTTGTCACGAAGACTCGTCTCGATAGCGCGAAAAGAACAGTATAGAGTTGAGTGTGGAGCGAGCTATATACTTAATACGCAGAGCGAATTGTAGTAACTGATACATACCG
Source organism: Eubasilissa splendida (assembly GCA_031772225.1). NCBI lineage: Eukaryota > Metazoa > Arthropoda > Insecta > Trichoptera > Phryganeidae > Eubasilissa > Eubasilissa splendida. Next base: position 27,267,061 of record CM062848.1, read on the forward strand.
ACTAATCATTTGAGAGATCAAAGTGTCATCTGTGGACAATGGACACACACCATAAGATTTGATTTACATTAAAAGTAATTATTTATACTTTTTTTTTTTAATGATATTATTAATTAAATAGTTTTTCCTCACAGGTGTTTTATAATAATAAAGGAATTCTTTGACTTGTGATTACTTCTCGGCTCTTGCCAGGGCCGGCTTTAGCCTGATTAAATCTACTGGACCTAATCGAGATCCGGGCGTGGCAAGAAAAATCTAAAAGAAAAGTCTGTTTTTAATTTTAACTAAGGCTTTGATTGTAAAACATTTAAAACGCATCAAAGTGGCAACCGAGCTAGGTCTCAGTACACTTTGAATAAAGTTATATTATTCCATATTTATTTCAGTTGTGATTCTTGATTTTTAGAATTAAATTATAAAAACGGATATTGCACTACAGCCAGACCTGCCTTACGCAATCAATACTCACATTCCTGTTCTATTAAATCATTATTGATCGAATAGACAGGTAGTTATGCAAACATCAGTCACAATAATTTTTTTATTAAAGTTATGTTGTGACTTTTGGCGAATTTTTATTATTTATTGCGAGTCAAAATGTGATTTGAAAAATTAACTAACGTTGCACATATTAAAAGTAATATTTTATCTTGCGCAACATTGCGTCGCATAATAGGCCCAAGGGCATCGTGTCTATCAGCCATGTTTGCTTATAAACAATCGTATAACTATGTCCATCACTGTCAAATACTAACCTATCAAAAACGAGGAATTTAACAAATTCTTTTAATTTTGTGTCCCTCTGTTCTATTTAAGTTTTCTATGTGAAAGAATCATAAGTAACTGTAATGTATATATTATAAATATGTGATTTTAAATAGTTGTTTTATTCTAATTTTTCACGTAAATAATATCTACCTACATAATACCTAGAATGTTGCCTATTTATAAATATTTGATAAATATTGTAGATTAAAAATCTGTATATCTAATTATTGATTTATAATGTTTTTAAAATAAGTTTTGCCGGTTAGCTTCTCCGGTGAACTTTCCCTAAATATGCAAAATATGCATAAAATAAAATTGTGAAAAAAAAAATATTAACATTTAAATTAAACGCATGAAATGATGCTGTTACTTCAACGTATTTTTGCAGCATTCAATAATTGTATTCCGTACTCTGGAGGGTTATTCTTCATTGTGTTTTATTTCATCACACGCAATCTTAATCCTTTTTATCAATTATTATTCTGTAGTTACAACCTTTTTGTACGCTTAACTTTGTAGGTGTCCCCAAAAGATAAGAGCCAAGTGAAGTTATGTCATAAAATTATTCCTTCTAGTCCAATTCATATCGGTAAAAAAATTTACGTAACATTTCTCGTTTCAAAAGTATATTAAGACTATATTCAACGTTTTATATATTTAGTTTAGAATACATTGCATATATTAATATATATAAAGCAGTAATAAATTAAAATGTAAAAAAGCACCAAAGCGTTTTAAGAAGAATTTGCGAATTTTGGACAAGTCTGGAATGAGCTTGCAAATATGAACAATTATATCTAGCAAACGTTGAAATGCTAAAACCGTTTGAGTATTGCTAATCAATGGAAGAAAATATAATACAAAATAAATGACATTACAGTAACTCGAACGGTAATCTAAGCTACCTTTGCTTTCACAACATATGAGACCAGAGTGACGGTGTCTACTGTTGCCACCTTGCAGTGTGTTAACAGCAAGCAGACCTGGCTCACTCTGGGTGCAACACACATGTACTGTTGTAAACAGCTTCGATTAATTTATTACACAGAAAAAGATGTCACTTTTTAAAATTAAATTTGAATAAGTAATGTAATTTAAGACTAGATAAGTAATAATCATCGGTTTCAATGTTCCTAAGGTGTGCGGATGTGTGCGTATACACGATTTGGCATCATAGTGTAAACAAAATCATATAGCGAACACACAATTTTTAACTTATTCATGTGCCGCTTTCTATCGAAGGTTAGCGACCATGCTGCAGTATGTTGATTCATCCTGTATATGATCGCCAATATTTTTAACATTGAACCGCTTTCTGAGTTTACACAGCCGAGATCTTTTTACGTACGCCCCTGCTGTCTTCTATCTTCCCCTGCATAATGTGTTGTAGAATATCATATTTTTTATTACGGAGAACGTGTCCAAAGTACGCAGCTTTCATTGATAGTTGTTATTGGTTCGCTTATTTGTGCGTTTTAATACAACTTCATTAGTAATATGTTTTTCTTGTTTTCTCCCCCAGCGCACAAATAATAGCATCGATCCTTAAAATTGCACAACATATTTTATATTCGCACACCGTGATCCAAACATAAAGGAAGCATTGATCTACAGCAGTGATTCCCAAAGTGGTCTATATCGACCCCAAGGGGTCTATGATAACCTGCAAGGGGTATACGTCAGCGAAAAAAAAATTGGGGGTCCATGAAATGAAAATGGGGGTCCACGATAGTGGATCTCAACATACACTGATAGTACCTATTTACTTACATTATAATCTTATAATATAAAGACATATACATTATTTATAGAAGTACCTATGAAGTAAAAAATTTATTATATATGTTTATAAAATTGTGTAAGTTGTAGGATGTAGGCATTCGCTTTGTGGTTTAAGTTTTTAACACTAAACTTCACTACAATTAGAAATTTACAAAAAATCAATATCAGGTAAGTAGTGGGTCTACCAAAAACCGAAAAATATGGCAAGGGGTCTATGACACAAAAAAGTTTGGGAACCTCTGATCTACAACCTCGGGTTGATCTTGGTATCCTCAATATGTTTAATCCATTCGTCTCTGTTTCACGCCTCTCTTGTCTGTTTTTCTAACGCTGATATATTTTTGAGGATATTGTCACTCCATCTTAGTTTAGGCCTTCCCGATGTCCTGCGGCTTTTCTTGGACTTCCGTAGTACAGCAGTGCCCCGGAAATGTTTACGTGACGAACACACTGATTTCGATCTCTGCTGAAGAAGCTTCGAAGCGTCGCTGGTCAAAGATTTAATGCAGTGATAATCTTCTGGTAACGGGCCAATAGACTGATATTTAAAAGAGGGGTTGCAAATATGACGACGTAATAACCTACATAAGTCATTTCCTCACTTTCTTCCGTCAGTTCGCCTATTCGTCCGTGTCATACAACAACAGCTGTCCATTTGGCATCGTTGTCTTTTAAAAAGAGCAAAACACTCTTTGAACATGAAACATGAAAAAAAAACATAGTATATTTCAAGTGATCAATTTAAACAAGGCAGACATGATGACATCGTATATCGACATAAGCAGGTACCTGTATAATCTGCATATAAAAAAAAAATTATCGGGAAATTATGTTAGGAAATACATTAATACAAAAACGAGTTTAGCTAAATTATAATTAGAATTATTTTTGAAATATAATTTTTCGACTATGATATCGGCTATCGTGTAATTTATATGAATTTGTAGGATTATTACAGGTGATTACTAAATATTATATCTATTGTTTTTATACTTACTTCATTATAAATCGAATGATTTACTTTTTTTAAATGCAAGATTCATTTTATTTAACGATGTAATTAATGGTTTACATTACTTTTTTTAATTGTTATCTATCTATCAGACTGAAAATCCATACATTAAAATGAAGCCACCGTGCACTAGATGAATTATCAAATGTAAAATTTGATACACTGCCTGTGACTACCGCACTTCGGTAGTTAAACGTACAGCATGAGTAAGCTTCATTTAATCTGTAGGGGCGCAAGCGTATCAATTGGTATGCTCGGGATTTATAAATATAAAATCATGGCCAGATGAATTTTTCAATTAATTCGTTCAAATATAAATTTGGATGACATAAATTGCCGATTGTGATGCTTACAGTGAGAATCAATTATTATGTAATTTTGGTGAAAAATTAAGGATTCCGTCAATTAGTCAAAACACTGTCCAAACATATAGACTGCCTATGTGTGAGTTTATAGTCGAATCCAATAGGTGACACATGAATATCTTAATTGTGTGCCTGTGTCTGTTAAACATTTGTCATTAATTGTATTATCTGAACTATTTGAAAATGTCAGCGCTGATTTAATAACAACCATTAATTATAAAAGCATTACCTTTTGACACAATTTAAAAGTACATATATGAACAAATTTTATTTTTTATTGTATATATTTTTGAATCATTTTCATCTCCTTTATTTTTATTACTTTCAATTTATTTTTGGTGACAATTAATTAACTATGTAGAATGTGTGCTTCGGCACGGGCGAAGCCCAGTGAAATAGATATTAAAATACGTATATGTACATATTATAACATTTTAAATAAATACGCAATAATCATTCCAGTTCAGAACTGCAAAATATCAGCCTATTCGGAGGTCGAACTCGTGTGACATTAATTAATTGTTATGTAATTAATTAATTAATTAATTAACATGACATTAATTTTTCCCGAGTTACGTAGGAAATAGCGCGCAATAATTGCTAAAACAAATATATATTTTGTTATCTTAAGCCAGCATTATCTAATTATGACGCGACCGAGGGCGGGCTGCTGCGGCTAAACATTGTAAAACACTTTAGATTAGGTTCTTATTCATTTTTTAGTCGAGTTCCGTTTACATACATGACATGTTTGTTTGATTTGACTTTGATTTCTCAAGTTCTTTAGTTATAATTCGTTTATGGATTTTTAGCTGGTCACAACAAGACTTTCCAAAAATATGACAATACTTTACAAAAAACTTGATTTCATAGTAATTACGGATATTAACGACAGCATTCTTTGTTCTTAAAAAAGAATTCTGAGATATTAAACCTTGAAAAGTGCAGTTTTTGTAAATTTCCAAATTTTGAGAATTTTTAGAAAAAAGGGGGTGTAAGTCTTAAGGTCAAAATTTGGTGTGTGAGCACAACTAGTTTCCACCTCTTCGTAAAAAAACTTTTGACATATAAACTCTAACCCTTCCTGCAATAACATCCTCGTGAAGATGGGACTTTTTTAAAACGATACAAATTAAAATGTTACTAGTATAATACTTATGAAATTAGCAAAATTAACTTTGTGGTTAAAATTCATTATTTTTATTTGTTAACTTTGTTTCATTAACCACTTATTGAGTTTAAATACATCTACCGGTTTCTAAAAATATTATTGTCTTCTTCAGGATGTCAATATCCAACAATGATACCGTTAGATGTATTTAAACTCAATAAGTGGTTAATGGTTAACAAATAAAAATAAAAGTTACTAATATAAATACCTATTACGGTTCAATGACAAAAGATCCAGCAGACAAAAGATCTGGCTGACTAAAGCTCCAGCCGACAAATGATCCATGCGACATTAGAACCAACGACATATCGGCCACAAATAAAATTTCAAAATTATTTTTTTTATCATATTTAAGGAAGTATAACGTTTTATTATGTTTTTTTTTGTATAATTATGACGTTGATTTTTAATTTAATGAATTCCACTTTCTCGCTGTAAACTTTGTATTTCGCATCGGATTTGTTTTGATCGTTTACTTATTTTTAGTAATAAGGTTATATTGCATATTTCAGTCACCCCTCGACTCAACGATATCTTGAAATATCTTTCTTAAAAATAATGATGACATTTTGTCTGTGGCCGTTATGACGTTAGATCTAATGCCGCATGGATCATTTGTCGACTGGAGCTTTAGTCAGCCGTATCTTTTGTCGTGGACGTTTTGTCGTGACACGAGCTATTACTACTACTGCTGTCCTAAAACAGAATTATCTGGTTGAACATTCAAAGGTTAGCACTAATCTTTGATGGTACCACGAACTTAATTTCTATTAAAAATTACTTGTTCATATCATTATAACTAAGATTTTTAAACGTTTCGTCGTGTTTGTTGTACGTGTTCAGCGAATCTGGGCTGGTTCTATCAAATCGATCTATTCAAACGTTTGTAAAAATTCGAGTTAATATTAAAATCCGGCTTGAAAATGACACATCACATTAATATTGTTATTATTATTTTGAAAGATCACATTAAACCCCTGTTACGTCAGTATAGAAATCTCCCCTAATTTATTTCACCCCCCAAGACTATACACAAAGGGTGTTTTCATCGAATATCTAATGACACTAGCGTAATATGCGACAGTCTATGCGGTCGGCACAATAACTATTGTTATTCGAAACAACGGATCTGGAAAAAAACACACAAATGCGTTTCATTAGATATATACTACGGCAAAGATACACCACTTTTATAACATATCAGAAGGTGGTAGGTATTTACATTTTTAAACCACTATTCTGATTTACACAATTAAATTCAAGAATTTCTACACATGACTCACGTATATATTTCACAATTTCAACGTATTTCACTAATGTTTCAAATTCTCTCTACTAATATTCTTGTAAAGTAGACACTAATATGAGTACTTATATGTATAACATTAGATTCAGTGGTGTAGTCTAGCTAAAGCACACCAGATCGGCGTTCTACTATTTTTATTTTGAGGCGGGGCGTGCCCTGAAATTTTTACTCGTAAATATATATTTTTAAATAAGTCCCACATATATATACTGTGAAATCTCGATCGATCGTTCTTAGAATAATCTATTTCCCGCATGTATCGTTTATTTCTTCCATCCCCGCATTAATTTCATACAAAACATCCAAAAATAGATCGAATGGATCGTTCCTCTATCCATCATTTCACTGCATTAATCTTTTAAATTACGCAGCATTCTTCGTAGCTAAATGCTTCGTTTCGATTAACGGCACTCGTAAACAATGAGTGGGACATTCGAGAGAGAGAGAGAGAATGCTGCTACTGACTGCCGCTTAACATTATACAATACAAAGTTAAATTATTATTTTTTTCTTTCTGTGCAGCTTTCTCATTTTATTTTTATTTAAGCACATCCACTTACATGTGAAATATATATCTTTTTAGAATATGTAAAACATTTAAGTATGAAAAATTTAACTTTTTTCTATATTCCCGCATTCAAAGTTCAATAAATAGGTCCCTTCAAAAACGATAGATAGACGTTTCACTGTATATCAATATAAATTTAATTAAGTGCCACGGTTGTATCGTAATTTTTTTTAGGCAACACCTTGACAATAGCACGTATTACCGTGCCGAAATGTCGACCTAGAAACCATCTACAAAAATTGCGATCTATCTCAGAAGAGACGCCAGTATATATATATATATATATATGATTTATACTGCGATAAATCAAAATAATTAAAAACGAAAACAAACTTTTACATGTTTGCCGATTCTGTTATATTTTTAAAGGCTGGTATATCTCTCGGCTCTTATCAATGACTTTATTGGCTCGTTGGTCTTATACTTCCAATTTGTTAGTAACTTTCGAAGGGTTATAATTAGAGGAGAATATTGGGGTGTAAATAAAATATAATTGAGTAGTATGTACTTCATTATTTAGCACTGCACAAATAACAAATTCTCTCGACAAAAAAATTTACATACAGCGAATTTCGGATTCTCAGAACGGGGCCAATTTATGATTCGATTGTCCGATTCCTCAGAAAAATTTTCCCAACCTTTCAGAGGAAAATCTTCCAGAAAATTACATAGACCCTTGAACTTATTATAAGAATATTCGGGCATAAATTCAGTCACATGTGCTTTTAGAAATGTTATAAAGAAACTAAATTCAATTAGTAAAATATATTCAATCAATGACATCCTAAAAATACAAATACTCAGATTATTCAGACGATATATTATAACAGCTTATGATCAGTAGGGGCGTGCACTGCATACAAGCAAAAAAACTGTGCATTACTAAAAATACTAGGGGAAAAAAAAATCTAATCTTATATTCTAGCCGTTATTACACGGATTAGCATAACCTTGTTTAAGACGTAACCCACGACTTTTGTCTAGCGTATTTGCGAACCATTTTTAACAACTTCATGTGCATTCTGGTCGGCAAATTGTTAGCACTTAGGTCTTGAATGAACCTAGCTTGTTTTTTCATTTTCCTTATAATAATTATACTGAACTAAATATTTTTTTATTGAATCTATATCAGCATCTTAACGTCTGCGGATTTTCTGAATTTTTCAAACAAAGTCTGCTGTTTTCGAAAGGGACTAATCCTTACTAAAAACTCCGTGGAATAACATTTTTACATATTTGTTTTACTTGACAGACTATACGTTTTGTGTTCTTAGTGTATTTCAATCTATGATTTCATATATCGGTGTTTGGGTAGATAAAATTTATAGGTTTTAATTTATCATCTGTCAAACTAGCGAATTCACATTTTTCCGGATATTATTAAGTTAGATTATTACCAATATTAAATTAAATGTCAGTTTCGGCTATGCTAATTTGTAAAGCTAGTTACATTAATAAATGTTTTTAAATACTGTTAATGAAACATTTTAAATCCGTTGTCCGAAGGATAAATTGTAGAAAATATTTTAAGCGAAATCGAAATCAGAGTACGGTACCGAGCAATAAAAAAACTTGCCTGTTTTAAAGAAATAAATTTACAATTATATTCTAATTTGAAATTGATAGAATTATTCTCTAAATTAAAAAAAACTAACAGCATAATCTAAGTTTGTACCTACTGCACGCCACTGATAATCAGTAGGTTACCAACAAATCTTTGATGTATTTGTGTAAAATAACATGGCTTATTTTAAACAATAAAATTATGTAACATTTATTTATTTATTTAAACTTTATACTTTATCGACATACATATTTTTGTTGTAACAGGTGAATATATTATAATATAACATGATAAACATAAGATACAATTATATTGCAATTAAATACTCGAAGTTTCTTGTGTGGGATGGAGTAGACTCCACCTCTGATATAGACAGCGTTGTCCTGGCTACTTTGCTAGACTGAAGTCTGTGTTAAAGTAGCCAGTTTTTTTCGTGCTTTTGTGGTGTTATTTAATTCAAGAAAGATAAAGATTCGACAGGAATAAAAATAGAGATAAAAAAAAAAGATTTTTTTTTAATAAAAATGTAGTGGGAGTATTGTAGAACTAGTGAATTATTAATGTAGGCACTGTATAATGATTATGTTAGTATGTCTTGTGTTGTGTCCATGATTTATTGGTTGCGGTGAAGTGTTGTTAGCATGGAAAAATTGGACAAGTCTCAACATAAAGATTTGTCTTATGTCTAGGACATTGTACTCTTTAAATATAAGATCTGATGGATATCTAAAGGGACGACCATTTATTACCTTAATAATTGTCTTTTGTGCTCTTTTAGCTGACTCTAATATTGTTTATGCTGCTCCTCCCCAAACTAAAATAGCATAATTAATTAAGGAGTAGCAGAGTGCATATTATATTTATATTTCATTATGTTAGCTATATTGTTTAGATGGATATATTTCTAAACTATTTAATAACTGTTTAAAGTGTGTTGTAACATATTTTATTTTAATACTAATACTTACCTATGTATTACTGGAAAATATTTTGTTTGAATTATTTATTTTAATATGTTAGAATTTGTCTGTTTTATTGTCTCTTTAACTATGTATTAGTATTTATTACATATAGACAGGATAAGATAAAAGGCATTATTCAAAATCTTATGAGAGTAGGTATGTATTTAAAAAACATCTACAATATATTATAAATCGTAATCTGAAAGTTCTAATTATATTTTATTATTGTATTGTATCGGCGAAACGGTTATTAGGTTGTTTTGGTGCAAGAATTTGAGGATATTAATCGTTAAATTTAAGGTTGTTCCATCACAAGACATGTATTGTTTATCTATGAGTGAGGAACCAATCGTATCACCTCCACACCTTGCACGAGTTGTCCTTGGAGGCCGTCACCAAGGTGTCTCCCATGTAACTGAAGGCACACGAGAAAACCTCCCCTCTGTGTCCCGCCAACACCTGGAAACGCACGGTGGTTTATTGTTACAATCTAGTACCTACCCTAATATAGGAGAAGGGGATATGAGTGAAATATATTAGAAAGGGGATAGGGTTAGCGACTCTTGACATTTTTAGGGAAGGATCTAGCTGACGGAGAAGGGTAAATACTGGGGTCCGGCTGAAAAATTCATAAAATCCTTATAAATTTTTTCCAATTTTATTTTTTTATTGGAAAAAATTCATATTGCAAGTACGCAGAGAATATTTAGAAGGTTTGATGGATTTATTGTCATTTTTCATAGATGAGACTTTTCTCGAAAAGTCGACTCGAGTGCGCATAATTAGAATGACGTATTCAGTACACGCGTACCTTTACTGACTCTCAGAGATAAAAGTATATATATCATCGAGAGATATTGGTCGACATGGACTTTAAGAACTGCCCCAATAACACCAGCAATGTGAAGTGAACAAGTTTGAACAAGTGAACAACTAGTGAACAAATTTGAACATTACAGATTAGTTAGACAGAAATAGTAAATGAGCCGATTGATCGAAAATATCGCACGAGTAAGAGAAAGTGTTACAGAAAACCCCAAAACATCAACCATAAGACAGTTTGCTCAACTGCTGATAAAAAAAAAAATGGCACAGTTAATGGAAGAAGGTGCCAACAACATCTGGATCCAACAGGATGGCACAACAGCTTTCACAGCGAGAGAAACAATGCAAATTTTGAGGCAACACTTTCAAATCGAATGATGTAAAAAACGGCAATGTAAAATGGCCACCTCGTTCATCAGATTTGAGTACACTAAACTTATTCATTTGAGGCTTTCTAAAAGAAAATATGTACGACAAGAAGCCATCAAATGTACAGCAGTACAGAAAATTGCTTTGATATCACTGGAAACACTAAAAATTTGATGGAAACATCCATAAAAAGAACAAACTCCTATGTACAGCATAATGCCTCATATTTACCTGATTTAATTTTTCGCATGTAATGTAAAAATATACCAAATGATAATCTTTTTTTAATCTTCTTAACCTCCTATTTAAATATATGTACTTAGGTTAGTCTATATACTATATTATCCTGAAGAATGTTGGCTCCAACTGAAACTCGTTGGCTTTTGTTCTTCGTAAGTTATATCAAAATTAAGTATTAAAGGGAATTTTGCCGAACCCTGTAGATGGTTGATAACCAAGCCCAATAGGAGTAAACAATCATTTAGTAAGGGGTCCGTGTCACCTACGGAGGAATCCACATTTTTTTTAACAACTCACATTCTTAATATTTCAAGAAAGGCCCTCATAAATCTACTAGCGGTCCGTACCTGGCGACGCCCGGGATTCTGATTTAGTTATAATTTAAAATAGGGGAGTGGCCTTATTTTGCGTAGGCCCTAAATATTGACTATTTAAGCAAAATTTGATCCAGGAAAGGGGAACATAAGACGTACGAAGGAGTGGTGTAAGGTGATTACATTTTTAGGATCCTAAAATGCATCTGAACCAAATTTAGATGGCGTGGAGTGGCCAAGTGAGGAAGGAATGTTTCTATGTTTTGCGCAGGGTCCTAAAGAGTAACTATGCAATATTTGGAATGGCATTCAATTTAATATAATACACATTTAAATCATGGAGAGGGGGGTGGGTTAGACAGGATAGAACTCCAAATATTCCTATCTTGACACGCAATAGTAAATTTTTAAGCTTTCTGACATCATCCCCTTCAGAGTTTGTTTTCTTTGGTGCCACCCCCCTCAGTATTCAGTAATCAGTCATGCGCTATATGTGCTCAAACAAACCATGTAAACCCCTCTTTATTCTATCTATGTATTATACTCATTCCAGTGGCGTGGCTGCCACTTTTTTGATATCGACACTTTTGCGAGTGTCGATATCAAATACAAATACATTTTTAAAATCCATTACAGAAAGAAATGGAAATATACAATTTTAAAAATCATTTCTATTATATATTTTTAAAACGTGTGAAACATTACCCCGCTAATATGTCGGGTTAAAGGATATACTACATATCAGACTATCGACGAGGGTTAAAAGTAGCCGTTAAGCAAAACGAATGTTTCATTGCGAGTGCGCACAGATGCCTACAAACACACTTTTTTTTCATGAAAGCATGATATTATTAAAGACAAAAGAAATTTGTATTCTTACTATTTAATTGATAAAGTCGCGTAGTAATTAATATGATTATTTCTTCTATACCTCCTGTATACGTACTAGGGATTCTGTATCAACACAACCATCCCACGGTTCTTTGTTGTCTCGAGTTCCGGGACTTTTAAAAAAAATAACCCGAGACTCGAGACTCTGATTTTTATAAATATTATTAATTTTAAACAAGTTAAGTTATACAAATTAAATTAATCAACTAGAAGTATATATAGAAATAAATCTATTTATCGAAAAAATATTTTAGTTGCTTACCATTGCGGTTCAGCAGGTAGCGACCTAGCGGCGAGTGGTGCACATGTAACAATAATTTGTGTAGCTTCTAACTACTAACAAAGCGAAATATATGGTCAGCTCTAAAGATTCTGAAGGGAATAGTTTTGTCGGTTTATTCAAACAGGGGATTATGTTTCCTTGTTGTAAAATGTGATGTAAATATTTAAGATAAAATCGTATCATCTTTTGACGAAACGAAATTATTTTAAAAAGTTTATTAGGGAACTGAAAAATGTCGAGAATACAGAATCCCTAATACTCGCATACAAAGGAAGTCCTTCCATTTTGCACTGGGGTTTTTACCCAATTTTTTTAGTCACGACAATAGCTCACTCGGTTTTAAATTATTTCTTACATTTATCTTTGTTTCTAACTCGACTATTTATATCACGACATTCTTCAATCACATTCATTCGACTGTGGAATTATATGTATTTAACTGTTCGGATAACAAGGACATCAAGTGAGAGATATAAAATAAAACATAAAATGGTGGAAATATGGATAAAACAATGGTGGGCGAGAGGGGCGCTTCATAAAATATCCAAAAAATAAAAATCGACAATTTTCTCATGTCGAGAACAAATTACGATGTTGTATTTAGAATAATTCAACGAAAAAAATTCACTATCAAAGATATGAGTTTTGTATTACGTAAGGGGCGCTTTTTTTTAAACTACATCGGGTGCTAAAACACCTAATTCCGCCCCTGGGCATAAATAATATAATACAAAAGCTATTCGCCGATAAAAATAAACAGCTTTAGGGATGCTTTTACCCGAATAAGACGTTACCCTCTAAGGGTTGAAATTTATTGCTAATTGCTAGATATCTACTGCGAAGATTTAAAGACTCCCACAAAAGCACGATGCTCACCCCTTTAATGCACCGGTTGTTAGCAAATATGTGGTGCAAACTAAAATCACATAAAACATATCGTTCAAAATGCACTTTTATAACGTTTTATCGGTTAGTATATTTTGTTTATATTAAAGAAACGATTTCACTCTTCATTCATAAATTTTAAGTAAAATGTATAATATTTTATAATTTTTACATATGGTACCGTTAATTGTTAACTGCATGGGTATAACATATTTAAATATGAAAAAACTGGCATTCTTTTGTAATGTTGATCGGTAATGGTAATGAAGAGAAACTTCAGTAGAATACCTAAAGAGATCATGTACTGATTGTTGTCAACGTCAATACGCCACACATACACATACAATATGCCGTCAAAATTCCCGTCAATCCAGAATTTCGAGATATTCAAAAAATCCACTCCTGCATCATTACCAACAATAGACGATCAATAATATGGGTATGGCTGGGCGCGATCCTGACTACTATGAACTCTTTACTAATGAACTGCGTCGACGGAACGATACACAATGAGATAAATGTCAGAAATTTAGTTATGATAAATTTCAGTATCATATATGTACGTCGTGTTGGGATTTTGATCTGGATAAAAATCACAGATCAGCTTAAGATTGGTAAAAAGAGACAAAAACTCAAATCCTTATTCAAACTATTTATTCTGAAAGTAAGGCATTAAATTACAAAACACCTTCTTCGTTATTACTGCTGCTGGTGAGTTCCAATCAATCAACGGTCAATGTAAATGGACTGACATTTGACGTTTGACCTACAAGCTGCGTGGTGAAGTGTGGCGCGAGACGGTATCTCTGATACATGGTGTATACACAGAGACTATGAAATCCAAGAGATGTCTGCGAAGAATTTAATGGGAGTAAAATTAGTTGGTATCACAGAGATTGTTTTTGATCGAAAATCTTATAAAAATCTATTCCGTGGACAAGGAGCATTGCGGTGAAAATCTACAACATAGAAATAACATATCTTCAACGTACCTGGGTACAATTTCCAGTTTCGCAATTCCAGAGCCTTGCGGTCATATCGGCCGAGGCAGTCAGCAATGTATTTCCTCCAGGACTAAAACATACCTTTAAAAATATATTATATCACCAATATCAAAACTAGGACTATTTTTTTTTCCACTGTCTCCACGATTTTAGCCGGAGAATCCGGATTTAGTCTTTTCTCTCTGGTATGCCGTTTAGTGCACATAGTAGATCTACGAAATTTTAATTTGAATATAATTTTTTAACCACACAGAAAGACACACGTGACATTCAACTAAAGGTCGGGCCGGTACAAACCTTTTAATTCGCACCGAGGCTTATAAAAAACCGTTCGAATAAAATCTAAAACCATTTTTTTTTTAATTAGCATAAATACACAGCACGCTCGAGGAACATAGTTTTTTCGGACGACTATTTCGGGTTTTATAACGATTCAAAGGTGGCAAGCCCCAATCTCAGCCGCATAGATTTAATATACATTTTAAAAACTACAGGTAAATCGAAAATTCTAATAAATTTATTTGTAGTTATTTATAGAGAGAATTTGTAAAAGAATCCGAACCAGAATACTTCTCATTATTGTCCGCATATAATTGTAAAAAGTTATATATAATAATATAAGACCGCTAAATTACGACTCTCGGACATAATCATTAATGAACTAGCTGTTAGACAATTTATTTTGAATCTTGGAAAATATAATTGAACACATTCATGTGAGAACATATGTAATAGAAACACTGTAGGTGTGTACTAGATTATTTGAAAAATCTAAAATATTAATATAAAACATTTATATACATTCCGCAAATCGGTAACCGTTCCGAGCGGTTCACTTCAGTTGCAGCACCTATGTTCCGGCAGCGGAAGCTCGTCAACCACATATCCGCAATTATCGATAAACTGCTAAATATGGTTTGTGTCTTTGAAATTTGTCAAGGAATTGTTTTCTGTCTGTTCTGTACTTTAGTATTATGTTTATTGTCTAGTACAGTGAATATATAAATAAGTTCAATATTTCTCATCTTCCGTTAGCTAATTAAAGCATTTTATTTTATTTAAGAAATTTTATAATTAAGTATTTCTAATTTTGAACCAATAGATTATTATTAAAAGATTATTTAGACTCCACGTAAAATATTATAATTTTTAAGATTTCTGATTTTGTGTATGCAAAATTGTGTCATGTTCTCACTAAAATGAGTTTAAATAAAATAAATTTTCCCAATTTTAAAGTATCCATTTTTATCATTTCAGAGCCCCCTACTGGATGCAGACTCTAGATCACCGATGGCGAACCTATAACACGCGTGTCAAAGGTTATACGCCACAGTGTTTTGGGTGACACGCCAGCGTTCACTAATATTAGAGTTATCAAAGAACACGTGTCCCGCCACCTGACGTCTACTTGATGACAACAACGTTTGAATTTATCACTATTAATTGTCATCAAATCAAATACTACGGGTTCCATATTTTTTTCCAGTTAAATTTAAATTAATTAATTGGAGGGGATGACACGCCAGTAATGTTAAGTTAAATTTTCTGAAATTTTGACATGCTGAGCCCAAAAGGCTCGCTATCACCGCCCTAGATGCTCATCAACTTGGGGACTGGGCCTATACAAACATGAATAACATATTAGTATTTCAATATCTTAATCAAAATACATTTTATACCTTTGACACTTCATCAGTATGACCGTTCATAATTTTCAATTCCCTAAAATCAGTTTTGACATCAAATATGCGAGCAGAACAGTCCAATGACCCAGTGGCCAGTCTTTTTCCACAATTATCAAAAGTGACATCTAATACCTAAAATATGTATAATAATTAGATAATTTATCTATGTCTCGAAAGTAATTCAATATTTTACTATAAATACTCTTTATTACCTCATTTGTATGACTTTGAATTGTTGCTAAACATCTACGAGTTCGCACATCCCAAACTCGAACAGTATTATCGAAAGAACTGCTCGCCACTAGATGACAGGACCAACTATAGAGGCAGTTTGATATTTCTGCTTCATGGCCTAATAAAACAGCAACACGTCTACAACAAACAACTTCAATTACATAAAAAAAACAGATCTGTAGTATACAAAAAAAATCTATATAGTTTAAATCAACTTACACTCCTTCCCGTAGGTCCCATATAGAAACTGTATTATCAAACGAACCCGTTATGAGTTCCTGAGATGTTGTTTTATTAAAATCCAATGCAACCACCTCAGCTGTATGTGCAGTCAAAGAGAATGTTTCTTGTCCTTTCAAAACAGAGAATATCAAAAAGTTAAATACACATAGTTTTTGTCCATAAAAATACAAAGACTTGCAATGGTTATTGAACAGAATGTATTCAACTAGTTTGAATAAAGAGTTGTAAATGAACATTCTAAAAACCAAATTTATGATCATTAGTAAAAGCTGGTTACACTGAAAATAGGAACAGAAAATATATAACGAGTCCATCAATATAAATATCTAGAATACTGGCTGAACAATGAATGGGATTACTCATGAGAGATCAAAGTCAGAATGAAAATTAAATGATATCGTTTTTTAAAAAATTCAAGATCTTTTCTGTACCTTTAATTTAATCTAATCCCACAAATACGCATTTTATGTTATATCTTCTCAGTACTTAGAATACATAGAAGCCTAACGTAACATGTGGTGCTACAGGAAAATATTGAAAATCTCCCGATAAAATTTTAAATGACACATATATTGAAACATGAAACAATGTCTATCATTTACGGTTAATAATAAGAATATTATTTACGTTTTGGTCAGTTCTAAAATATTTTCTGCCGGCAAATATAGTCAGTTGAGCCGCCACTTGTGATCAGCAAGTACACCAAGATTGAACAGCAAATAATGTCATATTAAGCGGCACTAAAATTATTTCCATAGCTAATTAAATACATTTGTAGCAATATAAGTAATAAAGAAGTAAATAGTAAGTCAGATTTAATAAAATTTTGGCAAGTTGTAAAATTTATTTTATTCTACTAAACCTAACCTAACCTAACCTAATCTAATCAAACCTAATCTAACTTAACCTAATCTAACTTAACCTAATCTAACGTAACCTAACTCACCCGACCAAAACTAACATTTTATGTTGCTGATCAATTTTATAATCCTGCTAACTAAGTAATAACTTTGTTTCAAGACTATTTATTTAGAATACGCATAAATATGTAGCTGACTAAAGATTTGTTTACTTGCTGATAAAATTTAGTTTGTTTGCTAACCACGTATTGAAGCTGATATTTTTTCACTGCCGACAAAAACATAACATGATGTCCAAATGATTTAATAGCTGTTTTTTCTTGCTAACCCAATATTTAAATAGTGAATCATTTAATTACTTCTCTGAAAAAATATAAATAAGAGCTGACCTCTATCAAGAAGAGAAAACATGAATACTTTGGGTATGTCATGAGAGGCGAGAAATGTGTGGTAATACAAGTCATAATACAGGTGAAGATTAAAGGGAAACGCGCGGTGCCGTAAGAAGACATATCTCTTGAACAACTTGCTTGACTAGTTCCTTTGCAGCACATAGTCATAGTTCAGAGCTGCTACCTCGATGTTCAAGTAGTTGTGATGATTTCCAACCTCCATACAGAATATACATAAAATTGAACATTGAAGTTAAAGAAGTTATTAAACATTGATTTAAATCATGGCATTCAGAATATCATAATATCTTCTTATATTATCATGATATTCAGTATGCTACAAGCCAAAGCAGTAATCTGGGATAACATTGCCATAATTAAAAGTATCAAAAATAACATTTAATTTACATTTTTTAGGAAATTTGCTTACCTGTTACGCAGTTGAATATTCTGGAAGTATGATCCATAGAAGCTGTGGCAATAATACCACTATCGTGACTAAATTGAGCACAAACTACTTCTGCCTGATGCCCATACAATGTAGAAAGACATTCTCCAGATGTTGGGTCCCATATCTTTGCAGTTTTATCAAATGATCCAGTTATAATTCTGTTGCTTAAATGTAGTAAAATTACATCAGATTTAACATTTCTATAAATATAATGGACATAACACAACAAAATTTAGAATAACAATGATCAAATAATGTTTGATGAAAATAGTAAACTTTTGTAATATTATAACTCGTTAGCTAAACTGCAATACCACATCGTCTCACAAAGATTAAAAATTATGCAGTTGTAAAAAAATATTGTCAAGTTTTCATAACTGTTCAGAATCTTCTGTATTAAGCCTTCTAAGATACTCCACCATACATCTCCGATGAGATGGTATTTGGGACAAATGTCAAATAAAGGACCCGCTAAGATCAGCGAAAGATTGAAAACTCCCAGAAATGAACGGTGTTTATAGGCTCGACTGCTAAAACTACAACAAAGTGTACGTGGGACAAACAGCAAATATAATTTGCAAAAGTGCTGATGAGCATAAATGGTCAGTGTACAGTTTTCTGTTTTAAGTTTTCTGCTACCTTGAAAGGTAAACATAAAAATCTTAACTATGACAATGGTTGAAAGTAGTTTCAAAAATACTACTCTACATTAATGTAGAAATGATAACAATAAATACATACATATCAATGTTATTTATTGACATTCTTTAGGCGCACCCTATATATCAGTATTGTGCATAATTCTTCTTGAAAATCCTTCAAACTTCTGAAACTTCTTCTTATCATTGATCGCTTGTGGTTCTGCGCTTTCTGATTTCTTTGACAAATGGTCTATGGTGCCGCCAAGCCTATAATCTGTTTCTCATTTAGTGTTTGTATTTATTGTCCATTGGAATCCGTATTTTCGGTCAAAAAACCCAAATATATGTGGCAGATTAGCGCATAAAACAGTACACAGAAGATTCTGAACGGTCATTAAAACCAAAGAACATTTTTAAACATAAATGGGCTTACAAACTCGGGCTTTTTGAATATTGACCACCATTTTGTGTTTGAGCCAAAGATTTTAAGAAAGTCCAAAACATATCATGCACGTCTTGTCAAGGAAGCACTCGAGATTTATAAATATCCGGTGAACGTCAACAGGGATGAAACTGAAGACTTCTCGATATCCAGTCCTATAAAACCAGTTGAATCGGAACATATGTAGTTTTCTGGCAATAGATGGAACATTTATGAAATTACAAGCCAGTACTTGACATAACACCTTGCTTTCGACATAAATAAAAAATCTATAATATTTTAAAAAAATTATGTGACATTTTCACATGTTTGTTTTTAAAAGAAAATTTTATATGTATATTGTAATTATTTCATTTATTTGGAAGTGTTTTAACAAAAGATGGAGCCATAACCCATACAACACAGCAAGAATTTTAACTAATCGGTACCCAAAATGAGTTAATGTGTAATATTCCCAAATTATGTTACTGTATCATGAAGCAATGTTTAAAGCCGTTTTTGGACATTATATGACCGAATAATTTATTACTGTATTGTAATATGTAATATGTATCCAGTGAAAATACTACAAGAAACTATATAATATGACTCATAATATTTAAAGTAAATATACAGGATGGCCTAAAAACAGTGAGAACTTCTCTTAACACATGAGTTATTTCAAAACATAATATAATTAATTATAATTCTTAATATTTATTTTTTTTGACAATATTTAGCTAATCAGATATCATCAAAACACTTCATATTGCATAATCTACTGTGTTTAAATCTAGGCTGTTCGGTGGCCACATGCCTGGCTCGATGAAATTAACATTCTCACGATGAAGAAAGTTGATTGGATTTCTGGCTGTGTGAGATAGAGCTCTGTCCTGCTGTAATATCTAGCTATACTCCAGGCTTTGTTTTAAAACTCTTTGATCATTTTCCTAGCATCCCAACATTTTTCAATTCGCTAATTGTTGATTAGAATACGGTCTTCTGTAGTGATTTTTGTCATTCTGGGCAACAATTTGAAAAAACCAAATATAAATAATGGGAAAATTAATAACCAAAGATGTCGACTGGAAATTGTCTAAATAAAACGTAATATAAGCTAATAGGTAAGTAAATTAGTAAACTATTTAAGTTATTGTTAATACAGTTAAACTAATGTTAATGTAATTATATCACATTTTACAAAATGTTCTCCCTATTTTTGGGCCATCGTGTATATAGTTAAATATAAGTTGTTTGGTAATCTAAAAAAAAAATCTAGAAATTTAAGCAACATTATATCCATGTGGACCATAACATTATTATGTAAACTTTTTTACCAAAAGTTTACATAATAATTAATATAATGATAAATTAAGATATATAAGTAATACATACATATATTACATTTCTTTGATAAAATATGTTTATATGCACATAAAATTTAATAAAAATGACAAAATAAGTATGTACCTCTTTAAAACTATGGAAAAAAGAGAGCTGCAAATTTGCAAATATTAAAAAGACTCAAGTATATTATTGTGAATAATTCAATAGTAATGGCTTGCAGTTAAAAATTGAACCATAAGATTTACAGTAGGTACCCAAATCTTGCACAGCAGAATTTGCTGGTAAATGTACAAAAGTGTAAGAGTCGTGAATATGATAGAACAAAATAATAAAAGTATGGATCATCAAAGTGTGAATGTTTGATTTATGAACACGAGTTTGAATGATGCAAAATTTTTAGGGAGCCACACAAAAGTTAGAATGAATGAATAAAATAAATCAAGAAGGAGGAGGCTCTATGCCATATTCTACAGGATAAAGGGATGTATATATAAAGTAATAGTAAATACCTTAATAAAACAATAATAAAATATTACCATGTTGGAAAATTATAGCTGACTGCGTAAACAACATTATTATGACCAATTAATGTATGTTCGTCTTCACCTGTATCCACATTCCAAATTTTGCAAGTTCGATCATAACTTCCCGTTAGGCATCTTATGGAAATAATTATAAATATGACAATATTATTAACATTTCGTAAGTGGAAACTTGTAAACAAATGAGAAAATTGTCACACAGCATTATTGACTCACTTTTTCCCTTGCTTGTCAAATGATACATTGGTAAGTGGCAAAAGATGCGTTTGAAGAGTTTTATAGATATAAAATCTTTTCCCTGATACTCCATCGGCTTCTAAGTTCTTCTTTAGGGTTTCCAAACATTTTTTCAATTGATCGATCACATTTGGAGTTAAAAGGTCCTCTTTTTCCAATAATTCAGATGCCACCTCATCAATATTTGATCTATGAATGATAATTAATTTAATTTAATTTACAATGGATAATTTTAAGGAAAGAATTATAAGTGTACACTGGTTATGTACTAGATTTATGTATGCATGAAATTATTTAGGAAACTAATGAAGTCTCAATGAAAAACCAGAAACTGAATAAAAATACAATGAAAAATTAGTGTATCTATTCTGTACAACTATGCTTGTATTTATGTTTAAAATCAATGTTATAATTAGAACTTTATTAAATAAGCAGAAGAATACACTAATGCATTTTTTCAACAAATTTTATATTAAATACATTTAATTTTCTTATTCTGAATTAATGTAGATGTATAACACTACCTGGTTACATAGGTTTCAGTATACATCAATGAAAAATGTAAAAAATTGTGTTTTTATGACAGAAGAGCAAATTTTAAATAAGCCAATTGTATTTGAGAATAAAATAAATATTAGATTCACCAATATTAACCATATTATACTAAACTTATTGGGTGGTAAAATAATATTATGTATTACAAAGTATACTATGTCAATTTTGACAGTTTTTGTATGTACTTGATATTTTATAGTATGTATATAATGTAATGTTGTTTATAATATATTTTATAATATGTTTACAAATTTATTAATCAATGAGTTACAAAATTATTTTCAACACAATGTACATCGTACTCTTGTAGTATACATATTTTATTTCAGGTTTTGTTCTCACTATCACTCTCCTACGAATTGACATAATTATTGAAAGGTATATTAATTTGTTTTAATTTAATTTTTTAAATAAATAAAACCATTCCTTTGTGTTTTTGTAAGCAGATTTTTGCCCACCTAATAACTGAAAAGATTAGTAACCCGTGCCTATGGGTAAAATTCATCATTCCAAAATTTTGTAGTGGCTGTGGAATATACCTATATCATTTAACTCGTTTTTTTAAATTGAGATACTTACCTCTTCTTTGAAACAATAAATTTAATAGAAATTACTTTTGTTATTTTTTGACAGTTTGTTATTAGACCTCCCCAAGATGAATGAACAAAGTAAAGCCTTACAAGTTGGTCTATAAAAGAAATAAGACCTCAATACGGAGATTTAAAAGTATTCTAGTAAGTATAGTTCCAAGGTGACGATTATTTAACATTTTTAGAGATATGTTTTAATATCATACTCACGACGGCGACAAATCCAACAAATCAATTGTTTTCGTCTTTTTGATCCCTGATTGAATATATTCCATTATTATTGCAGGTGGATAATATCTAAGATGAAATTTACAAAGCTTCATTGTACTACTAAAAAAAAACTTTTGCGAATGTCATTCAACACTCATTAAACTTATTCATACATAAACCACAAAACAAATGGTTTTTTCAATCATTTTAGTAAAATGCACCAAAATCATGACAGGCTTGATCAATGGATTTAGATTGTTGACATGACAACAGAGTTTCTTGATAAGTATGTAATAGCGAAAGCTCAGGAAAACATTTTTCATACGCTTTCATCATATATATATATATATATTGTGACTATTTAATTTGATTAAATATACCTAAGATGTCAGTTTATCTCAGCGGCCTCTTGGTCTAGGGGTATGATTCCTGCTTTGGGTGCAGGAGGTCCCGGGTTCAAATCCCGGAGGGGCCCTGTTTTTGCTTTTTTTTTTCGTTTTTATTTACATACTTTATTTAGTTCATATTTTTAAACTCATTTCTTTTATTCGGCTTGTATAAAAAAAATTGGGCTTATAATACATACTTCAGTGGATAAGACAGAATAAGGCTTTGCCACGAAATGGCCTTCATCGGTAGATGTCGCTAGCTACGCCTTTCTAATTGCTCGGGATAGTAACAAACTTCACATTGCTTCGGGAAAACACAGCTGTCCGCCAGTCGTTTTGTTGCCATCTCGTAGTTGGCTCGGTCCAAGCTCTTGTGTCATTGTGGATACAACGGTAAATGTTAAATGCTCTATGCGTATTTTATGTTGCTTTATGACTGAGTGACATATTTTGAGTGAGAATTCATATATTTTATTGATTCAAATCAAGTGATCGTGTTGTGGTGTTGATGTTTGTCACACGATTGGTGCACAAAGAATTGGATTTAATCCGACACAAAGAAGGATAAATTTTGTGTTCTCGTGCAATAGGTGACAAGACGTTGACCCTTTTGCTTACGTGAGTATATTTATGTTTCAATATTAATGTGTCAATTAATTATGTAGTTTGCCATTAATACAGCATTCATGTTCTGCTACCTTTTTGACTACTGTCACTGTTAAGTAAATCGATTTGTTTACTTCGTGAGATGTTGACTTCATCATTTTGTCTTTTGCTGGAATATTTTACTTACAATGCGCCATTTGACACTTCACGATAAATTTTTAAGTATCTTTGTATTTATATAATTAGGCAAGTTTTATCAGTTTTAGTCTCGCAAAACAATTAATGTGTACAAATAATTATTACATATAGGTACTAAGTGCTAATTTTTGTTTCTTCAATTTGTATGTACAAATTTATTATGTATAGTTATTATTATTATTGTTGTCTATTAGAATTTTGCATGTAAGTCAAAAATTAATGTTCTTTATTCCTTATTTGAAAAGTAAGCTTGTTTACAATGAAACAGAATATTTTGTTTTTTTTTAGTTCTGTCTGTAAACATGGGATAACTATAAAATTTTAGTAAATTTATCATTCATATTTCTCCTGAAAGTGTGATAATCAACCCTTCTCTAAGATTACACATAGCCTTTGGATACTTAGATTCTGATGACATAAACATAAATAAGTAAGTATTTATATTTCAAAACATTGATAAAATGTCCAAGCTTGTGTATTATCTGTGATTACTACTATTTCAATTTTAATTTATTCCAGCTCATTGTGTGTACTGCGTTCAACAGAAGATAGGCTTTTCAGAAGTGCTTGTGTATTTTCCAAAATTATAAATATTACCTTCTGTTTATTGTTCTTTAATATTTGATATTGGACGATCGGGAATACAGTTTGCACGTTGGATTGTCAAAGAGGTAAAATATTTTAGTTTATTTTTGCAGGTTTCTATGCTTTAATTACATAATATATTATGAAAATACTGAATCACAATGCTGCAAAGTAACCATAACTGCAAGATAGAAATTTGTATTAAAATATGTTAAATACACATAAAAGTATTGAAAGTATACATGCAATCATAATAATCATTCTTTTAGACCTACCTTAAAGAATTATGTTTAGAATTATAGTATGTTGTTGAATATTAGGCTGTAGGCAGGTTGCAAGTTATGATGGGCAGTGAATGTTAAAACATTTTTTGCATATACCATTGGATGTAAATAATTACTCAATAATTTACAACCTTTCACATAACTCGACAGTTGAGTATGTTCAGTTACATTCAGTACGTAGATTTTGAATTTTTTAAATATTTATAACGATAATGTTCATATTTTTGGCATACTAATTTGAATAGTATTTAAATATTTTGCTTTCATATCAAAATATGTATAATATACCACAAAAAAAGGTCATACCCGATAGTGCTCAGGATTCAGATATAGTTATAATTTAAAAAGGATTGCGGAGGAAACTTTTATTTTACACAGATCCTAAATAATAAAGGAGTATGCAAATTTGGTTCAGACAAGGAGAGTGTTGGTTGTTGGGAGGAGTGGGATGGAGTGACTATATTTTCCTTGGGATCCTAGGGTGTAACTGAACAAAATTTGAGGGAGGAGAGTATTCTAAAAAGTAACTATGCAACATTTGGAATACATGGCATTAAATATAATACACATTTATATTGTAGCAAGTGGAGGGGACGGGTGTCTTCTGGTGCAGGGTCAGGGGTTAGATTAGTCAAAGTGTAGTATTGTATAGAGAACAGACAGATAGTATTGTATGTACATACATATGTAAATAAGCTGACAAGCTGTAATGGTTGATTTTTTTTTTATAATCACTAATGAAGTATTTTTTATTTAACAAACAGTTTCATATATGTACTTTTCATATCTGTACCTGTCGAGCAGTTTCTAGAGTGACTATATTCTGTTTTGTTATTTCTCCAAAAAATGTCTGTAGGATTGCTTTTGACAAGCCCGTGCTAGATAAGCAATGCTATGTTCTGAATCATTTAAATAATTAAGCTCTATCTCTGCTTGACCACGTGGAAATAGTCCTTCTGATTTTTATTCAGATCTAATGAAGTAACATGAATTTTTTCCTGAAAAAGCATTACATTTTTATACAATTTTCATTATATTAAGTTCTAGAATATAGTCCTAGTTGCTTAGGTGTCTGCTGAACTTTTTAATGTTCATGTATGGTAAGTTTTTTGGCCTACCCTGCCATGTATCTCAAACCTCTTCAGTTGATTAAAAATCCTCCGCTGTTTCGGTTGGATTTAGCTTTTTTTACTTATTATTTCATGGTTTCAAACCATTTTTAAATCTTACACATGAAACCCCAATGTCCTTACACTGGGGAGGTGTCGTTTAGAAATGTGGATAAATGACCTTTTCATTCTGAAGGTACAGTTTTTAAAATGGTACCTGACGAGGTCTGGTGTCAGAAATTTAAATATTGGTACATCGTAATGTTGCTGTACTGTGTACATAGTTGTTTAGATAGATAATTATTATTTGATAACAATCGTTTTTCAAAATTAAAACATCAAACTATCGGACGTTTTAAGAAGGTGGTTATTGAAAAATGTTTTTGGTGTTTAATTAATATGGACCCAAGATCGAGGTCGTAAAAATCAACGCTTCAATGATATTCTAAGGCGGGTTTTAAAATCGTAATATTTAATTTAACATTATTTTGTAAATTGAGTTAAAACACTGTTTTATTCCACTAGACTTCTACATTCTAGACACTCTAGAAAATTAAGAAATATTTAATAATAAAAATAACAATAAATATTCAAATACCGCCCATTACATCCCCTCTTATCCATTTTAACTCCACCCCCACCCCCACCTCCGTTAACTCCAAACACACCATTTAAAAAGAAAGTGTTTTTAATTTTAGTTGAATTATAATATTGATAATGGGAAGATGTTCTCGAAAACGTTATATCGTTTAATAAAAGTGTAGTGGAATAAAACAGTGTTTTGACTCAATTTACAAAATTATTTATCACATATTCGATAGTCGACCTGCGCTCTGTATTTTTCAAGTAATGTATATGTTCAATGTTTATTTAATTTCGAATTTATGATTAACTAATTACACAATTCGCGAGGATGCTTACTTATTTTGTGTAAATATACAATAATAATATTGATTGTTTATTTTATAATTATTTTATAATTTTGCTCATTACTAGTGACGCAGTGAACATTTTAATAAAAAAAAATATTATAGTAAAAAATAAAACAATATTTAGTCGTCATTGTTTAAATTGTCTTGTTTAAAGAAACAGTTATCGTAGGAAGTAATTTTTTAATTACATATCAATTTTACAAGTAAACTATTGAGTGCAATGATTTATAGTTTTCTGTTGTAGTAACAAAATATTAATGTTATAAAAGCCGCTAGGTATTTTATAAACATAGTTAATTTAAAGTTGAATATAATAACTTGATCCATATGTCTTGTAGTGATTTATAAAATGGGCATTGTTCATGTATCGTTATTTCTATTTGAAAAGCTAACATTATAAAATGCAATCAATTTATACTCGTTTACTGAACATTTATTGAATTCATATATTTATACTTTATGTTTATTGTATGTTTTAACTTATTTTTTTATAACGATTCTATAAAAGGAAAAGCGTTAATTAAAAAAATAATATTTGCTTTCAGAATTGTACTAGTAACTAATAAACAATAAAACGAGATCTGCCGTGTGCGACTATCGCTTCAAACAAAGTAAATAAGAAATAAAACGATAGATTATTTCTGGTATTTATAAGAACGCTGATGTTCTTTTTTTACAGTTTCCTCCTCTCGACATCACGACTGAGCCTGTAACCGGATTGTTTAGCCGCCATGATATAAGACTCGTGTAAGCGGGTACCGACTCCGCGATACCATTTTGTACCGAAACACTGCACGCTGCTTGCTTTGTAGAGCGAAAAAAACATGTCGAAATATAAGTACGTGCTTTGCTTTCATTTTTTTGCCGACGTTGAATATGTATAAAGCCGACCCGTGCGAGCAGTCCGCATTTAAATTCACATCTAAAGGAAAAAGGCCCCCATTCACGACACATTTTTCCCCGCATTTTACTTGGCACGTCAAAAACTGCGCTGTTAGCGGGCGCGCCCGCCCTTTACGAGTTTAACGTGCGCGTTGTGTGCCGTGTACGTGTTACTCGCATGTTTCTCGCGTGCCGTCTTTTTTAGTATTATTCCGATTGCAGAAGTATAAACCACGTTAATTAATTAATTTAACACGAAATGGTCTTTCGAAATCACTTGCATTTTTTATGTCACACTTTGTGTTGTTTTTTTTTTGTTGCAGTCAACAAAAAAAATCCTCATTGGTCAACTAAATTTCTGTAAATGATTATACCGCAGAAGTCGGATAATTCGTTGGTTCCATCGAATATAATGTGTAGCAAAATGTGCCGCGTACGCTTCACTATCATTTTTCACATGTGTATAAATATATCAACCTGCTGTTGCACCTTTGTGAATTATGTATTAAAAAATTTCAATTACGATTAACATTATGCGGTTACTTTACTTTAATCGATCATTAAACAGTCTTGTCTTCAAATTAAGTCGTAAGGTCAAGGCATCAGGTCGACGCCATTACAATATTAGCATTAGGTGAGCGCAACACAAGCGTACGCGCGAGTGCCATAAATGTGTATAATAAACATAGAAGTGTACAACACGATATATGCAGGCTATTAACAGCTTCTGAACAATATATAAGTATTAAAAAAAAAAAAAAATCAGTGACCACAGATTAAAATTATCATTATTTCTCATTATCAAAATACTTTTTAAATTTTGGAAATTGTTTTTAGCGATTATAAGAAATAATAGTTTGTTACAATTTAAAAAAAGTTATTTATTGAATTTCTTATTTTGCACGGTAACTGGATTACATCAGAGTTAAAAATGGTATATTTTTATTTTATTATTATCCTTAATAATATTACGCTTTCCTATATACATCATTATGCCTGTATAGTGCTTAAATAAACGGCCAGTTCTGTAAAAACGAACGTTTTTTGAATATTTGTAGTATTTACAGAATTAATCTAATAATAGTTGTATACATTTTATTTTACAAGTTTTTAAAAAATTTTATGATTTAACAATTATAGAATTAATTTATCTCATACTTCATAACTGTATCTTTATATGCATTAAAACATATTATAAAAATATTACACCTAAATCAAATTTACTTTTTTTTTTACACCATACATTTTTTTTACACATGCCATGTGTGTATTTATATACATACTATGTAAAATACACATTAAAATATATATATATCAATGTAACATGGTAAATACTTTTAGTATTAAACTTACAATGTTTTAAATGTTATTATATCATTTTTAACTCGTTTACAGCATTACAATAAGCCATAGAAATGTTAACGAATACGGCTTACGTCGCCTAATCATCGTACATCCGAATATGCTCCCTCGGGTTCCACACTAATCGGACGACTTTTAAATGTTGGTAAACAAGTTCTAGTTGTTTCCGATGGACATATTCTTCGCCAAATATTTATTTTCCTTTCGAATCACTTTTTGAATGACTTTACCGTTGTTTTTTGTAAATTATAAAAAATAAATGTATTTTTTGTTTAATCGTGGGTAGTTTTTATTTGATTGAGAGTGGTGTACCGTGAACTGTCGCCCGCAGGACCTAGCGACAAGCGATCGGCGTCACCCGATTGCTTTCTGCTAGTAAGAAATACAAAAATTGTGATGTTCTTCGCGTATTGATATAATAATGAATCTTTTAGGTATAAATTAGTTAATGTGTAATTTATGGTTGCGTTAGGAATAACTAATTTTTGGGGAAGTCAATCCTATCTATGTAGTTCGGCGCCACGTTGACTGCAATCGTTGGTTTTGGTCTTTTTGACGAATGAATGATTTTTATTTTTGCAATTGGCGATAGTTATTAATTGAAACAGTTAGCGGAGCAGTTGCAATGGGTTCGCGCTGTTAAACCTGACACCGTCGTGACGTCGTTGGTGATACTATCACGTGCGCACACTACGATAGGTGTGTCATGAAGTGTAATGAAACCTCATTATCATTATGTTAAATAGATGTTGGCGGGCGCAGACCGCGCCGACGCCGCCTGGAGATGGAAAATGAACCTGTCAGTAGTAGGTAGTCAGTACGTGCCGCGGCATAAGGCCGTTCGGGGTCGGCGGCCCGACGAACCCGGTGAACCCTCTAATTTAGTATGCGTCTTCAACCGCACCCCGGCCGCTGGTAACCCAGAACCCGAAAAATCTCACTGCTCAGGTTAACCAACACAGCGTGTAAATAAGTTCAGCGCCGCTGCCAACATGTGTGAATGTTGAGAGGATGCGGTCGAGCGGGTAGACAATGCATGCAAAATTGAATGTAATAAAAGTCAATTCGCTGGTCTGGCCGCGATGAATATTCTACGAAAACAAAACTCAATGTTAGGAATATTTAATTTCAAGCATTTACATTTTGGGAAATATAATACCTACATGGATAACCAACGCGGCTCCAACAAAAGGTACACCTGATTCCTTTTAGAAGTGTTAATAATACATATTTATATGGGACTGACATTTTGTGACCAAATGAATAGTTTGATTTTTAGGGATTACACAATACATAGAAAAGATCAAATCTTACGATCATTATCTATAAACTATATATATTATTTAAGATAGTGTATGTAACTGGTGTCTCTTCTGGGTCAGATCTGGGATAAATTACACAGTTGAGTATACTCAACTGTGGGAGATTTATATCTCCTGCGAAAAAGTACGGTTGTACCGTAATTTTTGAGGCAACGCCTTGTTAATGGCACGTGTTACCGTGTCGAAACATCGGCCTAGATTTCCCCAGTAAACTATAATATGCAAAGAACTCAGAAGAGACACCAGTTACCGATCTAAACCAAACTTTGCGTGGATACTCTTTAGGACCCTGCGCAAAATATAAGAATCCTACCATCCACTACCACCGATGTAAATGTGTATTGCATAATTCCTTTTTTGGACCCTGCACGAAAAATCGGTTCCCCTCCCTCTAACGACTCCACCCTCTACACCTATATAAATGTGTATTATATTGAACGCCAGCCAGAAGTTGTTAAGTTACACTCTAGAATCCTGAGGAAAATATTCCCACCCACCCCACTCCTGTCTGGAGGAGAGTGAGATATCTGCAATCATTATTTAGGGCCTGCCCACAAAAAGGGAATCCCGCTCCCTTTCCCCATAAATCATTTTTTTAAATTATAACGAGTACATAATGTAGTAACTAACCAATGCCAGTAATATAGAATAGACGTTATGGCAATACGAACAATTTATGTTTACTTAAATATGTCATGTTCAAAAGTCTATAGACACATTTAGAAGCATGGTATGTCTTTATCTTGCGGAGTATATTTGGTTAATAATTCAATCAATATACCTATACTTACCATATTATCTTAAACAATTCTGGTATCTTTGCGTTTGCCCAAAATACGTATTAATTATGTCTAGCCATAAATTATCTGATAAGTTGAGAAACCATTAAATTAAATTATTCTTTATGTATACATAATAAAGCATTAGAATTTTAATTATTCATTATATTCAGTAATACTAGTAAGGACTTCAGTAATACAAAATAATATATTCAATCGATTTGTTGATTTTAACTGAAAATAACGGCTTCACTCAGCTATCTGATTTGCAATCTTCAAGGATCATATGCTCGAGCAGAAAACCCTTTACGCAATTGGCAAAAAAAAACAATTGCTATCATTTAGTGGTTTGAGAATCTGTTAAAATTTGAAATCGTCGTGTACTTGACAATATATGTACGAGGCATTATACATATTTAATGTAAATAATACAATAGTTATAACTTGTTGGTCTAAACTCGCGTAAACACTTATGGTCGGGTGTTCTAATCTCATTCCAGGAGATAATCAGATTAGTTCCTATTTTTATAGCACTATCTAGTTTAATTTAGTTTTAAAATAATAAAAATATTTTTAAGAACACATTTTTGTTGTGATATTGTAATATAATTTGTATTAGTAAGAATATGAATGTGACGTGTGTTTTTTTTTAAATACACATAATTGTTTTTCTACGCTTTGCAGAATTTTATATTTAATGTTTATTATAATTTGCGTACATTTAAAAAATATATATATTGTCTCTGTAACTATACCGAAGTCGGTACTAAAGTGTATTCCAAGGGTATTTTCTGAAAATGATTGTAATTAACAATAAACGTACATAAACTTACAAAATGAAATATTGTTCACTAACGCGACAATAAAATCGAATTGAAAACATGAACAGATAATGTATGAAACAGTCGGTTTCGATGATACAGATCGGCGCGCTCAGACGCCGTTGTGCCCGGATCTCAATATTGTATCTTGCGTCTGCTGCTCGGAATGAACTTCTCTCCGAGATAAGAAATATATCGGTACACCGAATCTAACAGAGACTGAACCTACTCGCATGTACACGACCATTCGATTTTTCATTTCCCCTTCAAAGTGGCCTTGGAGCGATCGTATCGCTAAATGGCGCAGTAAAGTTCGTTCAGATAATGTGATGTATTCTTCCTTGTGTATCGGCGAGAGTAATGTACATAAATCGTTTGAATATATCAATCGCGGTGTAATAACCACCAATATTGCCAGATCGACCGTATTTTTCGATACATTTTTAATATCAAAGTCGATTTTCACTCCGGCCGCGCCATTTTGGGGCCATAAGCTTCCTTCTGGCCGCAGACGGTCTGCTCTTGGTATACGATTATGGATTTCTCACTCGAAGGAAAGAGTAAGGGTAAGGTTATGACACATAAATTCTCCCTCTTATCCGACGAATCCGGGTACCCCGGTACCCTAGAACTGGCAAGAGCCTCGCCATGTATCCACCTCGGTGGAATTCAGTTTCAGTTTTTGAATTGTAATCGTTTATAAAACGTATCCTTTTATTTTTGTAACATTTTCAATAAATGTATCATACCTTCCGAAATGTTGCAGCGAGCTTTGGACCTTGATAATGATATTTGTGAAAACATACGACTAGACGCTCTTGATTTTATAGACATCCAAAATTCTAGATATTACTCTTTTAGTCAGTGAAATTGTGTGTAAAAGTGAATCTTGGTTATACCAATAATCAAACATTTTGCCGATCTTTATCCTCGGAAGGTACCTACAGCATAATTCTGTTTGGTATTTTTAACAATAAGATAATGATAAATTTTCCGTACTAACAGGGTCAGTTTTTTTTTCAAATTCACAGTGAACTCTTCTTGGATTTTGGAAAAGTATCGATTAAAAAGGCCTCGTAGGGTATTCACCCAGTGAATATGGTTGTGTAACTAGGTACCGTAGTATTAGCTTTGGTAGCGCTAATACCGTTTTTTTTTACTTTACCTATCCCGCTAGTAATTCATTTAAGTTGATTTCTTTTGCAATGTTATTTTTACAGAAATTTTAAGGTTATTTATTATTATTTTGATCAGATGTTTACGATATGACTATACAAATGAAATATTTCGTATGTGCTAACTTCCAGACAGTGAAAATAATAATAATAATAAAGAGCAAAGGTCTGGTTAACCTTTCCCTTGTGTTGCTAATAAAAACGCTCGTTTCGGTGCTGTAAACTCAGTGTGCATGTAGACTTTTGCGATTTTTAAGTCGGATAAATAAGAATATTTTACATTTATCTTTTAAATAATAGTTAATATATATATATATATCAATTATTGTATAAAAGTGCTAAAAATATTGATCATCTCGAATGACAGCATAAAGAACTCGGCCAACGCACGCTCTGCTACTAAAGTGACGATCGGCATCCGGCACCCCGCGCCCTGCGCCATCTGCACGGTACACATACACGTATTGACAAATTCACATTAGGTTCTTCGAGAAAACATTTTTTATTGTTACGTATGGTAAAAACTTATATATTGTAATTATTTTATCCAATACATAAATATGTTACGGAGGAATACCTAAAATACGAACTCTGTATTTAGTATATTTACAGAGATATTCACATAATTAGAGGCAATGTTAACTCAGTTTACATCATCGGAGAGGAAAGGTTAATACAAACATTCGACAACTGATCATATTTACTGTATTCGCGTAATGAATATACCTATATATTGAGCATACGTCAATAATGTAATTAATTTTGAACCACACAGTTCTCGACAGATTCGATATTTAATCTAATCTCGTTTGCAATACTTCTTCGTATCGTTGTGTACTTTATCACAATATTTTCACGGGACCTTGCACAAAGGATACAAAACACATCTTAAACCGCTCTTTTTATTGTTATATCTTTTCCAAAGATCGCTTCCACTTTGTTATGGTCGCACAGCGGCCATAACAAAAGCCGCAGAAAACAGAAATATACACAGAAAACTTGTATTTTAAGTACATATATTATGCCAACTGTGCAACAATTATGCTGGTGTATTGTAAGTTATAAAATATATTCTCTATAAATGAACGTTTTATTAAATTAACAATATTTACTGCCAAAGACCTAATCATTTTCAACGTGTCGAATTTAATATGAATATTTTGTTTACGCGAAAACATTTGTATTACCATGTTTAATTTATTATGACGAAGCAACTTGAATTATAAAATACATCATTTACAATGATATCAATGTTACGTATTTTTATATTTTTATTCCATCATAAAGCTATCTCCTAATGTTAACTATATACATTCCATGATTGCTATTTTGCGATGGAATATCTGCCAGAAATAACTGCGATATTATAATGGTACTATGCGCTGCGATCGGTCTGTCACAGTTCACAGTATATGATTGGTTGTGTATTAATGTTACCCTTATAATTCCAATACTTCATATGTATATGCTTTATGTCAGACACTGTAGCAATTTTGTTAAATCTTAGTTTTGTCCAATCTTCACAAACCATTATTATTTATTTGTTCGTATATTCAGTGCATAGTAGTACCATTAACAAAAATCATGAAAAACATACAAAATATTAAAAAGTTATTTTTCTTTCATTTTAGTATTCCACCCGGGTGATTCCGTCGTTTCACGCAAAACACATGTCCGAGCGATTTTGATAGAGAGAAAATTCTTTATTTTTGTCATTCTTTTTGCACACAACTATGCATAATTAATTTTTCTAAAGAGTATTTCACAAATAATCGCAATAATTGTTCATTATCCACCCATCCCAAAAAAGGATCCCATGTTTTCATTACCCTCCAGTTTCTGGAAGTGAATTATGAATTTGTCTATGAATTATTTCTAAACTAGGAGACAAATAAATTTTGACATTCAGTACCTCGGAGCTTGAATATTCTTTATATCTAAATCTATATTGATAATTATTAAATTAAACCTTTTACAATATATAAATAATTTAACGTTTGTCCGCAGTTTTTTTTCATCGCCTTCTGCGTGAAATAAATTGAATATTTTTCTACATATTATAGTTACTTTATAGCGCTGTATTTGTTGTTTCCTACTCAGTTCGATAGGGAGAGTTGCCAAGATAGAGGGCGTACTCTATTATTTTCAAATCATTGTCATCGATCTTAGTACAAAATTTTCATTTTCGTCCAGTAGTGTAATCATTACCTTCCAGAGTCATACATTGAAGTACATTAATAAATAAAAACTTTTATAATAATTTATTTCCATGTAAATAGTAATATTTATAATATAATTATTGCATTCGGTGTTGCATATTTTTAACAAATTGTGGATAAACTTCAAAAATTTCATTTATCTCCGATTCATTACCTTCCTTTCCATCCGAATTTGGAAGGGGAAAGTAATGAAAGGTTTTGGAAGGCGATATTTTATTTTATTTGATTTATTTGAAGATTACTAAATTATATATGTGTAATATAGCCCTGGGAAAACTTAATGTTTATATTCATAAAATTAAAAAATGGAATTCCACCACAACACATCGGTTGAAAACTGTTTAAAGTATAATCAGGAGATTCAGTATTTCTATTTCGGTACAAGTTGAGGACAAGTTTCGCTTCACACCGGTGATCCACAATCTGAAATTCTTTGCACCAAGTCTTTGCATTTTTCTCTAAAACTACTCGTGTTAAATAAGCGTATTTTACATAGAATTTATCTGTTAACAGCCTAGTTCAGTTTTGCATAATAATTTCAGCCAAAATTCTTCTTTTTTTTTCATTCCCTCAAAACGCTTCAATTTGCATAAAATCACAGAATGAGCCACCCCCTCATATTTTAGGGGTATACGGTCTAGGAATATAATATGACCATCACTAAGGGTCCAGCATACGTTTTCAATGAATACTTAATTTATAATTTACTTAGCAATGATTCTCCAATACTGGAAAGTACATAGTAAGCTCCTACGTTCCCAGAATTGACCCCTAAACTCCAGTTAACTCTGACGTTTAAAATAATAACACAAAAGTCTGTGCCAATTCACCCGTATCTAAAATTTAAAAAAAACTTCAATAATGAGTTCGCTAGAATTCAAATTGGAATTAGAAAGAATAATTAATTGCCTTTTTATTTCCTTCCCCTTCATTAACTTTTTTCTTTTCTTTGTGTTTAGTGACTCGGTGTAAATTCTTATCTCGTAAAATTCGTGTCGCCCAATATTTTTTAAAGATGCGAAGTAATATCATTATTTGACACAACATTTGTTTAATAGACTAGTATCGTTTAAAAAATGAAAAAAAAAACCCTCATTGACAACATTACATCCTTAATACGTCCCCTACTTTCAATATTCCCAATCAAAACCACAAAACCCCGTACTCTTTCACACCTCGCCCGTTATTCAATTATATTTAATTTAGTTGTTATTTATATAATCGCGATAAAAATTAAAACTCAGTTGTATGTGTAGTACAAAGTTTGGTTTACTTAAAAATAAAAGTGATTTTTTTTTTTTGCGAAGTGAAGTTTGAATACATTGAGATATATATCTCTGCTATGACATTTATTCGTGAATTATACAGTAATTGGCGAGTTTTTTCAACGCTGTAGTTATGATACCTTATTTACTAATAATTATTGTATCTATTAAAAGCGTTTTAATATTGAAGATATATAAATTTTAATTAAAACTTATTTATAATACCTATTACATGGGCCTACCTACTCCTAAGATCTTCCCATACGTGTGTTATCATTGATACGGCGTGCCGCGGAATACCGCAGAACTAATTTCAGTCGGTAGGCTTTTGGTGGATGGCGTTGAATAATATTATCCGCTCATTCATTGTCAGAAAAGTGTAAGGATTTATGCGATGTGTGCTGGATACAATAAAGTAATTACTTTCAAATGGTCTGCACTCACGTGATGCAAAAGGTATTTAGTCTGAACGATGAGTTTATAACTTTCACTACGCCTGCTATTGTTCTTTTCGCGACTGGACTGGGGTAAAGATTTTTGTTACGGTTAAACCACTACACCGGTTGAGATCGAGTTACAATATTCTTCGTTTATTGTATTCAGTGGTTATTAGAATCAGCCTTATATTGTGCCCAGTTTTAAATGGACGCAATCCAACGTCAGAAACATATATTTTTCGCCGTTTTTTAGACTAAGCCTATCGATTATTATAATCAGAATATTCATATAATAGTGTCACCCAAACCTTTTATTGATTTCTTGTGTAATTCTCGGAGGTGTGTAGCCATAGCTGGATTACAAATATCGGCCGCCGCTTTCTTTCCTTTTTTACGATTTTATGTTTAGTATTGCCTTGACCATGTTCAAACGCACCGCATTGTTTTATCGGAAATCATCGATCACGCCAGATGTCGCCCGATATAATAAGTTTTTTTTTAGCGTGGCACGTTCTTAAAAATAAACAGTTTAAATTTGTACAATAATGTTTGATATTAAGTATTAAAAATCGAATTAATTGACTGTTTATAGATAAACAAACTATAATTTCAAA
Organism: Eubasilissa splendida; assembly: GCA_031772225.1. NCBI lineage: Eukaryota > Metazoa > Arthropoda > Insecta > Trichoptera > Phryganeidae > Eubasilissa > Eubasilissa splendida. The sequence continues at coordinate 27,304,757 of CM062848.1, forward strand.
TAAAACGATTATGAAATTTGTTTTATATTGTATTGTATGTTTTGTCTTTAATGAATTAATAGTTTGCTTAAATATATAATTTATGAAAAAACATTCATAAATATTATTTTTATCTAGATCACAATAGTCGGTTATTAGAATCAATGTGCGCAGATTAAATTGATCGCAATGACCGGCGCTTACTGTATTTGCTATCATGTACCTATCGTATAAATGTTATTTGCTATTGATTTTACATAATTTTGGTATGGAGTCTCCCCTGGTGGCTGGCCTCGCCGAGCTCGGCCTCGTATATTTTCTGCTCAGGTATGTTTTAAAGGAAAAGATCTAGAATATTCACACTTTTCTAGTACAATTCAATGTAAAAAGACTAAACAATATCTAGTTAAGTTTCTTATTTATATATATATATATATTGTAACTTGATGATGGCACACAAATCAAAGTAATATTTGAGGATTAGAATATTGTTCATAATAATGTAAACTTATTACTAATAATATAATATATATTTTTACGATAACTAGTTAAATTTTTAAGAAAGCCAGTTTAAAAAAAATCTTATAAATTGAAGAAACATTTCACAAAACTCCTCGATACGGATCATTTCCCTACAGACATTAATAGATGTTAAAACAATAAACCCTGTACAAATCATAAATACATTTACTGAAATAAATTCCGAAATGTTAATTCACGCTATAAACAAACTAAAATGGAATGATATTTACTTGATCGGTAATGCTAATAATGCTGTAAATTATTTTATAGAGACGATCTACGAACACATTCTCAAAGGTTTTCAACTATGTATAATGATTAGAAAAATAATACCTGTTAATTTTCATATTGTATTATTATAGATATATATTTTTTATTTTTTATTGTAAACAAATTCTTACATTAAGTATATATGGATCTTGTATTATATACATGTTGATAGCCATCCCCATAATTCAAGATCTTTCTTATTTGGGGGTGCGTAACTCTACTATTGCTTTTTTTTTTATCGTCGAATGTATAAATAAACTCTACTATTGGGTTTTTTATTGTCGAATGTATAAATAAACTCTACTATTGTTTTTTTTATTGTCGAATGTATAAATAAACTCTACTATTGTTTTTTTTATTGTCGAATGTATAAATAAACTCTACTATTGTTTTTTCTATTGTCGAATGTATAAATAAATTTTTCTTCTAGTGAGATGGGTAGATAACAAATGAACTAATAAAAGAACATGCAGTGATGAAGGTACTAAATAAAATTTTAATATTATTTTTTTATTTATTATCCTTGTACTCTAACGTTTATTTCTTGCTCGGTATATTAAAACTTGTTTTTTTGTATTTTATTTTTATAAAATGCTTTATTGTTTTTCGGTTTAAAAATAGATAGATAGATGCGTCATACCATTATTTTGTACAAAATGTATACGACCTCCCTCTCTAAGCACGAGATTTGTCTGAGTATACATGTATGGACATATTTGTACACACTATGTCAGAGCAATGAGACATTTCTAAATAAATAAAAAATCTAAGGTAAACGATATCTTTAATACAAATTAAATTGATCAACTAGAACTATTTATCTATAAAAATCCATTTATTATACCTAAAATATTTTTTCAATAAATAGATTTTTTTCTGTTCTAGTTGATTAATCTAATTTGTATTTAAATTACCACAGAACTATGTTCTGAAATTGCAACTTCACAACAAAAATGTATTTTCCATAAAAATAATATCTCCTTTCGGTTAGGAGAGACCATCTTTAGACAAACTTTTGTTTGAGATGCATAATATGAATGTACATTCAAGTTTATATTCCTTGCTACATTTTCTCACCGGCTTCGGCACTCTTCCTCTCAATACAGAGTCAACATTTTACAACACACCCACCTACCTATATCTACTTGTTTATACCTGACTATTATATGTACCAGATGATGTGTCAATGACCCCCTAGACGTTGTCTATGAGTGATCTGAATATTTTACTACATGAGGTATCTTAAACGGTATAAAAGTAAATACTAATTAAATGTATTAATTTGAAAGATATACATATAAAATCAATTTTATCGAAAAATATTGTTGTTGCTGTAGAGATTCGAATCTAGATCACTTTCCAATCCGGGTTCTTTCTAATTAATATATTTAATTAGTATTTATAATATCACAGACCGTGTTCTGAATAATTACAACTTCCTAATAAGAATGTGTTCTCCTTAATAATGGTATAAAAGTAGTTGTCTTTTTTGTTTTCTGCAGCACATCAATACTATTTATTGATAACACTTTAAAGAAATATATATATATACAGGGTGTCCTGTATATATAAATATATATACAGGATGTCCTGTAAATAAATATATATAGTTGTAAGCAGTGTTCCAAACGAAAACCATCGATAGCTGAGACCATACTTCATGAACTTTTATGAATTTTTTTTTGAATTATTGGTACCCTTTGTTATTATTTTTTTAATATCATTTTAGTAATGTAACAAAGAGTACCAATTATTCAAAAATTCATATAAGTTCAAATATCTCGAAAGCCGTATGATATTCATTAAGACCTGTGATTGGTTATTCTGATAGGGCACGGTCTCAGCTACCGATGGTTTTCGTTAGGACCACTACTTACAGGACACGCTATATGTATACATATATCTATTTTCAGAAGATTATTAACATCATCATGTGTGCAAATTTTTTAGCTTTTGATATCATATATAAGAAAGGGCAACGTTAATAACACATATTTGGACGCACTACGCCATCAATAACAATAAATGCCTGCACGAGGTTTCTGACATATTTTTTGTATACGACATACGTTTTGTATTACGTAAAGGCCCCGGGCGCCATGACACCTAGATTCGCCCCTGATTGCGACCGAGGCGCGTTAGGTTTATTTCTGAATGAATGACAGGTTGAATTAAAAAAGGTCAAGTCCGCATATGCGGATAATATAAATGCAGAATGTACAATATATATATGTAGTTTCCTGTCTTGTCTAGACAGTGCTATTAAATATCACGCCGCTTCTCTTATCCCTAAAATATAGATATGCTAGCTTGCCTCGTGTAAAATGAAACCAGGAAATGTCTTCTCGGGCAACACTCCCTTTTGTTGCATACCACTACTTCCTGTTTTCACAAAAGTATTATAATGCGTGTTTTTCAATTCTTGCAGCTGCCGCATGCATAATGAATGAATAGGCAAACATCCTCCCTGAATAAATACTGGAAGATTTTTGGAGCATCGTTTTAATTAACTCTACCGTTATTTTATTTTGTGCCTTACATTGGAAATATTATATCTTAGTTTACATTTCATATCCATTATACGGTACATCTAGACGCAAAATGGAAATCTCTCGTTCTCACCGTCTAGATATTTGGTGGATTAGCAAGGTGGTTTTTATTACTATGTATCCACCCTAAAACCTGTAGACACTCTTTGTGCCGTCTTGCGGAGTGGTTTCATGGTTCCATACCGTTATTAAGTGCCGACACTATTTTAGTCACGCAAAAGGTAGTGTTTAAAGTGCCGACAATATTTTGCAAAAAAAAAATCGTATGCAGAGATGTGTGTAGAGATCATTTTCACATGACAATGACGGAGATTTACGACGGTTGCCGCGTACATCAGCGGAGAGGCCACTCGCCACGAAGCAACAATGACGGTTCACACCAATACATGCGAGCGCACAGGTGGGTTACAGTCTCCCCCCTCTGCTGCAGCCTCATCGTGTAACTTATTCTTTCTCTTTCTGGATAATTTACGTCCGCTCCTCTATTCCCACCCTCTCGGAACAAAGGGCCGTCTGGAGCCAACGACCTCGCCGGAGAGACGATCTTTGTTTTACCTCGTGTATTTTCATGCTCCTCTCTGGCTGCTGTTTTCTTCTGCTTTTAGACATGTGTACTTCATCAGCTTTTATTGTGATTGCGGTGTATGTTCCGGATTATTCATATCGACTTGTTACTAATTATGCATTTATACGTTTCGTTTTTATATTAATTGTAACGATATCAATTGTGATATTAGTTTGATTTTATCATAACTTAATATACAAGAGTAATTAATTTAGAGTTTTTTTTAGAACGTTTTGTATTATTCGTTAACGGTAAACATATTAATAGTTGTAAAGTGCTTTCGTAAGTACATCTATACTAATTTTCTTATTTTCACCATTATATTTTATGAACACGATCATATAGTCCTGCCACATCATAAAGTTCCAATATTTCGTATCCTTCGTACCACATACTCTATTGATTCATTCTTAAGGCGTGTATACACGGATGTATCTTTGATTTCCTGCCTCGAAGATTTGGCGGTAATTTGGTCATTTTGCTCTGTGTACAATATACCCTGCACAACAAATGACAGCTCACTCCGCGCTGAACTCAGTACTGTCTTCTATGAGCATTTCGAGACGAGTCTCCGAGACACACTGTTTACTTGACCATTACAAATATTAGTAAACTATTTGTAGAAATGATAATTATATTTTTATTTATTTTTCAAAAAACTAATCTTTACGTAGGTACTTACTATAAAAGTGTATTACTGAAATCTAGAAATTAACAACGATAAAAATCTGTTTTCTTTTTATATGTTTTATCTACCTTTATTTATCTACCAGTTACAAAATGTACAAAATTTTGAAAGCCAAACTATTACGCGATAATGTAGATTTGTCTAGATGAAATTATTGATCGCAGCCTGCTTCATAGTGTGCCTACCGCACAAAAAAACAAACAAAAATATAGTTTGTGTACGTAGGATCTACTTCTAGGTTGCACCCTTCCGCCTACTTCGCAGAAGGTTTATTTAAATTTCACCTCCACCCCTGCTGTGCGCAATTAATTACTAAATGGTTGGCCCTGAAATCGTCCTAAATTTGTCTTGTCTTCGTATGGGTTTTACTAAAAATAGTCTCGCCTTACTTAAATCAACAGTATTCGATATTTTTTATGTTTTCATTTTTTGAATTAGACAAATATAAACACACGATAATTACGTTGATTGTGCAGTAGAAGATACATATTAAATCCAGGCATACTTTTATTCCATTGTGCCATATTCATAGGGCCAGCCCGACAAAAAAGTTGCTACATGTTAATTCTATTCAGTTACCCATTTTTCTCTTCCACGTATTAATTCACCGCTGGATGAATGTCTCCCCGTGACTCTGCATATCTTTTCGGTCCTCCGCCAATCGTTGCCACGTCACTCTCACCGCTCAGATAATATCGTCTGCCCAACGAGACTTTGCGAGACGAGCGTCCTCTAGTCTTTTGTCTCTTGAATATTGGATACTATTCAAAAGGACTTTTTGTTCACCGTTTCTCATTGAATCTTGAAATATGCCCCCCCCCATTGCCATTGCCGCTTTTTGGCAATGAAAATAACAACCTTCACGTTGGTCTACCGCGCTATCCCACATGTTTCACAAATTTATATTATATACATTCGTCGGTTCTTCTATTTTTATACGGCCTCACCAGGTCTTTCATGGTTGTCTTTTATTATTGTGCCACCAACATCCGCTTTACATTTGTATCTAGTCTCTCACAAGCCAATCTTCACTTTTGCTAATTTCTCAATCATTGATAAATTTTTCAGGAAAATTGCGAATTTATTTTATAGGATTCCGAAATGTTCACGTCTGTCTGGCTGTCGTTTCATCGTTTACGCGCTTCGTGATCCCAAACCATCTTATATAATCATTCTTCATTCTATTGTCTACTGTCTTATCGTGTACATCTTAACTGTTTTCATTTCTTCTACGTTAATTTTGCTTTCATCCTTCCTCTACCATTTCCAGACTGACGAGTTTTTATAGTGTCGGTAAGTAGAGTACGCGTAGAACGTCTCTGGTATCTACGCACCTGATGACGGGATCGAGCGCGCATCGTTATACAGATAACGTCAAGAAACACCTTCTACGATATATGATTTGTGTAGGGACACCAAGTAACAGGAGATTTTCAGCAGTATGCAAAAAATTTCTACAAAATTTAACGCCTGCTCAACTAAGATCCCGAATAAGAACTATTTTTTAATATAAATTAGTTAAATTAATACACCAAAATGGAAGTCAAAGAGCATTCAAGATTTTTAAATAGTAATGGTTTTTCAGAATTCTCCAATCATTTATTAGAAAATGATCATACTATTGATAAAAATTCAGGATTGTCTATTTTAGATATAAACAATGTTTGTCTTCAATTGAATAATTTAGAACCATTAGAAATAAGTAAAGCGTGTAAAATTAACCAAAATAACTACTTTATATAGGTCGTATCCTAAAAGATTTTTCAATAATTTTGTATCATTAATTTTCGCCTCTTTCATCATCGTAACAATTTAAGTAAGGAACTAGATTTATTTTTTAAATAGTATTCAAACATTAGAACAATTTAACATATGGTTTTAGTGAGTTTGTTTGACACCCTGATGAAGGAAATTGTATTTTCCAAAACCGGTTGTAGTATTAAATTTAACTCATGAAAGAGGTTAAAAACAACGTTATAAATAATTTATATTAAAGTGAATAAAAACTACAATGTAAAGTTTTCAATAAATATTAAAACAATTTTTTAATTATTTTACTTTGGTGTACACCTAATGGACATCTTCGCATAAAATCGCGCGCGAATGTTTGACTTCCGGGTGCCCAGTACACGGGTTGCCGGCTGATCCTTTGTTATTTCCTGCCCGCAAGGATCCGATAGTCCAGAAGTGGTGCTGAAAGTCGCGATCCTTGGCTCGCGCGCGGACCTCGCGGGAGTAGTACAAGACATTGCAGATAATTGGTGCCGATGGCATACAAAGATACCCCGTATTGCCACAATTGGCCCGCAGGGAATGAAAGCATTCGCTTTCAGCGCGTAAAACAGAACTCGTCTCATTACATTCTACATTTAATATATTTCAAATTTTTATATATTTACGTATTAATAATGTATTATTTCATCAAATTTACGTGTTGGATATGGGTTTATTAAATTAATAATTTTTTATTTTGTACAACTCTATTAACTTAAAAAGTGACAAAAAATAATTTAAAATGCACCAGAGGGTTGATTGCCTCATTGAATTCATGTTTGTTCAATAAATAAATATCAGATATCTCATAGAGACGAAGCTATTTTTATTATATTTAATGAAAAATATATAGGAGTATGGAGTGATTACAGGGATTATGACCTGTCTTCGGATGGCTTAAGTGATCACTTTATATATATTCACCAATTCTCACCCCTCAATCTCCATATTAATCAAATTTTTTAAAGTCGTGTATATGGCATTACATGGACTCGCTTCGAGTACCACTACACCATCGCCATCTACGGGCCAAATTTGATAATTCATTTTTCCTTGAAACAGCATATATTATATGTCAACTCAATGAGAAACTGATTTTTGTTGAAAATTATTTAATGCAATATTCTTTATCTTTATCATATTTGTTCATTTATACTTCCTACCAGTAATATATTAATTATTAATATAAAACGAGGCCACAAAGTAATTTTGCAAATATTGAAGATATAATAATTAGTTTGTATATCTATACGACTGATATTCCCCCCATCCTCGGTCAGATTGCAATGATATTTTTTCAGAGAAATTTTTAATATTCTGAGAATGAACCATTGTATTGTAATTTTGATCAGAAATTTATATTGGGATTATAAATACAAATTAATATTTTCGATACTGATTGAAAATTTTGAATCGAGGCGCGGCCAATCTTAATATGCGGTTATTATCACTTGGCGGATAATTAACAAGTTTAAAAATGTGACATTTTATCTCAAAATGGTTTGTGTTACGGTAGACATATTATTATCGACAACGGCAATGACATGGTTATTATCACTCAGCTGATAATAAACAAGTTTAGAGATGTGACATTTTATCTCAAAACTTTTTGTTACGCTGGACGTATTATATGTAGAATATAAAATAATTTCCGATTGAAAATTCGGACAGTAAGAATAATGATAACACTTAGGTGGTAAGTGAGGAATTCAAACATTTGATGTCAACTTAATACTGGGAGCACAATTCAAATGTGATTCGTCCTATGTGCTCGGACAGGTTTGAAATTTAATGTATCTAATCTTATCTGCAGTAACTTTATATGTTATATATATTATATCATACTTTACCACAAATGTTTCACGGGGTATTGCACAGGGATAGAGGTTACAATATAGATTGCTCCCTTCACTGTTTTCAATTAAAGAAAACAACGTCCACTATACGTCCGCACAACGTAACTACAGCAAGCGGCGAAATCTGATTACTGTCTACTAGTTGGCAATAAAATGGCAGTCTTGTGTTCAATGGCGTTGTTCATTAAAAAAAAATCTTATACATATATTATTTGCAAGCAGCATTTTATACTTTCCTACTACATTAAATAAATACCTTATTTTACTAACATTTTTATTTTTATTTATTTGACATTTTTTTATAACATGAATTATGTATTTTACATTATTAAAATTACATGTTTTTTTTCCGCTTACCCCTCCAAAAAAGAGACTAGCTCTTGTGCTTGGAGAGGGAGTTACACTATATTAATTTTATATAGAGAGTTATTCATTTGTAGTCTATCCCTAAGTATATAAAATTTTGCTGATAGTGTTTGGTTAAATGCTCATAATTCGTAAATATTTATGCACACTGAATACGTACTTGAATTATATAGAATAGAACCAAATATTAATTAATAAATTTTTTGCTTTAAAATAAAAAGTTTAATAAATTTTTTTTCTATATATTTATAAATTCTCACTTTTTTAATCACAGTGAATATATTAATGTAGCCACCATTATCCACATTGGTAGGTACATTAAACAATAGGTCGTAGGTTTGTATTGTCTATTTGTTTATATGCAATGCTCACTGGGACAGCGTGCACGTCAAACGCGCCTTGCCACAGGAAAACAAACGGTCGCCGCGCCGACGCAGACATTTATTTGTTTTAATTCTTTGTTATTTTTTTGCGATTTCAACTCTGCGCTTAAAATATCCCGCATGTTGACATTTTATTTATTATTTTTCCCCATACATGCTCACGGGCAGCGGGCGCCGACTGTCCCCTCTCCCGCGACGCGCGCGCGCCGGCTCGATTTCAGATGCACACACTCGTAAAGGTTAAAAAAAAAACACTAGTGTAGATTTTAACTAGTCGGCACTATTTTCTGCCCACAAACTAACAGCAATTTTATGGAGCGGCGGCTAACCGATGTAAAATTTTTTTGACCGATTCAAATTCTGTCATAAGTGACCTTTTAATTGAATTAATATATACTCATATGTGCGGTGTAAAACTCGATACATCATATACCTAAATAAAAACCCAATCTTGTGTTTAAAACTTTATTTTTTTATTTACATATTTATTATGAGCATTTTGTTCTGAAGTTGGTACTTTTTAAATAGAATATTAAACAACTGTATTTCCGCTGTCCGAAATTTGAAAAATATAACATGTTTCTGCCCTTTAGATGATTACATTATTATGATCTTTGTACCAACGGTGAACAGAAATTTGTATATGTATTTTATAAGTGTTAAGTATTAATAATACATATCGCACACCTAGATCAAAATTAAGACAACTCAAAAAGTAGACAAAAAATAAAAACATTTTTCTTCATTTTTTGTTACAAAAGTTATGAAACTAAATAACAATTTAGGTCGTAAATGTATCCTAAAATGATATTAATCAAGAACTGGGGCTAAGTTAGTTGCGTATATGTCAGTGTATCCGAATATAATAACTCAAAATTCTTGTTTTTTTTAGTTGTCTTAGTTTTGATCTAGGTGTGCGATATAATCATTAAATTAGTATGTGTGACAATGTATAACATTGAAAGATTATTATTTTTTTTATATTAACCTTCGGGCACCTTCCTATCATTCACATTTATGAACCGGCCAATATTGTTTGAAGTATTATTGATATAGCTTTTTGCCTAGTTTACGGCAATTTCAGCCACGTGATCATATTTCATTCTTCAGGCCGTTTTCTTATACGAGTTTCGACTGAAAATTCCTCTCTAATTACATACCCTATCTCCTTGATACTTTTCCTACTTCGTTTTAATTTCTTCATTCCTCGGGCCGCTCATACGGGATGGGCTCCTACTCGGGGGTTGATCACATTCCTCGCAGGTGGGCGGCGTCAGATGTATTGGATCCGAGAATACTTGGTCGTAAAAGTCGTCTGCGAAGCCCATATTGCTTACTGCGCTATATCCAATGAGAAATCTCTGGCTATATCCTATACACGTCCTTCCACTCCCATATTTTTGAATTACTGAGGCAAACAAAAGACGGCTCTTCAAAATTATTAATATCTTATTTTTATTGTTACATTACACACAGTTTTTAATATTAATAATAAAAAAACAATGCAGGTATATTATACTTTTTTTTTTCTTTTTAAGAAATATTCATGTTAATAAAATTGTAATGTTTTATTGTAAGTATTCATTGTTAACAATTTTTTTAAATGTCTCATCTATCGCTACTGGTGTTTTGAATTATTTAAAGCCACCGTGTACCTAATAATATAATGTAATATATATATATATATCGTGTATTGAAGTGTTTATAACCGGACAATAATTGTTGAAAACAAATTAATGGCATTTATACGTAAATTGAAAAATAACATCACAGTCATGTTTGTATTCATGAAAAATAATATCATCGTCATGTTTGTATCCAAAACAATAATATTAATGTATTTGTGTATTTTTAATATTTAAAGCAAACACATCGTGGTTCATTTTTTATAATGAATAGTTTATTAACTGTGATTTATAAACCACTGTGAGTTATTGGTTTCGAAAAAATATTTTTTCTTTCATCAGGATGAAAAAACTACATAAGAGTCAAAGAGTATTAAATATGTTTAAATAATAATGGTATTTCAGAATTTTCCAATCATTTATTAGAAAATGATCATACTTGTAAATTTGGGATTGTCTGTTTTACATATAAATAATGTTAATCTTATATTGAATGATTTAGAATCGTTAGAAATAAGTAAAACGTGTAAAACTAACCAAAATATAATAAATAACCAACTAAATTTAACCATAGTGCTATCCTAAAAAAAAATTCAATCATTTTGGATCATTAAATCAATTTTCACACCTTTCAATATCTTAACAGTTTAAATTAGGTATGTATTAGATGTATTATTTAAATTATTTTATAATCTTTTTAATTAAATTTTTTTTTTTAATTTTAAAAGAATATGTTGACACATTGTTTTTGTTATTTTTTCAACCTGATGAAAGAAAAGTATTTATCCGAAACCGGTTGAATATATATAACTCGCAGTGGTTTATAAAACACAGTTAATAAACTATTAAATGTTGTCAATAATCAGACAAATCAATTATCAACAAGCAAAGAGCCGCAGTAAAGTAACCCGAATGAATGAATACTGGAACTCGACTTTACAATCGGAGGAAGCGAAGATAGAAAGTACTTTGAACATGAAAGTGAATTCACTTTATCATTTCACATGTAACCGAAATAATATAGTTAACTATTTTCTCAAATCGTACATAGAAAAACTTTAACTATGGATTCATTTTGAGCATTAGAAATAAGGTAATCTTATAAATTGACTTAAAAATAACCTAGAACCTTACATTCATGTTTTTTTTAAATATAAAAGTGTATTTTCTTTCTCATTACTTTGAATTTGATTACTTTTTACCTATAATACATACAGAATAAATTATGGAAGAGGTTTAATTTTGAAAAATATTATTTCATTTTTAGTATTGCTTTTTTCAATTTTCTCCTTTAACTCGTTTTGTTCTTCAAAAATTTCATTAAATATTCGATGTAGGCTGGTACGAATGCAGCTTGTACTTCCTTTGACCTTGGTATCGACGATAAAACTGTATACTGTTTTCCGAATCCCACCTTTTCCGGATAATTTGGAACCCGGCCAAGTCACTCTGTTACGTGACGTGGTTTGCATCCGTGAAAAATGATAACACTCCTGGCAATTTATTTGTCGGATATCGGAAGTGGAGCCAGCAATAACACGGGCGCGGTCGTTAAACACCATGAAATATGGCTTGATTCGGTTGGTCCATGGTAGATTGCTATCACAATCGTTTGCTTGTATTAGATAAGTTATTGTCTCTTTTGTTGAAATCTCACGTGACACAAATCCGAAGAATCTTTTATAGTTATTCCGAATTAATATTGGTTATTCGATCTTAGTACGCGAGCTAGGACATCATACTTTTTTATGAGCAATATTTATCTACTGGCTTTGTGTGAATTTAAATTATCTGGCGCACTTCTGTGATGAGTTTCAATCTATTGATTGATTGTGTTTTGCCTTCAATGAGTTTTGGTTTTGTGAAATGTAATTTGTTTACCAATTTGCCCTAAAACAGGCTCGCCTAGTTGGGCAATACATTTTGAAATGTGTGTAAAATATATGTATAAAACTGTCATTTTTTTTAGCTGCACAAATGTTATATATAAGTCTAAATAAATTAAACTACTGTCATATCAATCAGGGAAGAATTCTCGTCCGACATTTTATTCACACGAAATTAATACAGAAAGTTTAACAAGTAATGGAAGAATCTGCTTACGGAATCTGCGTGCAATAAAAAGATCGACATTCCTCGAAGCAACGTCACTATCCTAATCCTGTACATACGACGTTTCTGTGAAAAAATGTATAATATTTAAAATAATTATATACCTACCAATACAGTACAGCATCAACTTAACTTACTATCACGTCGTTTCCCGCAAGGGTAGACATAGAGGATGGAGGGCCGCATCCTCTGTCCTGTCACAACTCTCGCCTCATACGTCTTCTGGTGCAAGCTCGTCGATTGTTGAAGCTTTGCTGCTCCCCAGGGAGGTACATGTAATTTTCATAAAATAAAAAATATACCTTTATATCAAAATTGTCACATATCAGTTTCCTTTTAAATTTTCCTACGCGTGACACAGAACGACATCGGAATATTCTTCTTCTTTTAAACAGGCAATCCACCCTTCAAGAGTGATTTGTGAACATCGGAATATTATGTATAATGTATATAAAAATATTCAAACTAATAAAATATAAATAGCTTAACTCAACTAGGGGAGATTTATAACCCCCGCGCACAGTTTAGACAATGGCACTCGTTATCGTGTCGAAATGTCTAAAAGTTAAAACTTTGGCATTTTCATTAGAATCACCGTTATTATTTATTTTGTAATTTAATTTTCTAATAGAGTATACGTCAAGTCTACCCTGTCGTTATAGTCTCCGATTTACTGTGGCTTAATTAACAGTCGTGTAATTTATGAAATAATTAATTTAAAAACCTGTCCCAAGATTACACGAGTCCCTCCGATGGCGAATCGGGGTGGCCTTGGCGAACCCTAATTCAATGAACAATTAGGAATACCGATATCACACCCCGTTGCGTGGCTGCGGTGACTTGCTTATTTTTAATAATGTATTATATTACGTTAAATTCTGTACCAATTTGTAAAAATCATCACCAAAGTTATTACCTACTGTATTTTTCATTCATTGTATATTTTATTAGTACTATATCTTTTCGTAGCGCACCTTTTCAAAAAGTCATTACCATAAGTGAAAATAACAATGTTTAATTTTAAAAAACAAAAATAATTGTAGAATTATGAACAGTTCATGTGTAAAGCGCTCTCGAGATAAATTTTTATACGAAAATGGTGCTACACAAATTATCCATTATATATTACTATTATAAAAACTAACATAAATAAACATAAGTTGAACGAATAATTATAATCTGTATTAATTTTCCATTGTCATCCGCAGCTAAGTCATGAGTCATCGATGGTTTACAGATCCGAATGATTTTTCGTGATCACGAAAAACCTATTTTTAAAATAGTTTTGCATAATTATATCGACTAATAAATACCATATGTCAAGTTTTTAGGATATGTTCCAAAACACTTTATGAAAAATTTATCATTTTATGGAATTTCTTATTGTTCATTGTATTTTTATGATTTTGACAAAGACAAAATGTCTTTTGAACAGATATTTCTTTGAGCGGGTAAATATCCAAATAAATAAGACAGATATTTCTTTTTACTGACTTCATGTCGTTTCCGCGCTGTCACAAAATTGTCAGTTGATTGGTTGACATTCCTTGTCTATGGTTGACATTTGGCCGCGAGAATTGTGACGCACAACAAATTCTTTTACGCACTTTTTGAAGTTGGAAGGTTTATATCATTTTTTTGACATTTTGTCGACGTAACGCTATACGCTTTCAATATCGGTAAAATCTTTTTATTTTATCATGCGGAAAATTAGCTCCAGCGCTATTATGACATAGAGCTTATTTTCGTTTACAGGCTAAGTAGCGAATGACTGCATTTTGGTATGGATCAGGAGTAAAATTACCTTGTACGAAAATATTCGTGTATTCGCGGAATCTTCGTAATGTATCCTTCTAATAATTTAGATTTCGTGTTTTTCTTTTGTACCCTTGGGACTAAAATTATTTCCTTTCCTAACAATATTTTATTAATATACAATAAATTATTGAAATAACATTACTTCACTAATTCATGTTCATTTGAAAAGATAAATATACAGAAGAAACTGTTTTAAATTTGATATCTTGTCCTTTAAATGTAAGGTTGATTTACTTATCACCATTTTGAATTAATCTTTTATATTTAGTTCCCAATAAAACATTTTATTTTTTATTTAATATAAAGTGAGAACATTTAATTAGATTTGTTTTTTTATTCGGTTTAAAATAAGAACAATCGATTCAATTTTTTTTTATTGTAGTATAAATTAATAACAACGACTATTTTAGTTACGAATAAAGTACAATAGAGTAACTGTTTTTGAAAAACAATTTAATTATTTCATCCATCAAAACATGGCAGGTATAATATTTAATGTGTTTCATATTAAATATTCAATGAAAAAATTAGATATTCTTCAATCAGTAGAGTATATTAAATATTTGATGTTTCGCTGCATGCTCTCCATGCCCGAGGATGCTCTTTGAGGTAAAAATATCTCCTCCCATGTCTCACATTTCATGCACACGTGTGGTTCAGAAATATAATAAAGTGAAAAACGTAGATCCTTCTTACTTCTTTGCGTTGGTCCACTTTTTATCAGCTTTGTTCTATATATATATATATAAATATGAACAAATGTCGAGTTTATTTTCATAAAATTTCTTTACAAACATATTTATTTTTCATCCAAATTTATTTATGTGGTTTTATTATATAACCTTTGTTTTATAACAACGTCTGACGTCTTTCACTCCAACGTCCATTGTGTTCGAAACATATTTTAATAATCGCTTTTAAGGTTCAAAGAAACGAATTGCTTAAAATATATTTTTGTGTATGTTTTACCCTATTTTAGTATCTAAAGAATTCGCGATTTTTAATGTGACCTCTAAGGGTATCGGTACTTGATTATTCAAGATGTACTTGACATTCTGACTTTTCCAACCCCTCGATCCTCCCGGATAAAAATTTAAGTAGTCTCGAGATGGATGAACAAGCGTCATTAATTTTTTTTTTTTCGCTATATTTGTCTCATTTTTTTAATCCACTCCTCTCTCTATATAATTATCTAATTTATCAACTATACATATTGTACGAATTGTATTGATTTTGATTATTCACTGTACTTCTTTAGTGGCAACTCTAGAAGCACATAAATATTTGGGAATTGAAAAAAAAAAAACACAATAAGAGATAATTTTATTTTCAGAATTAAGAAAAAACGAACTGATGCAAATAAAATTGTTTTGATATCATGTAATTTTTTTTTTTCATTTTTTATAATTACACCGAATTAACACTAAGCATTATGTTTTTATGTTCCAATCTGGAGGTCTTGAAATCACGACTCGGCAGTTGTGAATAATTCGTTTATTGATATAATAAAGATGCACAAATGTATAATATAAGGTTGCGTGTCCACGGAGATGTATTGAAACGAATAGACTTTCGGTTCTTTCTCGTTTGGATGTTAGATACGATCTGACCACTGAAGGGTCTTGCTACAGTTTATAAAGATAGTTTTGGAGATAATGCTTCCCTGGGAATAATAAGTAGATAGGCTTAATACTTGGGTTCCGTACCGGATAAACAAAGTCATAAATTAATTATATTATGGACAAAATGAAAAAAAGTGGGCTACTAGAACGACGAAAACTATTTTGTGAATTATGAGAAAGCTTAGAATAAGTACCAGAGAGCCCTTATTATTATTGTTTTACCTTCATCTGTACAACTTGAGTTTTATTTATTCGTGCGCATCGAACGAGTTTCATGATAAATTACCAATTTCAATGGTTCATATTACTGTATTACCTTCTATAAAGTGATTTACGGTCCCGACGATGACTATATTGCCCGATAGCATAGAGCGTTCACGTTCTGATAATAGGGTTCCATGTGTTTACTCTAGCTTTAACAATGGTTTTCACCGACATGTTTATAAATAAAGAAAACGAACACGCCGTTAGTTACTTTTCCAGTTTGAAATTTTAGACATTCTATACATATTTAATACTCTTTCAAGACGGTTCTGACTTTCTAACGGTTCATTTGTTAATAATATCGACTAAATATTAAAGTGCGTTATTTTTACGTTAATGTTACTACATAGAATGGTTTTAATAGAAAAAAATCGATATTAAAATGGTTAATTTTCTCACATTCGAAACAGAGTTATCAATAAATCTCGTAATATTTTACGTAATTAATAATAATTGTGTTGCTAATCAAATTAATCAATTGAGAACTAAATAATTTATTGATGTCCCTTTATCTAGTTAGTGTATGGTGTCGTAGATTTTAAAAATGATTAGTTTTCTGTTTTTTATTTTTTAAATAATCTTGTATGTACTAGTATATATCTTCGATATAAATGAATAGCAAAAACCCATGTTTTCGTAAAAAAGACAAAAGATGAAGAAGAATACCTACTGAAATTATGCCCATAAGTGTTCTTATGACCTCATCATGCAGAAAACTTGTATTATATTTTCGCGTAGTTTTCTGAATAACTGAACATTTCTGAGGAACACAACAAGCGAACAAAGCATATTGTTAGCAACGTTTACAGAAAAGTGAGCAAGAAATTTTTGAAATGTTAATTACAGCTGCCGAGATGCGCAACTGTGATTTCCACTCATTTTTCTTAGATAACGTTTTCCTTTCTCGTCTCGCGTCGCGGATCCGTAATTCATTTTTCTCTCCGACCAAATTATGCCGCTTTATTTCTAAAGTGATTACCGGGTTTGCTTTGAGCATCGAAATTTTATTTACAAATTTACCGTAATGAGATTACACTCAAATAGTTTCCATTTATACAACGTATAATTGATAAACAACCATTGAAACTATGTAAAGCGAGTCATTTTCTCCGATACGTTAAAAAGTCGTAGATTAACTTCTTAATTGTAATACTCGTTATTTAGAGGCAGTAAATATTCAGATAAATTTGATATTGTATTACCAAACATTGTCGCTGCGTTACGTAAATGAACTTACTAACCTAACTGCGGTTATATGGTTTAAGGTCGTCACGTATAACATTTCGGGAATAATCTCACTCACTAAAATTGGTTTTGTTACCGACTGTTACGCTGTTAAACGTACCGGCTCTCAATTCATCGATGACACCTTTTGTGCTCGAGGGAATTTTGTGGTTTGATATTTCTTCCGATTTAATTCCATCTTTATTTTTTCCGCGTTCAGTTTCCCATAGTTCGGCATGTTTTCGAATTCGAATTACATTGTTGGAAGCCCTTATCTCCATTGCTCATCTGAAATCTCGCAACAATTCTTCTGCTCGAATACGGTAATTCGAAATGGAGCGTGACTGCCGGATTACGCAAAATTTATTTCTAATTCTGATGAAACTTTTTTTGAAAGTATTTGACCCTTTGGATCTGATTTCCCTAAGAGACTAATGACATCTGCGGTTCATCTGTAGAAACACTTTTCAAATCTAATTTCGCATGCAATTTGTGTTTTTATTTTCATTGTATTTAAATAAAACCTTTTTTTTTTTACATTTCTCTTGTTTCTTTTTAACTGTATGGATTATTGTTTTTCCCTTTGTTGTTAATGACACTGCGTACCGTGCACATACACGCATGCTTAAATAAATAACTATTTGTGTTACAACTAATATATTCATAGGTGACTTGCAATTTTTGTTCGCACAATTGAACACAACGTGTGCGAGACGTAGAGCAATTCTAGAAAGTAAAAGTGAACGCGGATCGAGAGCCGTTTTCTTGTGACGTCACACAATAGCCTCGCTCGTTTGCTCCAAAAACCATAAGAATGGTAATTGCAATGTCATGCTGAACATCGATTTCATCGCTCGATTAATAAAATCGTACCGCTTCAGTACCTGGACATTGCATTTGGGCGTGTGTATCGTTTTACAATTTTACCCCGTCTAGTTCGCCTGTGCTTGGATGATTGATGCGTGTGGCACACATAGAATATATTTTGTAATATATTGCCAATCCATTTTTTGCATATTTCAATAGACTCTTCATCCATAAACGAGCACGGTCAAACCGTGTGTAGGTTTGTAGTGAAAAAGTTCATGTAAATCATTACTTCATATACTTCTAATACTAAGAGTCCGGCGTTGCACGGGTTTCAGATTTAATTATTATTTTAAGTATGAGGTTAGGGGTGGGCGGAGGAGGGCCTTTGTTTTGCGCAGAGCCATCGTTTTAGAGAATAACGATGTATGCAAAATTTGATCGGTATGACTGTACTTAACTCGAGTGCACTTGAGCAAAATTTGGATCGGACGACATTCAATACACTACAAATTTATTTTGGGAGGTTGGATGGCCAGAGGAGGAGGAGAATACCTATGTTTTGCGTAAGGTTCCAAAAAGTAGCCTTGAAAAATTTGGATCGGATGACGTTCAATATAATACACATTTATATCGGGGGGAGTGGGTGAGGTAGCCAATGAGAGATGGGAGATGGAGAGCAACTGCAAAATCTGGAACGGATGGCATTTAATTTAATGCACATTTATATCAGAAGGAGGGGTGGGGGGTGGTAAGGTAATAGGACGAGGCTGCCTGTGTTTATCACAAGGTCTATGCAAAATTTGTAACGGAAAAGATTCAATATAATATTATATTGATCGTATGGGGTGGACCGGCCAAAGGGAGGAAGGTGGCAATGTTTTGCACAGGGTTCTGAAGAATAACTGCAAGATTTGATTTAGATCATCCTTAAAATGTAGAATTGTATTGAGAACAGACAGACAGACATACGGTTTTATTGACACAGATTAGTTGGTATGAAAATTCCTCCGCCTTAAAAAAAAACCTATTATCGATATCGTATTCGTTTTGGGATTATTTTTATCTCCAAATTTATCACGGTTTATTATGTGTAATCGCATTCTTTTCACTCGGCCAATTTTCTTTCGTACACATGAGAAATGCCCGCCTGTAGCGCTGTACGGATGCGGAGCCTGCGGCCCCACGGAAAAACAAGTACATGTGAAAACAAAATTCAAGAAGGCAATCCAAATATGTGAAAACAAAATTCTCCGCAGAATACTTGGGCTGGTTTTGGTCGATAACCGATGGCGTTATTATTCGCACCAAAGCTTTACGAAATCTTAAAATATCCCAAAATAGCAACAGTTATAGGATCGTTTCGATTGAAATGGACTAGCCACGTTGTGATAAGCGTGAACTCTATCGTCCACGGTGAATAAAATGAGAGGATACAATGACGAATGATACAGATAGATGAAAGGATTCAAACTGGAGAACTTGCGCGCTGTCAGCCTCGGATCCGAATGACTCCTGGCCAAATGATGCGTGATGCATATTATTTTCACGATATCTGAAAATAGGTTTCACAAATTATATCGTATATTTTATTGATTAAATGATATTATTATATATTTATTTTATAACGTTTAAGAAGAATACATAATAAATTTATAAATTAACTCGTGTTTAAAACCCGCCCTAGTATGTAGTTTAAACGTTACATTTTTTTAACTAGATCGTCTTCCATATTAATTAAGTACTACAGCGTTTTAATAACCAGCGTCTTGAAATGTTTAAAAAATAGTTTGTTGTTTTAATTTTAATGAAAAGCTTGGTAACAGTACATTTCACAATAATGTATGTTTGCCCGGAATTCTAACCATGCGGTAAAGTTCCATAAACCGATATAATTTTTTTAATATTTTCATTGGAGGTAAGTATAACTTTGGGCCCAAAAATGTTTAGTGATTCAACCATGTTCGGCACTCGTACAAGACGCTATTACAACAACTTCTTGGAACAAATTGTGTACGAATAGCGAGGCTCCACTGTATTACTGTTCCAATTTTTACAATATAAATGGATTTTTCTGTTTCTATTTGAAAAATGTACTTCCAGAACAAAAATATGTCATCTATCGTTTTATCTAAGAGTGTGAAATAAAAAAAGACATTGGTATTGATGTATAAGATATATTAGCCGTAATCGGTTACTATGCATTGTGTATATCAACAATTATGTGTGTCATAGCACGGAAGTTACAGAGTTGCAACATTACTAAAGCCGCCGAGTGCAGCACAGCACCATGATAAAAATCTCTAGACTTGATTCAATTATTCATATTAAAATCATTTCGGATACATTATTTTGACGTAGTAAATTATTTTTTTATGTATTAAGGCCACGTTCTTTCTACATTCTTCGGACATATTAAATTCGCCTCGTTCATTTTTATACATCTTCTAATGCACGCTAGTCAATTGTTGAAGTTTGTTTTATCTGATCGAGCCATGTTATTCGCTGCTGTCCTCTGTTTCTGTCTTCTTCAAAACTCGTATATTTTCTTTACCTTCCAGTCATCACTCGTACGTTCCACGTGCCGCAATCTTCTCAGCGACTCTTTTTTAATTCTATTAACTATGCTAAATGGATTTTAATAGTATTTTCTACAATATCTCCAAGGAATTGAAATAAATGAATAAGAAAGTGGAATATTTAGAAAAGAAAGTGGAATATGAAGAAGCTTGCTTGTAATAAATCTCTTCTATTATTTGACTATTTGAAATGCAATGGCCTGCGATTTTATACTCTCACTTGTGTAAGGGGTTTGGGCATGCTTTATATCACGCTCTGAATGCATAATTCAGATTCAACTGTCTCTTTCTTTCTATTGAATCTGATGTTTCAAGTTGTGCGTATTTCATTCAGTGCGGATGGATTAATTAAATACGATAGAATCTTTTATAGATATGAAAATATTATTTTCCATTCATGTTATGCTCAATATCAATCAATCAATTTTTCACAGTATTTTATAATATCTGTATGGCTTTACTTATCTTATTTAAAATAAAAGAATATACTGTTTGAAGGAGTCGTATAAACAGGTTTTTGTTATATAGACATATTAATTAATTATCACTCCAGGAAATGAATGGATAATATCTTGTTTATATTAAAAATAGACAGGAAAGGTATTTTGTTGTACGTAATTTTTTTAAACTTATTTTCAGTCTTTTAATTAGTTCGATTTAACGTCTAATTACAAAGTCGTCTCAAATTGTATACAAAGTATGTTGTTGTTATGTCGAAAGTATTATGTAATACGCGTTATAAGATGTTATCTTTCCGTGATCGTGAAGTCTTTGTGTGATCGTGAAGCCTTTGTTGAATTTTTTTACTCTGGTCAGAAAGAGACCCGCTAGGTAAATCTTTAAATGCCAAAGCCGTATGTCATGAACAGTTAGTTAGTCATGGACTATTTTAACACCGCGACAGAAACAGAGGCCAGTAGACACTTATTTTTGTTTTCTTTGAAACAATGGATTAATAACCCTGTAGGAAGGATTTCACTCAGTATATTTCAATGATACTTAAATATTATTTTTAATTTTGCAGTGCAGCATTCGTACTGAACTAATCTTCTTTCGTCTGATGTTCGTAATATTTGTATCGTCGCCGTGAAATTTGCGTTATATATTCTATTGATTTCTGTTTTTGTATAAAATTCATAAATACTGATCTAAAATCAGAATACCTGTCGATGTCGATCCGTGTTTTTTTTTTTACGCCTCGTAATTAATTAATTAACAACTGCTTCAAATACATATCAATAGTCAATCAACGTTGATTTTTCCACCATTTTATGTTTAGAAAGTGATATAGACAATGGCACTAGTGATTGATTTCTACTCTTCGTTGCATACAAATTAGTTATCAAGGTTGATTAATCAGTTTTATGTTGGAACGTTAAACACGGGCAGGGGCGGATTTATGGTGCAGGGCTCTTGTTATCCAAGGAGCCCCAAAAACTAATAAAAATCACACACAGCGTGCACCACGAACAGCAATAGATATAATTTTAGGTTAAATTAGCAATGGTAATAGACATGTAGCATAGAGCTCCAGAGCCGAGCCTATAATACCGATTAACACGTAATTACGAAAAATCAATCGCCAGCCCAGCACAATCGGATCTGTCAGTATGTTTAGGTCTAAAGCTGTTTTTATTTACTCAATTATTTTCTTTCCTTTCTCTGTAGATTCTGGTTTTACGTTTCTTTTTCTCAGTGATTTGATTCCATAAATCCGAAACTGATCACAGGCAACAAAATTCTGTATGTTTGATCCTTCAATCAGATCTCTTTTATTTAACTCTGGTCACATATTTTGATACAACATAAAATGCCTAGACGCTGGAGGTGTTAGGTTCTTAAACAATGTTCCTTCTAAACTGTTGACGCTAGTACGATTTGCGAACATATACTTATATATAGAATGTACACAAATTTTATACGAGACGCTAATTTCTTATTATTTTTTTGCATGTAAGCAAACTCAAATAAATAGCCTTGAACTGGTAGGTAAATTGCGCAAAAGTTTCTTTTTGTGCAATAATTCAAAAATTAGAGAGAACATCGTTCCTAATTGTATTTTCATTGTCTCTCGTGAAGTTAAGATAATTTCCAATTGAACTACAGAACGCGTTACGTATTAACTGTGAATCTAAATCACGTCATGGCTGAGTCACGACCGTCTACATAATCTGCGTAAGCTTTTAAAATATAACATTAGCTTTGCAAATAACCAGTTTTAATCCGGTCTTGTGGTACCTACTGGCCACTCGCCTTAAAGATTAAGGTCAGCTTGAAATATATTATGTTAAATAATTTGTAATAATATTTAAAATGTCTGAAAAATATTTTTTTAATTTTATTACGTATTTTAAACGATTGGTTTTCCTTTTTTCCATTAATTTTAATTTTTTTTTTAATTTTCCCATAACGTAGTAAATATTACTTTTTAAATTGTTTTACACACAAAAAATCATTCGTACTTCGAATTTTTATTGAAACTCAAATAAATATTATAGTTTTAAATATGAATTAAATATATTAATTAGAAAGATATCATATAAATACAATTAATATGTAAATCTTTCTAATAAATATATTTAATATAAAAAAAAATGATTTTATATGTATATCTTTCTAATTAATATATTTAATTCATATTTAAAATATCACAGACCTATGTCCTGAATAATTACAACTTCACAATAAGAATGTGTTCTCCTAATAAATATTATAGTGGTGATATCTTACGTTAGGCACTAGTGATGAACTAAAGCGATATTTTAACTGCGATTGTGAAATTTCGTTCGATTATAACTATGATTGGTGACTGATTATTCGGTAATTAATTACCTGTTATATCTAATATACCGATGAATTATCGGCGAGCAATTACAGGTACACTAGAAACTTAAACCTCTTGTCAGTTACCAATCATCGTTACAATCTAATACCAATTACAGTTGTATAATTGTGATATTTTGTCATAAGAACTATTAAAAATTACTATAAATATCACTTCATTTCCGTCACAGTCTCACATATTTTTTATTCCTTTATAACTTACAGACATACATTTATAATTTAATTTAATTTATAATACTGAGTATTTTTTTTTTAAATAAAGAGTAAATTTTTTATACGTAAACATACTTTTATTTAATCATTGAGAAAAAGGGTGTTTCTGAAACTGAATATTTCAATAACAAAAACATATTTTGGAGGCCTCTTATAAACTATTAACCAACTATCACTGCTATCAAATCACGACTCACTTTTGAAAAATTTGCTCATATTAAAGGGCCGAATAAGATATTTTAATAATGTGAAATATGTGACTGCTCAGTATGAAGTAAACAATACATTTTTTAGCTAGAATTATTCGAAGATTCTAAAAAGAAAGATGTACAGATAAAATTATTTTATCTGTATATCTTTCTTATTGATACATTTAATTTGTATTCAAATATCACAGGACTGTGTTCTGAAAAACTGCAACTTCACAATAATTATGTGTTTTCCTTAATAATATATAGGTTATATTAATGTTTCCAAAGTTTGAATAAAAATTAATTAATTCATTTAATTTTAGCGTCTTCTATCGAATTTTACTCAAAGGTGTATGAGATTTTCCGTAAATATAAAGTAGATTGCTTTCAAATAATGGAATAACAGATGTATCAATTTGAAAGTGCAACATATAAGTTCGAAAATTTGTCCTTAACTTACAATGTTGACGCGGTGTGGTCAGCGCACTTCCCCGGATATGAAGGGTCCCGGTTCCGGGTGGCAACAATAATATTTGTTCGATAAATTGAATTTATCTGTATATCTTTCTTATTAATACATTTAATTTGTATTAGAATTATTTGATTGCGATTAATTTACCAGTACAAAACATTTGTACGTATGTTTTTAAATATAAACATAAATAAGTGTCGTCCAATTAGAACGAATTGAAATGAACTTGTGCTGTGACATTCTATACTCATCGATATTTTGTTTTCAGATCCAGATCTATTACTATTTGAAATCAATATTCATTCCTATGGTGAGTCAACTTTACTTATATTTATTTCTATTTAATATGACCATAATTTTATAATAAGTTATCTTGGTGAAAGTAATTTTCTTATTTATAACAATAAGGTTCATTGTGTGTAATTTATTGTTACATCAAACACTACTCGTAATGTATATATCTCTATGTCGAAACATATTTCATTCAAGGGAATAATTGTGTTGACAAGTCAGCCAAAGATACCACTCTTTCCGGAGGACACCCGCAACCCTTATATACCCCCTAACGAATGATAGATTTATTGTAACTAATACTCTAACACATGCAAAATAGAATACACAATTGAATGAACACAAGGAAAAGTATTCAAATGAATAAACCCAGTACACCCTAGTTTTTGAAAAGAAAAATTACCAAAATATCAATATCTGTAGAGTGAGAAATTGAACATAATAGAGTGAATTTTATTCGTAAGAAATCCTCCATAATGTCCATTTTGCTTGCACATCACGGAACCTTATTTAATTTATAATGAGCTGATCAGTGTCTTTTTACAACTCCAGACTAACATGTCTCACTTCCTCTCTCTAAAATTATCGTCTCCGATATAATTTTTTATTTATTTATTTATTTATTCTGCATTTTTCAAACAAAGTCTGCTCTTTTCGCAAGGGACTAATCCTTACTAAAAACTCCGTGGAATAACATTTTCACATATTTGTTTTACTTGACAGACTATACGTTTTGTGTTCTTAGTGTATTTCAATTTATGATTCCATATATCGGTGTTTGGGTAGATAAAATTTATAGGTTATAATTTATCATCTGTCAAACTAGCGAATTCACATTTTTTAGGATATTATTAAGTTAGATTATTACCAATATTAAATTAAATGTCAAAATACAATTATTTCTGTTATGAGTTTCGGCCATGCTAATTTGTAAAGCTAGTTACTTGAATAAATGTTTTTGAACACTGTTAATGAAACATTTTAAATCCGTTGTCCGAAGGAGAAATTGTAGAAAATATTTTAAGCGAAATCGAAATCAGAGTACGGTACCGAGCAATAAAAGAACTTGATTGTTATAAAGTAATAAATTTACAATTATATTCTAATTTGAAATTGATAGAATTATTCTCAAAATTAAAAAAAAACTAAAAGCATAACCTAAGTTTGTACCTACTGCACGCCACTGATGATCAGTAGGTTACCAACAAATTTTTGATGTATTTGTGTAAAATAACATGCCTTATTTTAAACAATAAGATTATGTAACATCTGTTTATTATAAAAGTGATTTATTTATTTAAACTTTTGACTTTATTGACATGCATATTTTTGTTGTAACAGAGGTAAATATATTATAATATAACATGGTAAACATAAAATACAATTATATTGCAATTAAATACTTGTAGTTTATTGTGTGTGATGGAGTATACTCCACCTATGATATATACAGCGGTGTCCTGACTACTTTGCTGGACTGAAGTCTGTGTTAACCAGTTTTTTTTCGTGCTGTTATGGTGTTATTTAATATAATGATTCGACAGAAATAAAGATAGAGATAAAAAATAATAATTTAAATAAAAATGTTGTGGGAGTGTTGTAGAACTGATGAATTATTAGTGTAGGCACTGTATAATAATTATGTTAGAATGTTTGATATCCATGATTCTGATCGTTCTCTACCCGATTGGATCATATTTTTTGGTATATAGTTGTGTAATCTTATTGGAGTATTGTATAGTTTCGAAGCTAAGAACATGCAGAATCTTTGATAAAATATCGTTTTTGCTCTCGGAACTGTCGTGTAGATGTTCGTTGTTTGTATTGTGTCGTGTCTATGATTTATTGCTTGGGGTGAGTTGTTGTTAGCATGAAAAAATTGTATGAAAACTAATATTAGCTTTTAACTCAATCCTTTATCTATTAATATAATTTATGTTTACTATACCCAATTACTCGAATAACACAAATCACTCTACAAGAGTTGGATTACCTTTTTAATAAAATGAGAATAAAGAATCATACTTCTGGTTGTATGTAGTTAAGTGTAATTATTCAACGTTTAAAAAACCTTTATTTAACTTTTTACAGAAATCGTTGTAGATTTGCAAAATGATTTATAGAATTAAGAATATAGACCCAACATTCTTAATTCAAATATGTCTAAACCTGTTCCTGACTGGATCCACTTGAACCTTTTATTGATTTATGAATAATAGTGTAAATTAACGTGATTTAATAAGTGTTATATTTTATTTATTTGGCGAACAAACAATACATGGGCAACGAGTTGAAAGTTAAAAAAAATACGTCACTTAAATTGACATTCACTTACCATCTCCCAACAACAATTCTTAAAATGGTTTGAGCGAAGTACCTACTTGTTTTTTTTTTATACGGGAAACAGATATTTTTTTAATACGTCAAAAAATACATTGAATTTGACAAAGCATTAAAAGGTTCACATTCAATAGATCTAAGAATTGACATATAATATAAATAAAATGAACATAATATAATCCGGTTACTGTATGTTGTGTCAGCCTTTTTAAAAGATGAACAAAAGTCAAACAATGAAAAGGCAATATTATTTTTAAAAATTGGTAAAATTAACTTTGTGGTTAAAATTCATTATTTTTATTTTTAACTTTGTTTTATTAACCACTTACTGAGTAAAAATAAAAATACATCTACCGGTTTCGAAAATTATCATTTTATTCTTCAGGATGTCAATAACTAATAAAAAACATACGTTATTGTTTCTTTAACAGGATCTATTTTTAGAAAACAATAATTATTTAAAAAATAAACTTTGTAGGTACCTAACTCTATGTTTTTTTATTAGTTATTGACATCCTGAAGAAGAAAATGATATTTTTCGAATCCGGTTGACGTATTTTTACTCAATAAGTGGTTAATAAAACAATGTTAAAAATAAAAAACAATGTCATTGAAAATGACCATTAGTGAAAAAATGCTAATATCTTTATAACAATGACTATTAAGTTACAACACGTAGATTGTAAAATGTTAAAGTTATGTATTGTAAAACTGGTAAATGGGAAGTAGGGAATTTTTGCATGTTGTATTACTATCCGTTTATTTTTGACACATTTTTACATTATTATTATTTCACCAAGAATTGTCCGAAAATACTATTTTCTTCTTGTTTCACAATATTTTACACTAGACCGCACGTATATTATTTTAATTTATACCATAACGGCTGGCTGTAGTGATGTGTGGTCGTGCGTACAAACCGTATTTCGCGATTGTATTGTTATTTTTTGTTGGAAAG